>JAGFBZ010000384.1:7500-507500 GCA_018398805.1 Hirundichthys speculiger | reverse complement strand
AGTGTTGGGAGGGTTGGCGTTGGTGGGCCAGGCCACCTTCTTCTCCTTGGCCTCTCGGTCAAAGGCGTCGTACACCGAGTCCTTGGTGACCGTCGTGGCCTGGACGGGGATCTCCACCACCCCAATGTAGTTCTTCTTGGCCATCCGCGAGCTGACGGTGATGGTGTACGCGTTACTGCGGTAGCACTTCATCGAAGACATGCAGAAGGTCTCCCGCATGCCGCGCCTGAAGTTGGCGTTGTAGACGGAGTACAGCGTGGGTTTGGACGCTGCGGAGCTGAAGCAGATCCAGGCGACGGCCGTGAAGAACAGCAGCCCCTGCCGATCAGGTGCGGCGGACTCTCTGGGGTGCCACAGCTGGGCGATGTAGAAGGGCGCCCAGGTGAGGAAGAAAACCGAGTTGAGCATGAGGAACATCTTGATGGTCTTGACTTTAGTCCGTGGGACGATGTTCATGGTGCGGCGCACCGTGTGGCCGTCGACACTGATCCTCCAGATGTAGCGAACAACCCGCTGGTAGAAGGATACGATCAACGCCACCGGGACCAGGAAACCAACCAAGAGGTGAACGGCGGCGTAGGCTACGCCGCCCCAGCCGCCCCGCAGGAAAAAGCTGCAGTGACCGTCCGCAGTTGTAGATCCGTAGAAGAACAGGCACGGCGAGACGAACGCCGCGTCGAACAGCCATGACGCCACGATCATCTTCTTCGCTTTCTCCCTGGACACCTTGAAGCTGAGCGGATACACAATAGTGTAAAACCGGTCCACGGAGATGGAGAGCAGGACGTAGACCTGAACGCCCGGACAGAGGTGCTGCAGGTAGCGGAGCACCCTGCAGGCGGCGCCGCCCAGCGGCCATCGCCCCAGCGCAACCTGGAGGAGGACGAACGGAGCACAGCCCAGGCTCATGAGCAGGTCGGCGCATGCCATGGACACCACGAAGTAGTTGGTGGTGGACTGAGTCCGCCGGCTGCGGTGGATGACCAGGCAGACCAGGGCATTTCCCAGGATGGAGACGAGCCAGAGGACCCCGAACACCAGGCCCAGGACGGCGACCTCGCCTGAGGTCAGTTCGTAGGGGACGGCGGTCCAGTTGGACGGGCCGGAAGACGAGGCCTCGAGGCTGCAGAGCGGACTGGTGGGGGACGTTGCCAGGACAGACGAGTTGTCTCTCTTGGAGAAGTTAAAGGACATCTGATGCATTAAAGATGGAGAGTAGAGGGACGGATTCACACCAAATCTGTCGGTCGACTGGACGAAGACCATCGTAACACCGCTGGACCGGAGAGGACCTGCAGAGACATAAAAACAGGTCCAGCGTCAAACCTGGAAGATTCCAGAAGAAAACTCTGAACAGAACCAGACTATCAGTCCTGATGGCACAAACCCGAATATCTGAACCGACAGAGACCCCTCAACCGACAGAGACCCCTGAACCGACAGAGACCGCCGAACCAACAGAGACCCCTGAAACAGACAGGGACCCCTGAACCGACAGAGACCCCTGAACCGACAGAGACCCCTGAAACCGACAGGGACCCCTGAAACCGACAGGGACCCCTGAACCCGACAGGGACCCCTGAACTGACAGAGACCGCCGAACCGACAGAGACCCCTGAACCGACAGAGACCACACAGTTTTTGTAAGATGGAAAGTAGAAAAGAGGCTGCAGTTCCTCTACCGACCACTAGAAGCTGCGGTTCCTCTACCGACCACTAGAGGCTGCGGTTCCTCTACCGACCACTAGAGGCTGCGGTTCCTCTACCGACCACTAGAGGCTGCGGATCCTCTACCGACCACTAGAGACTGCGGTTCCTCTACCGACCACTAGAGACTGCGGTTCCTTTACCGATTGCTAGAGGCTGCAGTTCCTCTACTGACCACTACAGCCTGCAACAAAGTATTTCTTTTGAGAGTTTATGTGATGAAGCATCAGTCGTTTTTACAGGTGTTGCAGCGTAGTTACTTGTGGACAGAGGAGCTAGCTTAGCGTGGGTACACTGTCGCTTTCAGTCAGAGGCATAACTTAGGCTTAACAAACTCTACCAAACTAATAACTGATTCATCTCTGTATTGTTCATTTAAGATAACCAGCACTGCTCTAAAGGGCTTTATTTCACTCAGGGAAAAGTCTAATAAGGACAATCTAGAAATTCCACCCACGATGCTCTAGAAACTTACAGGAGGATTAGTTTTATCTGCTTTCATGAAAGTCTAGAAACATCTGGCTCTTCAAAAACATGAAACTGCTCCTGAGTTCGTTAGCTTCGCTGGGACTCGCGGGTTTTGTGTGTTCAGGGATCCAGCTGCCATCCGAGGGCGGCCATTAACGAAACCCGCGAGACCGAAGCTCACAGTTTACCACTGCCGTCCTGTTGAGTCGGCCGAATTTATTCCCAAGCAGCTCCGTCCTTCCTGACTGATGAGGTTAGACTTTTAATTAGTCCCTGATTACCAGGGCGCCGAACGCTGCTTTATTGATTGTTCTGAAAGGCTCAGCGTGCAGAAATACTGGTTACATTCAACACATTTATCAGATATTGTAGGGGTGAACTGGACCCGTCCCTGCTCCTCGGTGCACCTTGAAGTACCGTCGATAAAAGCTACGAACAGAACCGGAGACGAAGGGTGGCTCTGATGGAGCCCAGCTCCCATCTGGATCAAATCTGGACCAAACCTTTGCTCCATTTCCACAGGGACCGGATGGCCCTCAGCAATGGACCCAACACCCCCCAGTCCTGGAGCGCCCCCGTCCAATAGTCCTGGAGCACCCCAGTCCAAAATTCCCGGAGCGACCCCGTCCAGTAGTCCCAGAGTGCCCCCCTCCAATAGTCCCGGAGCACCCCAGTCCAAAGGTCCCGGAGCGACCCCGTCCAATGGTCCCGGAGCACCCCAGTCCAAAAGTCCCAGAGCGCCCCCGTCCAATAGTCCCGGAGCACCCCCGTCCAATAGTCCCGGAGCACCCCAGTCCAATAGTCCCGGAGCGCCCCCGTCCAATAGTCCCGGAGCGTCCCCGTCCAAAAGTCCCGGAGCGCCCCCGTCCAATACTTCTCCAAGTCCACAAAACACATGTGTACTGGTTGGGCAAACTCTCATGCCTCCTCCAGAATCCCAGCGAGTGTCTAGAACTGGTCCAGTGTTCCAGGACCACTACAGAACCGGTACTGCTCCTCCTGAATGTGAGATTCGATTATCGACCGGACTCTCTTCTCTGGCGTAGACCTCAGTGGTGACCTCAGTGGTGACCTCACTGGTGACGCCGAGGTACAACAGTATCATTCAAAATACCAGTCTGTGAAATGTTTTCCAGCCAAAGAGGCCAACGGATCCTGTGTTTGAGTCTTCTGTGAGTCCTTCATGGTTTCACCAGGAACAGGTCCTGGTCTGAGGAACCAGAACAGGACCTGACCAGGACTGATCAGGACTGACCAGGATTAACTAGGACCTGACCAGGACTGATCAGGACTGTGTCCAGGACCTGACCAGGACTGACCAGGATTGATTAGGACCTGACCAGGACTGACCAGGATTGACTAGGACCTGACCAGGACTGTGTCCAGGACCTGACCAGGACTGACTAGGACTGACCAGGACCTGACCAGGACCTGACCAGGACTGACTAGGACCTGACCAGGACTGTGTCCAGGACCTGACCAGGACCTGACCAGGACTGACCAGGACTGACCAGGACTGTGTCCAGGACCTGACCAGGACCTGACCAGGACCTGACCAGGACTGACTAGGACCTGACCAGGACTGTGTCCAGGACCTGACCAGGACCTGACCAGGACCTGACCAGGACTGACCAGGACCTGACCAGGACTGACCAGGACCTGACCAGGACTGATCAGGACTGTGTCCAGGACCTGACCAGGACCTGACCAGGACTGATCAGGACTGTGTCCAGTCTTTGTACTTGTAGCTCCTGTTGTACTAAGAGGTAACCAATATTCGTCATAAAACGGTGATAAAAACCCACAATTCCTGTTTCCTCTGAGTAACACAATCTGATTCCTTATTTGGTTGGATATCAGATGATCACATGATCAACTCAATCACTGATTAATGAGCAGAACCAGGGTTCATGATGACTGGGACCCCTTTAACGATGATCCGGCCCCAATGATGAAAAGCAGAACTGAACCATCAAAGGACGAGACGAGAAGCTGATTCTGTTTCACGTTCTCATTCAGGAACGAGCCTCGTTGGGAATATCGGTACCGATACCGATAATACCGATGTTCCTGGTCCAGAGCTTATAACAATAAAAACTCGGTTACACAAATTACTTATTTGTAATTAATTATTTGTAATTATTTTAAGTTACAGTTTTGTCAAATTTGCTTTTTACAACAAAATTTATGATTTTAAAACAAAAATTAAACAAGAAAATCAAAAATTTTACGACAGGATTTATGTCAAAAAGTATCGATTTTGGAAAAAATATTTTACAACAAAAGATTTTTAATTTAGGTTAAATAGTTGCCTTTTTATTTTTTATTTGTGATTTTCTGACTCAAAGTCATGATTTACAACCAAAATTACAAATGTTTATCTGAAAAAATTAGCAATTTTAGAATTTTTTTTGTTTGTTTTTTTTAGAGTAAAAAAATGCATTTTTACAGCAAAAAAATCCTTTTATATAAAAAAAATAACAAATTTTTTGAAAATATTTGCGAGTTTACAGGAACAGTTCGGATCCTCGGGATAAAAGTTTCATCGTTAAATGGTAATGGTAAATGGACTGCACTTATATACCGCTTTATCAGCACCAAGGTGCCCTCAAAGCGGTTTACATTTTGGCCTCACATTCACGCACACATTCACACACTGATGGCCGAGGCTACCATGCAGGGTGCCACATGCTCACCAGGAGCAACTTGGGGTTCAGTATCTTGCTCAGGGATACTTCGACATGTAGCCAGGGGAGCATGGGAATTGAACCGGCAACTTTCCGGTTACCGGACAACCCTCTCTACCACCTGAGCCACAGCCGCCCCCGTTATGATGAAAAGTCATGACTGTTGCAAAATTTTGTGACTTCATGACAAAACGAACTATTTTTTATAAAGAAGTCGCGGTTTTCACGAAATTCACTATTTTATGACAAAAAACTGACTTCGGGACACTAAAGTTGCAACTTTGATAATGTAGCCGCTATGACATGAAGGCGGGAGCGATGTCAGCTAACGTCGGCTAACGTTAGCTAAAAGTTGCAACTTTGATAACGTAGCCCCTATGACATGAAGGTGGGGCTAAAGTTGCAACTTTGATAACATAGCTGCTTTAACATGAAGGCGGGGCTAAAGTTGCAACTTTGATAACGTCCACTAACGTAGCCGCTTTGACATGAAGGCGGGAGCGATGTCAGCTAACGTCGGCTAACGTTAGCCGCCGAGTGTCTTTCTGAATCTAAGTTTTTAAACTGGCGCTGCTGAACGAACACGAGCAGGTTGGTTCTAAGCAGAAACTGGATCTTCAGGACCGAAGCGCCGTCACAGACGGAGAACGTTCAGGGAACGAGCGGGAAAACAAAGATGAGCCTCCAGTGCTAACCAAACATGCCGACCAACAGAACCAGCTGGAGGTCACCAGAAGAACTTCGTGAAGGTTTATCAACCAGCAGCTCCTCCACGCCGACATCCTGTCATGACGACCAGGAGACGCCTCCAGTTTTACTACCTGGACCAGGTAGAGACCCCGCCTCCTCTTCCTTCATCGCCCCCCTCTGAAGGTGGAAGGTGGTCCGAACTTTGGTCCTGGACCAGGATGAGAAGATCCAGGATGGAAGCTCTGCTGACCAACGGTTCTGGAAGGACTCCATCATCCCAGCGCTGAAGCACGGCGGAGGAAGCACCATGATCTGGGCCGCCGTGTTGCATCAGGACCTGGTCCTGATTCACCAGAGGTCCACTTCCTTTCCCTCCAGAACTGGAGGTTTAACATGCTGAACAGAAGCAGAACTCCTGTTCGGTTCTACCAGAACTCCTCCGGGGTTCACATACTTTCTCTTTGGACTTTAATGGTCCAGAATGAAACATTCACCCGCGCAGCTTCCTTTCAGAACCAGAACCTCCTCGTGGAAAAAAAAAACCCGGACACGCAGGAAAATGACATCAAACCCTCGTGATCTGGACCCGGCGGCTCCGAGCGGCTCCTCGGCGGAGGAGAACCTGGCCGGAACCGAGACGACGCCGTCTTACCTGCCCGGAGCTCCTCGTCTTCGTCCGGAGCTCCTCCATCACCGATCAGGCGCGCGGACGCGTAAACAAGCCGTGTCGCAGCATCACGAGCGCGATCCGGACGTGGACGTCGGAGCACGAGGACGGAACCGAGCCGGGGGGGGGTCGAACCGGTGGTTCCGAGTCCGCCCCGCTGGTTCTGGTTCCGGGCGGGTTTCAGGGGCGACTCTCGGTCTGACGGCGGAGCAACGAGACGCGCTTCATCCTGGTGTTTTTCCGTGATTCACGGAGAGAGGAGGGAGGGGGGGGGGGGGGGGGGGGGGCATCATGGCCGCCGCTGAGCAGCTGGAGGATGAAGATGATGAAAAGGACTGAGGTTCCATCCTCAACCAGGACTGAGGTTCCGTCTTCCACCAGGACTGAGGTTCAGTCCTCCACCAGGAGGACTGAGGTTCCGTCCTCAACCAGGAGGACTGAGGTTCAGTCCTCCACCAGGACTGAGGTTCCGTCCTCAACCAGGAGGACTGAGGTTCCGTCCTCAACCAGGACTGAGGTTCCGTCCTCCACCAGGACTGAGGTTCAGTCCTCCACCAGGACTGACTGAGGTTCGTCCTCACCCAGCCAGGACTGAGGGTCCTCTGAGTCCTCCACCAGGACTGAGGTTCCGTCCTCCACCAGGACTGAGGTTCCGTCCTCCACCAGGACTGAGGTTCCGTCCTCCACCAGGACTGAGGTTCAGTCCTCAACCAAGACTGAGGTTTCTGGGTCCACAAGCTGAAAACGAGCCTCCTTAGAACTGAGAATCCCTAGACCCCAGACTCTGACTGGATCCCTGACACCCCAGACCCTGACCGGAACCCCCAGACCCCAGACCCCAACTGGACCCTTAGACCCCAGACCCTGACCAGATCCCTAGACCCCAGACTCTGACTGGACCCCTGAGACTTTTAGCTTCTTTTCTATTTTGACCAACAGTGGAAAGTTGGACATTTTAACATGTAGGTCAACTTAGGTCAACTCACTGTTGGAACCAGACCCTGGTGGTCAGGAGAGGAACTGCACCTCAGCAGCATCTACAGGTCCATCTGTAGGACCTCATTAGTCTCTCATGGTTCTGAAGTTCTGGTCCGTTATTTACAGCGTCGCTTCAGCCAGGTTAAGTTCTGGTTGTTTTTCTTCTTCAGTCGTTCTGCTGCTGTTTGGACCAGTGTCACATGACCCAGTTTCAGACAGGTGTCCTCACATCTGACAGTCCCAGATCATGACTCCTCCACCAACGTGCTTCAGTGGGTCTGAGGTGTTCCTGCTGGTTTCCTCCAAACATGGTTCTGGTCTCTGGTCTCATCTGTCCAGAGGACATTGTTGACGTCTCAGGGTTCGTCCTCCCTCCGGTTCTTTCATGGTTTGATCTCGGGGGACGTCTACTGGGACGTCCGTCCCGAATGTCTTCCACTTGTGAATAATGGTTCTTCTGTCCAGCAGGAGCTGCTTCTCTAAGACTGTTGCTGATGTCTTTCCCTGTTGGACTTGTGTTAACAGACACCTGAACGCTCCAGACCAGCAAACTGCTCCTGTTGAGGCCTGAACCGCCGCTGGTGATCAGCGTCACCTGAGGAGGCGGAGCTCAGGATGTCCATCATCATTTTTTACCTTTATTTAATTTTTTAAGTCTTCATTTTTGTTAATTAACGGTTCTGGGGGAAACAGACGAAGTGATCTGCAGTTTTTGGATGCTTGCGCTCGTTTTCCAGCGGCCTCAGCTCCATAAAAGGAAACAGCGGCCTCCAGCCGCACCTATTGGCCGCTGACAGGTGATGCTGTCGCACCGCGTTGCCATGACGACCGCAGCCCAGAGGAGGCCCTCCGACGAGCCGGTTGCCATGGGAACCCCACAATCGAGCTGACGGAGGGAGGACAGACGATGGCAGCTTTCACGAGAAAAAAAAGAATTACGTCAAACCCTGAATGTACGGAGGTCCGTCAGCGTCAAAAAAAAAAGTTTCTGGATCTTTATTTACAGTTACCGGTTTCTTTAAAACTATTTCCTCCAAATAAAGAGAAAAACAGTCGACTCCTTTTCTTTGATGCTTCACGGAGTCGTCACCTGAGATGATTTTCAAAGATTTAAAGGAGATGATGTCATGAGCGCACCTGCACATTCGTCATCCAGCAGCTGCTTTCTAACGACCAGAGTTCTGGATCTTTCCTTCCTGACGGTCCAGGACCAGAACTAATGTTCCTCAGCAGGTTCTTCAGCTGCGTCGTCTCACCTGAACTGATAAAGACTCACCTGAGCCGAGTCCCTGCTGTGGTTGGTTCGGTACGTTTTGTACCAGAGGAGGTTTTTCCTGAACAGGTTCGGTTCCAGCTCTGCTGTAAAGAAATAAAAACAGGAAACAACCAACGAGACGCCACTTCACCATGACATCATCCCATTGTCACCACGGTTACCTTCACAGTTTAACAAAATAAAAGCAGATCCACTTATCATCTCACTTTATTGTGACATTAATGCTTCTCTGTACATTCAATGGATCGTTTTCAAAAAGTTCACTTAAATAGACGAGTTCTTCCTCCGAAGACGCTGCAGGTCGTCAGCTGGAGACAGATCCAACCGCCACGCGCCTCGTATCCATGTTTTATATTTGAACCATCGTTAAACATTGTTTTAATTACAGTGACGTTTACTTCAATTTGCAAGCAGCATATTTTTGTCGCTTTCTGTGCAAATTAAAGGTTTGGATGGATAATTAGCTTAATTGAGTTAAAGCCAGTCTCTGTAGTGCTACCACGTCTGACCACACGAGGGCAGAAACTCACAGGAACGTCAGCAGCTCTTTCATCAACACAGATCTACACGGCGCCACCATGTGGTCAGAAGAGGTACTGCTCCATAGAGTGGCTTTATTCACATTTAATTTTTCATTCAATTCCTTCTTTTGCATTTTAATTTTTTCTAATGAATTTTATTCCAATTTAACTTTCTATGATTCCCTTAAATCTTATAAATGGATCGTATTTTTTAAATGAGTAATTCTTGGTGTATACGTTTAACTTTTTTAGATTAAATTTCAAAAGTCAATGAAAACCTGAACTCTCACTTTAAATCTGCTGAAAACCCTTTAAATCGGTTGTTTTTGGGTGAATTTGCTCTTTAGTTCTGTAACTTTAAACGCTTAAATAACAGTTTTGGAGGCAGTATTTTTCGTTAGCGGTAGAGTCTCCGGGGCGTCAGGTCCGGTTCGTGTCCCAGCTCGACTTTTCACCTCCGGTTTTCAGCCGAAAACGTCTCCCGGTGTTCAGGAAGATGAAGCGATCCGAGCGAAGTGTTAGCGGTGCATTTCTGGAGGCTCACATCTGTAGGAAAACGTCCTCCGCTGTTATTTACAAAGTAAACAGAGTATATACAAGGTGGGCGGGGCTTGAGCGGACGAGCAGCGGCGAGTCTCCGGACGCCGTTCAGCCTCTCAGGCCTCCGTCCAGCGTCAGAGTCCCGAACCTGAAACAGGAAGAGTTGACGGGTTAAAAACCAGAGTTCAGACGGAGACGCAGCTGGAACCATCTAGAAAACTGATTAAATAAAATAATATAATATATTATAATCCAATATTATGTAATATAATAAAATAAAGTAATAAAATAAAATAATATATTATAATCCAATATAATGTAATATAATAAAATAAAGTAATAAAATAAAATAAAATATTATAATGTAATATAATATAAAATAATGTAATATAATAAAATAATATAATATATTATAATCCCAATATAATATAATATAATAAAAGTAATTAAATAAAAGAATATAATATATTATAATCAAATATAATGTAATATAATAAAAGTAATAAAATAAAATAATATAACATATTATAATATAAAATAAATAGGGCTGTCAATTTCTCAAAATAATTAATCAGATTAATCGCATGACTGTCAATAGTTAATCATGATTAATCGCAAATTAATCGCATATTTTTATCTGTTCTAAATCTACCTTATACAGATCTTTTTCAAGTTGTATTACTCTTATAAATACGAGTCCTGACTAGAACCAGGAAATATGACCATATTAGTCCAGTCCTGAAGTCTCTGGCTTCCTGTCACTCAGAGAATAGACTTTAAAAACAGCTCTACTTGTGTTCAAGTCTCTTCATGGCCCCAAAGTCCATCTCTGACATGTTAGATCCATATGAACCAACCTGGACTCTGAGAACCTCAGGTAGTGGTCTCATGCTGGTGTCCAGAGTCAGGGCTAAACAAGGTGAAGCTGCATTTCAGTTTTATGCTCCTAAAATCTGGACCAGTCTTCCAGAAGATGTTAGACAGACCTGAACTCTGACAATGTTCAGATCCAGACTAAAAACAGTTCTGTTTAGATGTGAAGATGATGACTGGAAGGATTTTATCTGCACTCTTCAGTTTAAATTTAATTAATTAATTTTTTTATTAATTAATTTTTATTTATTATTGATTATTTTTATGCTTGTATGGAATGATTCTATTTGCCTTCTTGTGATTTTATGCATCTGTAAAGCACTTTGAATTGCCTTGTGTACGAATTGTGCTCTACAAATAAAGTTGCCTTTCCTAATATGAGAGTACACAAATGCTTGCCTTATGCAAACCAAATGCATGTTTATTTATTGCTACAATGCCAAATCCATTATATATTATATATACTCAATATTTTCTCTTATGTTCTTCATACAAAATATTTTCATGGTTTGCTTCAAACGGGGGTGGGGGGGGGTGTCACTGCATCAGCGCTCTGATTAGCCGACAAGTGATATTTCAGTAGTCGGACTCCGGTGGTAACTAAATTCACATCGACAGCAAACACAAACAACATTTATCTTGTGGAGTTAGCCATCAGGCAAGGTTTTGAAGCTAAACTTACCATTCAAAATAGTATCTTTTGTATCCATTTTTATTCCAGCTAGTGCTAACGGAGGATTGTTTACGTCTGTCTGTCTGCGGCATGGCCGTCGACGTCAGTGCATGTCTTCCTGTTTTGACAGGACTACGGAGGACTACAGGACTACAACTACGGAGGAGCCCGAGGCTCAATAAACCTACTCTCCTCTCTACTATTGTACATCAACGGCCAAGCTAAGGCTCACGTTAATCCGTGTTAAAAAAATTAGTTGTGTTAAAATTATTTTGCGTTAATCACGCATTAACGCGTTAACTTTGACAGCCCTAAAAATAAAATAATATATTATTTTATATTAAATTGTATTATGACATAAAATAATGTAATATAATATAAAATAAAATGTAGTATAATATAATATAATATACTATAATTTAATATAATATAAAAAAAATAATATAATATATTATAATATAAAATTAAATAATATATCATAAAATAATGTAATATAATATAATACAATATAATATAATAAAATTAAGTAATACAATAAAATAAAATAATGTAATGTAATATAATACAATATAATTAAATATAATTAAATAAAATAATGTAATACAATAAAATATAAAATAATGTAATATAACAATATGATGTAAAATAATGTAAAAGAAAAAAAATATCTGCAACTTTGTATCACAATATTTTGTTGTACAAAAACTGGAAAACTTTTGTGAATTTTTTTTAAATTAAATTGCAAAATGTTTCCCTTTTTTAACTCATATTTCTCAAGATCAAAACTTTTTGACATAACAATCTAAGATTTCCCAAAATTGTGACCTTTGGATGAATTAGCTGCTCTGAGGGTAAAGTGGGAGGAGCCTGACACCTGGAGTCCACCTGAGCTACTGGAAAACTCCACCCTCCACCTGTCTCCCTGCAGGAGACGAGGCGTCAGCTTGATCCTGAGCTGAAACAGCTGAAATGATTCAGCTTCAGCCTGATGTTGACTGGTAGCTCAGTGACAGAGCACCGATCCTGATGCAGCTGCATCCATCACAACCTTCTATTCAAGTTAGTCTGTGAAAATCCAGATGGACTAGAAGGTGTGTGTTTGTGACCTGTAGGTGGCGTACAGAACCTGGATTATTGAGAACTAGAGGTGCACGATAACTATCAGGCCGATAACAGGAAATTATGACGTCATTCCGATCAGTCCAATATCACGACGAATAGCCCCGATAACATAAATATTTCTGCCAACACAGCAGTGCCTCGCTCCCTCTGAGCCTTGAATGACCAGCAGTGAATGTTATGTTCAAGTAACGTCGGCATAATCAGAAAAATGATTACTCAATCAGGAAAATCAAGAATACTCCCTCATGTCAGAAAACAACTCGTTACTCGGTCATAATTTCAGTAGTTGCTGACTTGAATTGATATTCGCAATATTCTCCCACATGTTACACATAAAAAAAAGAAAAAAATAGAAAAGGCTGAAAGAACGACTAGCAAACGAGGGAACGGAGGAATTTACGTTACACCTTGAATGCAGCCTGCAGCACAGCGCTGATCACAACAAACATGGCGGCGTGGAACTTTGTTAAAGTTTCAGAAGAAGATAGTTTGGTGGTTATTTGTGACGAATCCTCCGAGTGAATTCTACGAGGAGGGAAGCACAAGCTTTAATACGTAAAACCTGATCAGCCACCTACAACATAACAATCGCTTCCATGGAGTTTTGAAATCGCGCTAACGCGAGCTTATGCTAACATGTGCGAGCCAGCAGCAGTCTCCCCTCTCCTCCACTCATTCCTCTCATCTAAAGCTTCCATGAGATAAAAAAAAACAAAAAATCACTGAATCTCATTTACTTTAATTAAAGGTATTATTTAAATGGAACCACAAGCCAAAATCCTTTAAATGTTCTCTTCCTGCTCTCGGTGGAGGCGGTCGCATCTCTGTGAGCTCCTATCTATCTGTTCCTCCTGCTTCTCTTTTGTCTTGTCTGAGCTTTTTTGGAGCCTCACTCGGCATAATATTCAAATCTCTTATCATGGATCTGGTCAGCTGGTTTCTCAATGCAATTATTCAAATTTTCTCGCTGAGAAACAGGGCACAGGAGAGCCCTTTCGGTCCAGATGGAACACTGGCTGGATACATCAAGGAATCTTATGGATGGAATCTGGGATGTCTGCCTCCTCTGTTCATTGTGGACGCCAAAGTTGTGTACCTATTGGGATTTATGATCACAGGATTTCTGCTGTTTGGAGTTGGCGGATACCTGCTGTATCGGGAAATTTACACGGCAGCTGCCATCCTGGACACCATCAGCCTGCCTGCCTTGTGTGTTGGAATGAGCCGCGCTGTGAACACTCAGACTGCTACTATGGGTGAGCTGAATCGGAAACTGGATGTTCTAGTGACGATTTTGGAACGCTCTGGCGAAATGGATTCAAACGTGGAGAAGTTGCGAGCGTGGCTCAGGGAGAATTGACCTGTAATTCGGACATTTGGAGTTATTCCTGCCGAGGTGAACCAGCAAGAACTTTGAAGGCAGACAGAATATCATGTCAGCCTGACCGAAAACATTCTTCTTATCTGAATCTGGCTCCCCTGAAACGAAGTTCGCCTCCAAGGCCGGCCTTCGACCTAGTCTCTCCTGAATATTATGACTTTTTGACGCTCCTTCCCCGACCCCTCCCCTTTCCAAACAACACCTGTGGCTCCAGACTGAACTGGGACGGGGGCCACTGGCTCACGCACACACATACACATGCACACACACATACTTCCCACCCCCTGCCCAACTGCCTCTGCTGGCTCCTGGATGTTTTTCCCCCCACGCTTGATGGACTGATGCACTGCGTGCCTTGGCAGCGAAGCGCACAGACTGTTGGGCTGGACACCCCCCGTGCCCTACCTTCCACCCAACTATTATGTCTTAGTTTTAAGTTTGTCTATGCATGCTTGTGCTGAGGTTTTTTTTGTGAATCCCACAACATGTGCCTCTGATCAAGGACATGTTGTGTGAGACACCTCTTTTTTAGTCAGTAATGCAGCTTATTTAAGTTGATGTGAGATATCAAATAGGTTTGTTTGATAGCTTTATGAAAATGTTTGAGAGGCTTGATGATAGTTTTTCATTGTAAAAAATAAATATATGTTCATTTAAAAAGTCAAAACTATTTTTGATTTTGTTCCTAGTATTGATGTAATGATCTTAGGTATATGTGTGTGTTATCAGTATCAGTATCAGCCTTTAGGAGCTGAAAGTTATCGGTTATCGGTATCGGTTTTAAAAAACAGTTATCGTGCATCCCAACTGAGAACTGTCTCCAGGAAACACCATCTGAAGTAATGTGGAACAGGTGCGAGGAGGAGACAGAACAGGTACGAGGGAGGAGTCTGACCTCTCTAGGAAGTGGTTGTTCTCTGCCAGCTCCTTGACGACTCCCTCCATCTCCTCCTTCAGTTTCTTCATCCTGAACAACAAGAACAAGATGAGGTCCTGCTGGTTCTGGTCAGCTGTGAGGAGGAAGGAGGTGATGAAGAGGAAGGAGGTCTCACCCCAGAGTCATCTCCACCAGGGTGGTCTGGCTCAGGTACGCTGGAGGCTTCATCCCACTGGACACCAGAGGAAGAACCTTCTGGGGCAGCTGTTCCTGCAGCTGGAGCAAAGATAATGGAGGTCCATCAGCCGCTGCCTTCATCCTGATCTAAACCTCCTCCAGTCATGTGACCTGCTCGTTTCCATCACAGTGGTTCCAGCACCAGTTCTGGACCAGTTACCGACTTGTTACCCAGAATTCACTCTGATCAAATCTGTCCAAAGGTGCTCATTTCTGGAACCATCTGTGATGGAGACGGACTCCCTGTTGGAGCAGCCCCTGGTGGTCAGTGGAGGAACTGACGTTTCCATGACCTCATGGTGTTACTCTGCTGGGCAACAGTTAGATGGTTTACCTTGATGGCCCTCTCCATCAGCATGGTCACCTCCTTCTGGACGCTGATCAGCTGACCCGACAGACCCAGCAGCTGCTTCTTCACGTGGTGAACCTTCCTGCAAACAAGAGACGTGGGTTCAACACGCCGAGCGTCAGGAACAGGTGTGCTTCCTGTCGGGAACAGGTGTGTTTCCTGTTGGGAACAGGTGTGCTTCCTGTCGGGAACAGGTGTGCTTCCTAACAGGAGTGGTGGGAACGTACCTCATCCACTCCTCGCTCTTGGAGATGAACAGTCGGTACTTCATGGCGCACTCATCAGTGAACAGAGATCTGGCTTTACTGGCATGAAGAACCAGCTTCTGTCTGAGGGAGGAACGACAGAGCAGCAGGTTAGAGAGGGAGGAGGCTGGTGAAGGAGCAGGGATGGAAGAGGAGGAGTGGAGGTGGAGCGGAGGAAGAGTGGAGGAGGAGTAGAGGAGGAGCGGAGGAATAATGGAGGAAGAGCGGAGGTGGAGGAGGAGGGAGAACCTACTTGTCGAACTTGTGGATCTGCTCCTCGTTGTACGGCAGACCTGAACACAGAAACCAGAACCGTCACTGATCTGAACATGAGACGAAGGTCAAACATCTGAGGGGACTTTGTGTCTCACGTCTCTCTGCTTTGTCCTTCTTGAACTGCTGGTAGATGGACGTGATGGCGTCCAGCAGGACTTTGATCTTCTCCACGCTGCAGAGAGAAGCTCAGCGTCACTCTGGACCACATGACCTCTCTGGACCACATGACCTCACACACTGTCTCACACTTACTTCCTGTCCTCGGGGTGCGTCCCCACTTGTTGCGTCCAGCCGTCGCTCAGCAGTCCTCCTGGGAGGAACTTAGTCTTGATGTCCTGCATCGTCCTCTCGATGGGCTCCAGGGATCCTGAGACCTGCAGAGACGTTACCGTTACCGTGGTGAGAGGCTCTGAAGGTTAGGGTTAAGGGGACAGTCCAGCAAACTCATTTACATCCAATCAGATGCTTGAAAGCTGACAGTCTGGTGGGCGGAACCTGAATTGGCCAATCAGAGCAGACAGGGCTGTTAGGGAGGTGCCTCCATCATGGCTCCTCTGCTGAAAGATCACCGCGGTGAAGGAAGCCTGGATGAGTTCGGTCTCAACCTGCTGTCCTACAACGAGAGCGGTCTGGAGACGACCTGGAGACGACCTAAAGACGACCTGGAGACGACCTAGAGACGACCTAGAGATGACCTGGAGACGACCTGGAGACGACCTAGAGATGACCTAGAGACGAGACGACCTAGAGACGACCTAGAGACGACCTGGAGACGACCTAGATGACCTAGAGACGACCTAGAGACGACCTAGAGACGACCTGGAGACGACATGGAGTCGACCTGGAGACGACCTGGAATCTTCTTCTGACAGCGACCGTCTACCTACTAGACAATTAACATGTAACTGTACGTGATAAATATTAATTAGTGTGATCTGGCACCATTCCACAGGAAAACAGGCCCAGGACCAGAACCAGGACCTGGACCAGGACCAGAACTAGGACCAGGACCAGGACCAGATCAAGAACCAGGACCAAGACTAGGACCAGATCCCAATCAAGGGCCAGGACTAGAACAGGAAGTGGAACTGGGACTAGGACCAGGAGCAGGAACAGATCAAGGGCCAGGACTAGAACAGGAAGTGGAACTGGGACTAGGACCAGGAGCAGGAACAGATCAAGGGCCAGGACTAGAACTGGAAGTGGAACTGGGACCAGGAGCAGGAACAGATCAAGGACCAGATCCAGATCCAGATCAAGGACCAGGACTAGAACTGGAAGTGGGACTGGGACCCAGACTAAAACTGGAAGTGGTACCAAAACCAGAACCAGGACTAAACTGGAAGTAGGACTGTGACCAGGACCAGAACCAGGACCAGACCAAGACTAGAACTGGAAGTGGAACTGGGACCCGGACTAGAACTGGAAGTGGGACCATGACCAGAACCAGGACCAGGTTCTTCTTCTTTGCTGCTTCTCTTTTAAAACAGTTTCAGCAGGTAAAAGCTTCATCTTACATGTTTCATTACTGTCAGCTCATCCTAATGATGATGTAATGATGATGTAATGATGATGTAACGATGATGTAACTGCATCTCTGCATCAGTCGTAGCTGTGATTCTAGAGGGTCAGGGTTCTGGACATCGTACCAAAGACGAAGCAAATCCAGAAGGTCCAGTGAGGTTCTGATCGTATACGACAGCGTAGAGGAGCTCTGGGACATTTGAGGACATGTTGAGGTTCAACTAGATGGTCCAACCAATCAGAGGTCAGAGGTCAAGCTCCACCCCTGAATATGAAGAAGCTGTTGGGGGGGGGGGGGGGGGGGGGGTGGGGGGGGGGGGGGGGGGGGGGGGGGGGTGGGGGGGGGGGGGGGGGGGGGGGGGGGTGGGGGGGGTGTTACTCACTCTGAGGACCTTCTTGTGCATGTCTGAGATCTCGTCGTACTCTGACGACAGCATGCTGGTCTGCATCAGAACCTCGAACCTGCAGGACAGCACAGGTGAGACATCTGCTGTTAATTAAACATGTAGCCATGGTGACAAACGGCAGGTGTTACTGCCTGAGAGGATCTTTACTAGGGAGGCACGATAACTGTTTTTTAAAACTGATACCGATAACCGATAACACACACATATACCTAGGATCATTACATCAATACTATGAATAAAATCAAAAATAGTTTTGACTTTTTAAATGAACAGATATTTATTTTTTACAATGAAAAACTATTGTCAAGCCTCTCAAACATTTTCATAAAGCTATCAAACAAACCTATTTGATATCTCACATTAACTTAAACAAGGTGCATTACTGACTGATATAAAAAAAAAAAAGGCTCCTAGAACTGATGGAAATACATGCATCAGAATTACTAACTGAAAAAGATTAACATTTAAAGGATTTTGGCTTGTGGTTCCATTTGAATTAATACCTTCAATTAAAGTAAATGAGGTTCAGTAGTTTTATTTTTTAATCTCATGGAAGCTTTAGATGAGAGGAATGAGGGAGAGGAGAGACTACTGCTGGCTCGCACACGTTAGCATTAGCTTCCGTTAGCTCGCGTTAGCGCGATTTCAAAACTCCATGGAAGCGATTGTTATGTTGTAGGTGGCTGATCAGGTTTTACGTATTAAAGCTTGTGCTTCCCTCCTCGTAGAATTCGCTCGGAGAATTCGTCACAAATAACCACCAAACTATCTTCTTCTGAAACTTTAACGAAGTTCTACACCGCCATGTTTGTTGTGATCAGTACGCTGTTTTGCAGGCTGCATTCAAGGTGTAACGTAAATTCCAACGTTCCCTCGTTTGCTAGTTGTTCTTTCAGCCTTTTCTATTTTTTTCTTTTTAAGGTCTAACATGAGGGGAAATACTGCAAATATCAATTCAAGTCAGCAACTACTAAAATTATGACCGAGTTAACGAGTTGTTTTCTGGCATGAGGGGGTATTCTTGATTTTCCTTATTGAGTAATAATTTTTCTGATTATGCCGACGTCACTTGAACATAACATTCACTGCCGGTCATTCAAGGCTCAGAGGGAGCGAGGCACTGCCGTGTTGACAAAAATATATATGTTATCGGGACTATTTGCCGTGATATCGGACTTATCAGAATGACGGCATAATTTCCTGTTATCGGTCCAATAGTTATCGTGCAGCCCTAATCTTTACACACACATCTGTCAGATATCAGGAACTGTCCGGTGCTGATCACTGATCTGCTGTAAACAGCTGCAGGTAAATGAACATCTGTGACTCACAGCTGTTCGTTCTTCTCCAACATCTGGGTGCAGCAGCTGCAGAGGTGGAAAACCTCCGACTTCTTGTGCAGGATCTCGCTGTAGTCCTCCTTCATCAGCTCTCTGTGGACAACAGGAAACCAGTTCTGTTGTTTCTGGGAACAAATCGCTCCTTCGAGTCCTGAATTAAAATATGTTGCTGGATTTTTAAATCTCATTAAATTTAGAGTCTTTTTATCAGTTTGTCTGGAATTTTGTCGTCTTTGGGGTTTTAGTTCATGCTATTTAAAGTACGAAGCTTTGCTGCATGTTTGGTGATAAATCAAACACCAAACATAAATAAACATAAATCAATTAAATTTAAATAAAATGAAAAAAAAAGCCATTTTAAACTTTTGGACTCACTAACTAATTAATTAATTAAATTTAAGTAAACAATTTCTATGCTTTTGTGTTCTGATTCATTAAATTAATCTAAATTAAAATAAAAATAAGTTTCCACGGTTCTGGATTTGTTGTTATGTTTAAAATATTTCAGTTTTTTTTAAATATTTGATTAATTATGTTAGTTAATTCAAATTAAATTAATAATATTCAGTAATTAAAATATTATTTTTAAATAATGAAATATTATTTCAATTAAAACGCTCAAGTCTTTTCTACATTTTTTTCTTTTTGCTGTTGTGTTTTTAATTTTTTAATCTCACTGTCACCATTAGTTTTTTTGTTTTTGCTGTTTGTTTTTTTGTTTTTGCTGTTTGTTTTTTTGTTTTTGATGTTTGTTTTTTTGATTGTGCTGTTTGTTTTTTGTTTGCTGTTTGTTATTTTGTTTTTGCTGTTTGTTTTTTTGTTTGCTGTTTGTTATTTTGTTTTTGCTGTTTGTTTTTTTGTTTGCTGTTTGTTTTTTTGTTTTTTCTGTTTGTTTTTTTTTGTGTTTTCTGGAGTTTAACAGCAACACTGGTTCCGTTTATCCAGCCGGTCCTGAACCTGTCGGTTCTGACTCACATCAAACCTCGAACTCCTTTCCGGACCAGTTCCTGGTAGACCAGGAGAGACTCGGAGGTTTTCCATAAATGTCCGACATCACCTGCGAAAGTCTGAACAGAGAAACCAGCGGGAAGGTCAGGGCGCAGTCACGTGACCAAACGAGGGTTGGCGTTGAGATGCTGAGGGGCGTCCCGTCAGCGGTGTACCTTGGCGTAGCTGGCGTCCAGGTCCAGGTCGTAGCGAGGCTGGACCTTCGGGGGGCTCGCTGTGGAGACAAAACATCACCTGTTAGCTTGTGGCTCTTCGGCGCTGCACGAGTCCAGCGGGTGGAAACCAAAGAGCCTCGTACGGTCTTCAAAGATGAGTCCCACAGTGGCGACGGACTCGCGGCTGACGAGCATGACGGGATTGTCTCTGGACGTCTTGGGGAACGTCTTGGCCTGGCGGTTGGGGTCCAGGACGAGGCGGCGGCCCTCGTACAGCAGCTCCTGGTTGTGCAGCGGGATGCTGCTCCGGCGGCACAGCAGCTCCTGGAACAGCGCCGCCCTGTGGACACGGCGGGAGACGCGGCCGTCAGACTGGAGCGGCGACGCCTGACAGAACCTGGGGCGGGCGGCTTACGTGTTGTACTCGTGGTATGTAGACGTGGTGCAGCGTGGCCTGCTGCAGGCTGAAGACAAAGACCACCGTCCGGTGCAGGATGTCGTTGGTCTCGGCGAAGAACTGATCGAAGCCCCAACACTTCTCCTGGTCCGCTTCCAGGATGTTGGCGAGGACGGGAGTCAGGAGGCTCTGGAGGCCCCTGAAACGGACCGACAGGACCACGGGTCATTCAGAAACAAAGACCAGTCCTCTGGAGGTAGAACAAGACCTCCACCTCCACCTCATCAACTCAACCCAGTGGTGGTTCTGGATCCAGTTCAGAGCTGGTTCTACAGTGGAACCTTCTAAGAACTGGATCCACGTCATGACATCATCACGTCTCCAGCGTTGAACCTCCTTCACTGAACTATGGACTTCTGTAGAAGAACCCGGTTCACAGAGGGCCCTGGTTCCCTCCAGAACCAGTCTGGGTCCCACCAGTCTGGGTCCCACCAGTCGGGTCCCACCAGTCTGGGTCCCACCAGTCTGGTACCCACCAGTCTGGGTCCCACCAGTCTGGGTCCCACCAGTCTGGTTCCCACCAGTCTGGTATCCACCAGTCTGGGTCCCACCAGTCTGGGTCCCACCAGTCTGGGTCCCACCAGTCTGGTACCACCAGTCTGGTTTCCAGTCTGGGTACCACCAGTCTGGGTACCACCAGTCTGGTACCACCAGTCTGGGTACCACCAGTCTGGGTCCCACCAGTCTGGGTCCAACCAGTCTGGTACCACCAGTCTGGGTCCAACCAGTCTGGGTCCCACCAGTCTGGGTCCCACCATTCTGGGTCCCACCATTCTGGGTCCCACCAGTCTGGGTCCCACCAGTCTGGGTCCCACCAGTCTGGGTCCCACCAGTCTGGGTCCCACCAGTCTGGGTACCACCAGTCTGGGTCCACCAGTCTGGGTCCCACCAGTCTGGGTCCCACCAGTCTGGTACCACTAGTCTGGGTACCACTAGTCTGGGTACCACCAGTCTGGGTTCCACCAGTCTGGTACCACTAGTCTGGGTACCACCAGTCTGGGTTCCACCAGTCTGGTACCACTAGTCTGGGTCCCACCAGTCTGGGTTCCACCAGTCTGGGTACCACCAGTCTGGGTTCCACCAGTCTGGTCCCACCAGTCTGGGTACCACCAGTCTGGTACCCAGACTTCTGGTCCCACCAGTCTGGGTACCACCAGTCTAGTACAACTAGTCTGGGTCCCACCAGTCTGGGTCCCACCAGTCTGTCTCCATCAATCAATCAATCAACTTTTATTTGTAGAGCCCTATACAACACACAAGGTGACCAAAGTGCTTTCCATTAAAATCCATATTAAAACAAAACAATTTTAACTCAACATAACAATACAATTAAAATTAAATTAAAAATATCTCCTAAGATAAATTTGCAGGTTATAGCAGTGAAAGGCTGGTTGTGCCTGGCTAATAGAGCCCAGAGGCAACATATAGAGTGAAAACAATAAATGGCCCAGTATGGAGCCTTGGGGAACACCACAGACGAGGTTGTTGTGGTTGGCGTCAGTGAACGCTCACCGCTGCACCAACCGGCGGTGCATCAACGGCAGCAGGTGATCTCAGAACATCCAGAACGGTTAAATCGATCTGAACATGGCCGTTTGAAACCTCTGTGGTGAACGCAGCTGTAACGTTCAAATCCTGCTCATCAGGATCCGACGCCGCTGCAAACAGGATATAAACCCGTTGATGGCTGAAACCGAAACATCCAGCAGTATTTACAGCGCCGACGTTCTTTAGTTTCTGCTGAAGCAGACGCTTCAGAAACGGTTTCTACCAACGCCGATAAAAATGTGTTTCATCCCTGACGTCTGAGCGGATCCGTCAACGCCCTCAAACTCAAACACCGACAATGTCTGTTCCTGAAGATGCAACATGAGCTGAAAGCAGCTGCGGTGAATCATGTTTTTCCTGGTGGATGCTGGGTAACTTTCACCAGCGCCGACCGTCGTTGGTCCTCTGGACAGACGTGGAGCTTTGAGGCCTCCAGGAACCCAGACAGATCTAGGGACCAGGGTCACCTGAGGACCAGAGTCACCTGAGAACCAGGGTCACCTGAGGACCAGGGTCACCTGAGAACCAGGGTCACCTGAGGACCAGGGTCACCTGAGAACCAGGGTCACCTGAGGACCAGGGTCACCTGGGACCAGGGTCACCTGAGGACCAGGGTCACCATGGACCAGGGTCACCTGAGGACCAGGGTCACTTGAGGACCAGGGTCACCTGGGACCAGGGTCACCTGGGGACCAGGGTCACCTGGGACTAGGGTCACCTGGGACTAGGGTCACCTGTGTGTGCTTCCTGCTGAACTAAAGCTGCTCAGCTGTTTCTGGGAACAGCTGGGTTCCAGGTGTGCATGAGCAGGTGCTTCTTACTTGGACAGACTGCAGGACACCGGCATCTCCGTGCTCCACTCGATCTTCCCGTTCTCACACTTCTGGTGACCTGAGATCGTCCCCGACGGTTTCTCCGTGATGATTTTGTACCTGAGAGACACAACGCACCCCGTCAGGTCTCCTAGAAACCTAGGCAGATGCTGAACGTCTCACAGAGACAATGGACGGAGACGCACCAGTGATGGCCGTCAACACGGTGGAGTCACGGACATCGAGTACGAGACCATCAGTGATTAAAATCATTATTGATCCTTTTGGGTTTGACTGCCAACAGAAATCTGATCAGAGGAGCTTTAGCAGCTCAGCAGACGTCAGACATCTCTGTTCCCCAGATGGACTCACCTGAAAAACCTCAGACCTCAAATGACAGATTAGAACAAAACCTGTAATCTGAATAAGATGACCTGTATAAGGTCTGTGGGACGAGTCCACTGACAGAGGAACAACAAGTCCACAGATGGAAGAACGAGTCCACAGATGGAGGAACGAGTCCACAGACGGAGGAACGAGTCCACAGACGGAGGAATGAGTCCACAGATGGAGGAACGAGTCCACAGATGGAGGAATGAGTCCACAGACGGAGGAACGAATCCACAGACGGAGGAACGAGTCCACAGATGGAAGAACAACAAGTCCACAGATGGAGGAACGAGCCCACAGATGGAGAAACGAGTCCACAGATGGAGGAACGAGTCCACAGATGGAGGAACGAGCCCACAGATGGAGGAACGAGTCCACAGAGGGAACAACAACAAGTCCAGAGATGGAGGAACGAGTCCACAGACGGAGGAACAACAAGTCCACAGATGGAGGAACGAGCCCACAGACGGAGGAACGAGTCCACCGATGGAGGAACAACAAGTCCACAGATGGAGGAACGAGCCCACAGACGGAGGAACGAGTCCACAGACAGAGGAATGAATCCACAGACGGAGGAACGAGTCCACAGACGGAGGAACGAATCCACAGACGGAGGAACGAGTCCACAGATGGAAGAACAACAAGTCCACAGATGGAGGAACGAGCCCACAGATGGAGGAACGAGTCCACAGATGGAGGAACAAGTCCACAGATGGAGGAAAGAGTCCACAGATGGAGGGACGAGTCCACAGATGAAGGAACGAGTCCACAGACGGAGGGACGAGTCCACAGACGGAGGAACGAGTCCACAGATGGAGGAACAACAAGTCCACAGATGGAGGAACGAGTCCACAGATGGAGGAACAAAAAGTCCACAGACGGAGGAACGAGTCCACAGATGGAGGAACGAGTCCACAGATGGAGGAACGAGTCCACATATGGAGGAATAACAAGTCCACAGATTGAGGAACGAGCCCACAGATGGAGGAACAAGTCCACAGATGGAGAGACGAGCCCACAGACGGAGGGACGAGTCCACAGACGGAGGAACGAGTCCACAGATGGAGGGACGAGTCCACAGATGGAGAAAGGAGCCCACAGATGAAGTAACGAGTCCACAGATGGAGTGATGAGTCCACAGATGAAGGAACAAGTCCACAGACGGAGGAACGAGTCCACAGATGGAGGAAGAACAAGTCCACAGATGGAGGAACGAGTCCACAGATGGAGGAACAACAAGTCCACAGATGGAGGAACGAGTCCACAGATGGAGGAACAACAAGTCCACAGACGGAGGAACGAGTCCACAGATGGAGGAACAAGTCCACAGATGGAAGAACAACAAGTCCACAGATGGAGGAACGAGCCCACAGACGGAGGAACGAGTCCACAGATGGAGGAACGAGTCCACAGATGGAAGAACAACAAGTCCACAGATGGAGGAACGAGCCCACAGATGGAGGAACGAGCCCACAGATGGAGGAACGAGTCCACAGATGGAGGAACAAGTCCACAGATGGAGGAACGAGCCCACAGATGGAGGAACAAGTCCACAGATGGAAGAACAACAAGTCCACAGATGGAGGAACGAGCCCACAGACGGAGGGACGAGTCCACAGACGGAGGGACGAGTCCACAGATGGAGAAACGAGCCCACAGATGAAGTAACGAGTCCACAGATGGAGGGACAAGTCCACAGATGGAGGGACGAGTCCACAGACGGAGGAATGAGTCCACAGATGGAGGAACAAGCCCACAGATGGAAGAACAACAAGTCCACAGATGGAGGAACAACAAGTCCACAGACGGAGGAACGAGTCCACAGATGGAGGAACGAGCCCACAGATGGAGGAACGAGTCCACAGATGGAGGAACAAGCCCACAGATGGAAGAACAACAAGTCCACAGATGGAGGAACGAGCTCACAGACAGAGGGATGAGTCCACAGATGGAGGGACGAGTCCACAGATGGAGGAACGAGTCCACAGACAGAGGAACGAGTCCACAGACGGAGGAACGAGTCCACAGACGGAGGAACGAGTCCACAGACGGAGGGACGAGTCCACAGATGGAGGGACGAGTCCACAGACGGAGGAACGAGCCCACAGATGGAGGATCAAGTCTACAGTTGGGTCCTTGAACAGCTGCTGCTGGAAGGGGCTCATCAGTTATCACCTGCTCCTATTGACCCGTGAGACTCTGATATATTTTTTTCCCTTTTCTTGACGAATTTTCTGACAGATGCGACTCAAACTCTGGTGAGACTGACAGTCAGAAAAATACAGGATCACATGCTTACATGACTTCCTTGTTCCTGCGCGGACCCTCGAATGGCCTGAAGGGGAGGCTGCCGGTGGCGGCGTGGTAAAAGGTGACGCCGATGCTCCACAGGTCCACCGTGGCGCCGTACTTCTTCTGGTGGTCCTTCCTCAGCACGGCGCGCTCATACATGTCCGGGTGCTGCGGAGAACCAGAGTCAGGCTGCTCTACAGGTGCTTGGTTTACCTCAGCAGGTGCCAGCGGCCCCCCCTCACCAGGTACTCCTCGGTGCCGTACAGAGACACGAACTGCTCGTCGTCCTCCAGCTCTCTGGCGGCACCGAAGTCCGTCAGCTTGTAGACGGATCGTCCGTCCTCGCCGATCACACGCATGATGTTTCCCGGTTTGATGTCGCGGTGGACGATGCCGTACTCTCTCAGGTGGTTCATACCTGCCACTGTGGGAGGAGACGACACGATCGTCATGTGATCAGACTGGACCAATCAGTTCTCTAAACTCAAACCCCTTCAGTCTGGTTTTTAGGCTCAGCGCAGCTCCAGAGCTGCTCCGCTCTTTTATCCCGACATAATTATATCTGACTGACAGGAGTCTTCTTGTACATGATGATGTAAGCAAACACATGACCAGCATTCCCTCACCCACGTCGTGAAGAACGATGAGGAACTCGTCTTCGGGGAGTCCGTAGGCATTGGACGGCTCCTCCAGAACCGTGTAGAGACTCCCGCAGGGGCAGTACTCCATCACCAGGACCTTGTGACGGGTGTTGGACTGAGATAAGAGGAGGAAGATGTTAGGAAGACGATCCTGCAGTCAAAACTGAGGGAAACACAAATACTTCAGGAGTCTCTGGAGCTTTTAGGTTGCTACAGCTTTCACTAGGAGACGCTATAACCCTCCAGTTACCAGTCACCGTTACAGTTTTGTGTTTCAAATTAACTCGTTTCTGTTCTGCTGCCTCTTTTCCATCCTTATTTACTCTTCATTTTCCTTTCTTATGTTGTTTCATAGTGGGAACCGTAGATTTTACGAACGGAGCAACTAAAACTGACGAACGGATCAACCAAAACTGACGAACGGAGCAACCAAAACTGACGAACGGAGCAACCAAAACTAACGAACGGAGCAACCAAAACTGACCAACGGAGTAACCAAAACTGACCAACAGATCAACCAAAACTAACGAACAGAGCAACCAAAATTGACGAACAGAGCCACTAAACTGACGAACGGAGCAACCAAAACTGACCAACAGATCAACCAAAACTGACGAACGTTTTCCTTTCTTATGTTGTTTCATAGTGGGAACCTTAGATTTTATTGTGTATGAAGTCTTTATCTTAAAGTCAGTAGTAATACCACTTCTGACCACATGGGGGATTATAGGTCTGCTGTGTTGACACATAAATCCATGTTATATATATATATATATATATATATATATAGCATAAAATATGAAACTATCCCACATACAACATTAATACGATAAACGGACGCTCAGTTCTAGTTTCAGAGCACTCAGACAGATGAAGATCCGTTGGATACCGACCTCTTCCTCGACAGCAAACAGCTTGACGATGTTCTTGTGGTTGAGCTTCTTCAGAACCTCGAACTCTCTCATCTGGACGTCCAGCGGCCGCAGGAAGCTCAGGTTGTTGAACACTTTGACGGCGTACAGATCGCCCGTTTTCTACAAAGACACACAAACGTACCTTCAGCCTCCAGCTGGGAAAAAAATGTTTTTTAAAGCCCCAAAAATGTCAATGGTCATCAATTCAGAATATTAATAATCATTATAAAACCTCCCAAACAGATGTTTTGACGGTTTGCAGGTCTGGAGCATTAAGGTGTGTGAACACACAACCAAGAGGGAAAGACATCACCAGTGGTCTTAGAAGAGTATTTGTTGCATGCAATGATGTACAGAAGAACAGATCAGAAGTCCTCTACAACCATGAGAGACTGATAGACACCAGGATTTCTCTTCTTTTCAGCATCATCTTTTGTTAAATAAATTGCGCCACAGATCCAGCAGCGGTTCGGGTCATACCTTGTGTCGTCCTCGGTAGACGTTGGCTGTGGCTCCCTGACCCAGTAGGTCTGAGATCAGCCACAGGTAGTTGGTTGTGCTCTGCATCCTGAAGGCTGCGACCGATCCCTGCGGACACGACAACGGCACGTCAATACACCATCCAAAACTGAGAGTGACCCAACCAAAACTGACGAAGGTAGCAATCAAAACTGACGAAATCAGCAACCAAAACTGACGAAGGGACGAACCAAAACTAATGAACGGAGCAACCAAAACTAACGAACTGACAAACCAAAACTGACAAACGGAGCAACCAAAACTAACGAACGGAGTAACCAAAACTGACGAACGGAGCAACTAAAACTGACAAACGGAGCAACCAAAACCGCCGAACGGAGCAACCAAAACTGACGAAGGCAGCAACCAAAACTGATGAACGGAGTAACCAAAACTAACGAACTGACAAACCAAAACTGACAAACGGAGCAAAACCAAAACTAAAGAATAGAGCAACAAAAACTAACAGAGTAACCAAAACTGACGAACGGAGCAACTAAAACTGACAAACAGAGCAACCAAAACTGACGAAGGCAGCAACTAAAACTGACAAACAGAGCAACCAAAACTGACGAAGGCAGCAACCAAAACTGACGAAGGCAGCAACCAAAACTGACGAAGGCAGCAACCAAAACTGACGAATGGAGCAACCAAAACTAACGAACGGAGCAACCAAAACTGACGAACGGAGCAACCAAAACTGACGAAGGGACGAAACAAAACAGACGAAGGCGGCAACCAAAACTAATGAACGGAGCAACCAAAACTGACGAAGGGACCAACCAAAACTGATGAAGGCAGCAACCAAAACTGACGAACGGAGCAACCAAAACTGACGAACTGACAACCAAAACTGACGAACTGACAAACCAAAACTACTGAACGGAGCAACCAAAACTAAAGAATGGAGCAACCAAAACTGACGAACGGAGCAACCAAAACTGATAAACGGAGCAACCACAACTGACGAACGGAGCAACTAAAACTGACGAACGGAGCAACTAAAACTGACGAATGGAGCAACCACAACTGACGAACAGAGCAACCAAAACTAAAGAATAGAGCAACCAAAACTAAAGAATAGAGCAACCAAAACTAAAGAATAGAGCAATCAAAACTAAAGAATAGAGCAACCAAAACTAAAGAATGGAGCAACCAAAACCGACGGACAAACATGCGACGGCTGATACACCAACATCTTCATCCAGTTCAACAGAAGAACCAAACTTTATTTCTTGTAGTCTGACAGTGAAGCTGCTGAAGGTCAGTTAAGGTTCCCATCATGGAATCCACTAATATGGAGTTTTGTGTGTTGATCCATCTAAAAGACCTACACATCCTCAAAAAGAACCACTAACCAACAACGTCTGAAACCAGTGCTGTTGGATCTGAAAAGAGAAGCAGTGGAGGTTCATCGGACCTGTGGTCGAGACTTAAGGAGGCTCAACATCACGGCTCGCCGTTAGAACCGTTGATAACTGAATCTGTGCTTTATAAACCACTACGACCATAAATGAGCTATTATTTTAACGTTGCTCCACATGTGGCTGACGAGGTTTTCACCATGAATCTGTTCAGCCATTAAAACTTTGGATATTTGGGAATCCTGCTGCAAAGTTACTCCAGAGGAATATTTTTAATGATAAAATATCCAAAAATATTTATCGTTTATTTATCCCTCTGGAGTAGATCTGTGGCCAAAAATATAGAGAAAAATAAAGTGTCATGATTAAACCAAGATATATTTAATTATTAAACATTCCAGAAAACAAGATTTTAGATTTTATGTATATAAGAAAAATAGGTTGCTATATATACATACATACATATCTTATATTGAAAAAAAAAACCCTATTACCTTAAATATCCCATGTGACTACACGTAAATATACAATACCTGGCCAAAATTAAGTCTCCACCTGGATGTAACAAAGCAAACAGGTCGGAGCCTCCTATTAGATAATTACTGCATGGACGACAATCTTTCAGCTGGGAATACATACGTGTATAATTACATGTACACCTATATGAATCACACACACACATTTTTATATATATACATATATATATATATATATATACATATATATATATATATATAAAAATGTGTGTGTGTATAAAAACGTGTGTTACATTATATAGTTCGCACACGATATGTGATCAATCGTAGTAAAAACAAATTTAACAAAAACTTTTTTTTTTAAATCCGAGCGTCACCGAGTACGTGGTGACGTCACGACGCCCGGTGGGAATTTCCCTGTTTGAGGCCTAAAACAACAAAAAGGTGCAGAGCCAAAAGGTGCGCGCGACGTCACAATTACGCAGCAGGTCACAGTTTAACGAATTAATTCAATTTCTGTATCGATTGCCGGGGTTACGTCATCAAACACCTGCGTAGCTGTTCCGCGCGAGATGCTCCTCTCCCGCTGGCGGAGCTCTGCGGCTCCGGTACCGGATTGCCAGCGGTACCGGAGTCGCCGTCGGCCACTACGAGCCGGACCGGATCGGACCGGACTTCTGGTTCCGTCGGTTCGTGTCTTTAACGACGACACTTGAAACTTAAAATGAACCGTTAAAGTGGACTTCCGGGCAGCGGGTCCACGGACGGACACGTCGAATCATCGGTGGAAGACGGTAAAACAGAGACCCGGAGACGTTTTAATCAGAATAAACGATTATTGATCAATTTGTTTATATTTTCTCACCCCTCTGTCTGCGCTGGAGTCGTCTCCTTCCGCTCTTCCCTGGTCATGTGACCAGAGTTGAAGAGGCGGGGCTCAAACTTTACCGTAATACTCAGACAAGCAGTAGGTTTGTCTGAGTATTACGACAAAAATCAGGGATTTAAAACAAAAATCAGGGGAAAACAATTCTAAAACGACTGAAGATGCGTTTTTCCCCCCATCACATTTTTTATTTCAAATGTCGATGTGTGTTACAGACGCTTCATTTATGACTAAGGACAACGGGCACACGTGAGCATTTCGTTGCTTGGCCTGGCTGACTGCGCGCTGGGTTCTGATTCGTTATTACAGTAAATCATCAACGGAGCAAAACTAGAATTGAAATAAAAAGTGAAAGTGACCATTTTTGTCACAGCTGCACTATTTATCTTTACCTCCACAATCTTGGTTAAAAATCAGGGTTGGAGTCTGATTTTAGAAAGAACCAAGTAGTTTATTAACCCAGACAGTCGAGCACAAACTTGTGTTTGGAACTGGTCTCATACTGGACACCGGAATTACCAGGAAATAAAGTTCCAGGTCCGAGTCTTTCTTTGAAAATAAAGAACAATCCGAGGGGGAAAAGTACAAGTACCCACCACCTAAAAAACCTCTTTGTCTATGTGATCAATTTTAAACATCATATTGGTTGCATTTGTGAGTTGAATTTCCAGAAAAGTTCTTGTGCGAATGTGATCTTTAAATCATTTGATATGATTGGCGATAATACAGAAAGTCAAACTCTTCTGTGAAGAGTAACTTTCCCCATCTGTCATTGGTTTTAGAGATGGTTATAAAGAATATGTAAATATTTTAAACATGACATTTATCAGAGAGAAAAGTTAAAGTCAACCATCCCTGTGATGGAACACAGTGGTGGTAGTGGCATGATGTGGGCTCAGAATTTAAAGGAAAACTAATGGTGACCCCCCCCCAATCGTCTGCAGAGCACCTCTCTTACTCTGAAGCACAGTGGTGGTAGCGTCTTGATTTGGGGCCATCTGTAGCAGACTTCATAAGTCGGTTTTATTCTTCCAGAGATCCAAGACTCCTGAAGAAAGTTAATCTATCAGCTGGACGTCGACCTGAAATCAGCAGTCTGGTGGTTTACAGTGAAATATTTAAACGCCAGGGGGGAGTTGAGTTGACGCTCAGACCTCAGCCTCCAGTAATGACACCAGCCCATACTGAAGCACGGCGGCAGTAGCATCATGACAGGGAGCTAGTTGTCGAGGGTCCGATACCCTGTAGGCTCTTGCCGATTGTGCTAGCATAATTTTTGCCCTTTTTCCAAATGTAGCACTGCTAGCATAATCCGTATATTTTATCCGCAGAGAGAGTATTCAGCATCCTGGCAGCTTCATTCAATGATCAACAAGATCGTGGTTTGAAGATTACTTGCAAGCAAGTGTGATGCTTCAATATAACAAGCGTTAATTAACTGTTAGAGAACGAATTAGAGAAGTCAAGCCGGACTGCGTGGTTCAGAAACGAGCAAGATTATTCAATATTAAATTTGTTATCCAGGGCTTTGTCAGAAACTGCATGGTTTAGTTTTCACTGTTATTTGTTTTTGTTTTGAAACCCAGTGCGCGCTGCTAGCGTGCGCACAGTTCGTTGTTTACTAGAAATTTGCATACTTTACCATGGTAACTGGAGGCCATTTGAGTGCAAAACCTTGCGCAAACTGTGTCACGCTCTGCCACTTGCAATGGTTAGCAAGCTATCCACGGATAGTTATCCACCGCACTATCCAGGCTTTGTGCAACCAATTTTTGTTCGCTGGATAACTATCCGCTGGATAGCAATTTATCCGCCGTATAGGCCTAACCACCGGATAAAGTTACCCAGGCAGAACGTCAGGCCAGGGTTAATAAATTACATTTTCAAACTTGTCTTGTGAGTTGTTAAGTTTGTGCACAGAATAATATTTTTAAAAAGTAGCACAATTTTGAAAAGCGAGCATAATTTGAGCATAATTTGGGCAAAAAACGAGCACTGCCACTAGCATAATATGCTACTTTTACTAGCACAATCGGCAAATGCCTAATACCCTGTCATAAACATAAACATTTTGCACCAGTAGATACTGCGGCAGCTGATGACCCCGAACATCAGTTACTGCAGGAAACATTTAACACGTGCTTCATACTTTAACAGGGCACTATTTTCTTATTTTCTTTACAGTTGTCTCTTTAAAGCATCAATCAGCAAACAGACGCAGGAGTAAAAGTTCACATACTTTATATTCAACAAAAAGAAAAGGGAAATAAAACCAGCATTTGATGAGTTACAGCAGCTTATGGTGGCAGCTGGATGGGCTGTACAGGTCCATCAAAAACCACGGAAATGAAACGGACGCGAAGCACCGCGAGATCCGAACAAGACGGAGGTTTCCCGCTGAGCGTCCGACCGACCTAGAGACAAAAGTGCTTTTCTTTAAGAAACAAACCAAACATCATTTTAGACGTTTCTACGTCCGGTGAGCCTCTTTCATCCACATTCATCAGTCCAACGGCGCCACCTGCAGGTTTGTTCTCCTGCTGAAATATTCTCATTATGCTGCTGTTCTCCCTCTCCAATCGGATCGATCCCCGACAGAAGTACGAACTCGGTCCAGAGGACAGGAGGCGTCCACATGTCTAACAAAATACAGCAAACACCCATGAAATCAGCAATATGCATTATTTATTTTCTCACAACTCAATTAGTTCACTCAAATTACTCATTTGTAGCTTTTAAATCCAATCAAAGGTTTTGACTTTGATTTCAGTTGAGCTTTTACATGTAAAAAGAAAAAAAAAATTGAATCTTGAGATTTTTTACACAACAAACCAGAACATTGCCGAGACGTTGGGAAGCCGACCAGACTTTAAAACAAAAGAAAAAAACCTGCTTGGCTGCGTGAGCCACCTTCTCTCAACTTCCACCTTCCCCTCAGCTTGGTACCGGGTCGGCTCAGACCAGGAGACGTCTCGTAAAGTGCAGAAACAAGAACTTTTGAAGGACGTGTCCAGATGTACGGAGGCAGCGGCGAGACAAAGGCGATGAAGAGACTCTCCGCAGGACCCGGGAGCCTCAAAACAGACCTGGGGGCCTCAAAACAGACCTGGTGCCCTCAAAACAGACCCGGGGGCCTCAAAACAGACCTGGGGCCCTCAAAACAGACTCTGGAGCCCTAAAACAGACCTGGGGGGGTCTCAGTACAGACCTGGGGGCCTCAAAACAGACTCTGGAGCCCTAAAACAGACCCAGGGGCCTCAATACGGACCTGGGGCCCTCAATACATGTTTTCATTCTTAACAGCCAAAAACATCTAAGGAGGATCTGGAGCACAGATGTTCGGACAAGTATCGGTTTATAAAGTCAGCGCACAAATTTAGTGTTTTCATAGCTACGGTGTCCTAAAATAATTTCTCTCCTTTTTCCCTTAAAACACATTACTTTTTTTTTTTCCTTTTTAAATAAAATCAGGAATAACTAAGGATTTGAGAAGCATTTATCGGAGGATTCTGAACTCCGGATACGTTTCTGATCCTCAGCTGCGTGTTTTCCCTCCAGAGTCGCCTCCGGCTGCTCTGATTGGCCGGGCCCAGTGGTCTGATGCCTGTTTAGTACACGCCCCCAAATGCAGGATGAGTCAGCAACTTTTCTAAACATTTTTCAGGGCTGACGGGCTAAAATGGCCCTAAAAACAGAAACAAAGATGAGATAGTGGCAGATCTAGGCGGTGACGTCACTAAATACAGTTTTTGATCGATTTTCTGTGAACTATTATTGATGGAAACTTCTAGTTCCAGTCCTGAATCATTGTTTTAACCCACTTTGAAATGTGAAGAGTTCAGTTTCAGTTGCTGGTTTTAATTTCTTTAAAGGGGATAGTTGGTAAAAATGACTGTTCTTGAGTCCATTTTTTTAAGTCTCTACCAGCTCAAAACTTTCAGTATAAAACAGCTTTGTCACCAGCTAACTGGAGTTAGCACTCGGACAACAGGACCGGGACATGAAAAGGAGCGCTGGACGCCAGCAGCTCCTCAAGTACACCAGACTGGACTATACTGAAACCTGAATTTCCCGCTTGGGGGATCAATAAAGTATATTTGAATTTGAATTGAATTTTTAGACGGCCTCCGTCTGAAAGCGTCTCAGATTCAGATCTATGCCGTCCTGTGACATCACAGGCCCAGATCAGAGGGATAATCCCGCCCTCTCATCTTCCACACCGTTCTGTATCAGCCGCACCTCTGAGGTCGGCAGCACAAACCTGTAACGCTGATTTCAAAAGAGGCCAGGAACAGAAGAAGAGGGCGGAGCTGATAAGTGACGCCGCCCCCTCAAACCTGGTATTTTAACTAAAACTCATCAGAAACTGTTCATTAAAACCCCAGGAAACTGTTGCTTTTCCTTGAACCAATCAGAAGCTGTTTTGAGGCCCCTCTCAGATCCCGATGATATTGGATCTTTTTTTTTGTTCTTTAAAAGGCCAGAATAAAAGATAAAAAAAAATAGAAAAAAATAAATAAAAATGGCACAAAGGTCTCTTGTTCTGTTAAAACTTTTGGATTGTCTTGAGTCATGCTGGTGTTTTTTTCCTCAGCTGAACGACGAACGCCTGACCGCGTAAAAAAAAAAAAACATGCTAAAATGAGATGACTGGTCGTGGACTCGAGCGCTTTCGTGTTTCTCGTTTGCCTCCACGCCAATAAACCAAAGATTTGGCAAAAAAAAAAAAAGAAAAAAAAAAGTCCTTCACACATCAGAGCGACTTTACATGAACAGACATAAAAACCTGGATATGTTCTTCTGAGATTGTCACCGTACATTTGATTCTGTAGAAAAATAGAATGAGGCAATATAAAAAAAGACGGAATGAAAAGTACTGCAAGAGGTCAATGATAGATTTACAATGATTTTCTATATAGCTTATAAATACGTTATCTACACAATATGTGGTACAAAAATACTATATAGCATTTAGTGGGCACTGGAGTTCCTTAGTGTTCTTATCTGCAAACATAAAAACAACAACAAAAAAAAAAAGGTTGTGTTAACTGCTCAGGCACGAGATCGTGTTGATGATGAGGAGCGAGTCTTCGTCAGAGAGCGGAGGACCGTCGACCTGCTTCACCGGCAGTCAGACAACAAAAAACACAAACGTACGTTTTGGTTTGAAACATGGGTCGGTTTCGGGAGCCGCCACGGCCGACGCCGAGCGGGAACGCCGGCGGGTCGACGTCACCGCTTCACCACAGACTTATTTGTTCTACAGAAGAAAACAGAATTCAAGGCTGGCTCGGGAGCTTCGACTGACCGACCGACCGACCCGTCCGGCGGTAAAAACGGGCCTCTCGGCGTCTTCACTCTGCGAGCGACTCGGATCCTCCGGAGGCTCAGATCGTAGAACCGTTCAGGAAAACAGGAGGTAAATTCAAATCAACAACTCAGTACCACGTTGTGGAGGTGGGCTTCTTGACCGTTCGCACCTGTTGCCATGGTAACGACAGAACGGTGCGGCGGTGGAGCCTCCTCTGCCACTGTTTTTTTTTGTATTTGGCATCAGATACGTTGAACGTCCCGCTGCTTCGTGTGCTCGCTGTCCTTCAGCCTCTTTCTCCTGCTTTTAAGGCAACTTATATTTGTGATGATTTTAATAAAACCTTTTCTTAAAAAATGTACAAATTTCTTAATACAAACCTCTATGGCATCATCAGGAAACACTGTATAGAAAATATATAAATATGCTTTTCTCTTTTTAAATGTACAAATGTTCTGCAGCTCCGTTTTCCCTTTTTTTTTTTTCATTTCGCTCCTCCCGTCGCTTCAGTCTCTTTCCCGTTTTTCGACCTCATATATGCACAATTGCTATTTACAGTGAGGGGGCGGAGCTGTGCGGGGGGTTGTGCGTGGGAACCTTGGTGGTGGTGGTGTGTGGGGTGGGAGGGGGACAGGGGGTGTTTGGCTCACGATGAGTCCGTGCAGGGCGACGGCGGCGGCGGGTACAGGTGGTGGGAGTAGCTGCGCTCGGTGTAAGGCGACGGCGGGCAGCTCTCGCAGTTCTCCTCCGCCGACAGGTACTGGCTGCGGGGGGTCGGCGGGGGCGGGAAAGGCTCCGAGTCGTAGTTGAGGTCGCTGGTGTAGCCCTTGGCGGCGGCGGCGGCGCTGGACTTGAGTGGTGCGCGGCGTCCCGGCGTGTAGTCACTGTCGCACACGTCAGTGCTGCAGGGGGTGGTGGGAGGGGCGAAGTGGCGGTAGGTGTAGGGTCGGTAGCTGGAAGGACAGGTAGAGGGCATCAGCTAACGTAGGGCACATTTGAATCAGCTCAGCAGGTAAAACCTCCTCTGACCACCTCAGTGTTGCTGCCCACACCTGTTCATATGGATGTCTTTTTCACTTTCCATTTGTCTTTTATTAGAATTTAATAATCTAATTTTAGTTATTGATATTTGCTCAGGGGGTCATGATCTGGGGCTAGTAGAGACAACTGGCATTGTAACAGACACTATACTAATAAAACTGAATTTAACTGACATTAACCGTACAGTAGGGATGGAACGGTTACTAGTATTACGGTAAAGCGCGGTAAAATTTTACGCGGTAACGATTACCGTTTATGTTTGACTTCATCTCATTATCGCGGTCGATTACCGGGACGTGTAATATCAGCCTCATTCAAGTCTGCGAGTGACTTGCGACTGTGTTTCGTGTGAATATGTAGCTTGTAACATCGGCATCATAACGTTAGCATGGAGGTAAGTGGTGATAGCACGCAGAAAATTTACCAACCCGCTAAAAGGACAAAGTCCGAGGTCTGAGCATACAACTGGTGGAGGACAGTTATCCTGTCTGCAGAGCACCTGTTTACATTTATTATAATTTGTAGAAGCAACTTGAAGGAGCTAAGGCTAAAGCTTCAAGCTACTGAGATGTTTGACCAAGAGGAACCTGGTTGACGCGCTTTGCTAACTCACATTTCGTAAAAGTTACCGTTGCGTGTTGATCGATAAAGGACCGGAACGATGTTCTTCTGATGCAGTTAAAATATTAATTTATTCCATTAACTGATCCAACAACCATAACGCCGGCAGTTAGCGCCACAGCGGTCAAAAACCTTTTGCCTTTCCGGGTCCAACACCTAACCAATAACAGGCAGCTACCTTTATACCTGACCCTCAGGTAACAACACAGCGACACCCACAGACACATAGAGTGAACTACAATTCAGAACAACATATTTGGCTCCTAAACAACTGTTTCTTTATTTGCACATTTATACGTATTTAAGGTTCAGCTTAAAGTCAAACATTTATTTTTTATTTTTACTGCACAATAATTTTTGTTCCTGATAATTGTTTGCATATTTTGACCTACTATGGTTGTTAAAGTGTTTATTTAAATTTGCACCAGACAAATCAGCTTTGTTCCTTTTATTTAGTTTTGTATGACAATAAAATCACAAGATTGTGTGAAATTATTTAAATGTATGTGTTTTTAGACATTTGTACAGCAATGAAGAATACCGCGATAATATCGTAAACCGTGATAATTTGGTCACTATAATCGCGATATTACATTTTCTATATCGTTATATCCCTAATGTACATTTAGGGGCGTGGCTTTCAGAAAACCGCCACGGTCAGCTTGGAGAAACAGAGGAAGCTTTCCTCCAACACGACGCAGAGCTGAAACGACTGCAGCTGAAGGTCTCCGACTCGGAGTCGGGAGCAGGTGTTCTGGTTCAGGGTGGGGGGGAGTACCTGTAGGACCTGTGAGTGGAGGGGCTGTTAGAGGAGTATCCGAACTCCAGGGTGTACTGGGAACGGACCGTGGCGGGAGACGGGGGAGGGTTCAGGATCTGGAAGACACAGCAGACAAACATGGCAGGTTAGGAACGGGCGGGCTCTTTGGGATGCAGCCGCCATCCGACCCGATTCGATCCGAGCAGAACCTCACCGGAGGGAAGTAGGTGCCCTTGGTGCTGGACGAGCTGCTGGACGAAGCTCCGGTGACGTGAGCGCGGTCATACGGAGGGCCACTGCTGCCTCCCATGATGCTCAGTGAGCCGATCACGGACTTCCCCCGGGACATGCCTGTGAAAGAGCACAGCTGGATGTGAGCGTCGGGACAGAACCTCCAGCTGTGAGTCTGTCATCACCAACAGAAAACCTTCGTTCCCGTTTCTCCTTCACTACTTGTTTTTTTTTTTCTGTGGTAACTTCAGAACGGAAAAAAAAAAAAAACATCTCCATTTTTCCACTTTCCTGATTTGGTTCTCAAACAGAGAAACCAAAGGCTGAGTGACGGGACAGACTCACGGATTCCTGAGGTCACCGCTGCTGAACCGGCGACACGAAACTAAATTGAAGCGACGACACCAAACTTAACCGAAGCGACGACACGAAACTAAACCGAAGCGACGACACGAAACTAAACCGAAGCGACGACGCGAAACTAAACCGAAACGACGACGCGAAACTAAACCGAAGAGACGACACGAAACTAAACCGAAGCGATGACGCGAAACTAAACAGAAGCGACGACACAAAACTAAACCGAAGCAACGACGCGAAACTAAACCGAAACGACGACGCGAAACTAAACCAAAGAGACGACACGAAACTAAACCGAAGCGATGACGCGAAACTAAACAGAAACGACGATGCGAAACTAAACTGAAGCAACGACGCGAAACTAAACCGAAGCGAAACTAGACCAAAGCGACGACGCGAAACTAACTCGAAACGACGACACGAAACTAAACCGATGGAAACTAGACCGAAGCGACGACGCAAAACTAACCCGAAACGATGACACAAAACTAACCCGAAACGACGACACGAAACTAAACCGAAGCGAAACTAGACCAAAGCGACGACGCGAAACTAAACTGAAGCAACGACGCGAAACTAAACCGAAGCGACGACGCGAAACTAAACCGAAACGACGACGCGAAACTAAACCGAAGCGACGACGCAAAACTAAACCGAAGCGACGACGCAAAACTAAACCGAAGCGACGACACGAACCTAATCCGAAACGATGACACGAAACTAAACCGAAGCAACGACGCGAAACTAAACCAAAGCGACGACACGAACCTAAACCGAAATGACGACACTAAACCAAACCGAAACAACGACGCGAAACTAAACCGAAGCGAAACTAGACCGAAGCGACGACACGAAACTAAACCGAAGCGACGACACGAAACTAAACCGAAGCGACGACGCGAAACTAAACCGAAACGACGACGCGAAACTAAACCGAAGGGACGACACGAAACTAAACCGAAGCGATGACGCGAAACTAAACCGAAGCGACGACACGAAACTAAACCGAAGCGACGACGCGAAACTAAACCGAAACGACGACGCGAAACTAAACCGAAGGGACGACACGAAACTAAACTGAAGCGATGACGCGAAACTAAACCGAAGCGAAACTAGACCAAAGCGACGACGCGAAACTAACCCGAAACAACGACACGAAACTAAACCAAAGCCAAACTAGACCGAAGCGACGACGCGAAACTAACCCGAAACGATGACACAAAACTAAACCGAAGCGACGACGCGAAACTAAACCGAAACGACGACGCGAAACTAAACCGAAGGGACGACACGAAACTAAACCGAAGCGATGACGCGAAACTAAACCGAAGCGACGACACGAAACTAAACCGAAGCGACGACGCGAAACTAAACCGAAACGACGACGCGAAACTAAACCGAAGGGACGACACGAAACTAAACCGAAGCGATGACGCGAAACTAAACCGAAGCGAAACTAGACCAAAGCGACGACGCGAAACTAACCCGAAACGACGACACGAAACTAAACCGAAGCAACGACGCGAAACTAAACCGAAACGACGACGCAAAACTAAACCAAAGAGACGACACGAAACTAAACCGAAGCGATGACGCGAAACTAAACAGAAACGACGATGCGAAACTAAACTGAAGCAACGACGCGAAACTAAACCGAAGCGAAACTAGACCAAAGCGACGACGCGAAACTAACCCGAAACAACGACACGAAACTAAACCAAAGCCAAACTAGACCGAAGCGACGACGCGAAACTAACCCGAAACGATGACACGAAACTAACCCGAAACGACGACACGAAACTAAACCGAAGCGAAACTAGACCAAAGCGACGACGCGAAACTAAATCGAAACGACGACACGAAACTAAACTGAAGCAACGACGCGAAACTAAACCAAAGCGACGATGCGAAACTAAACCGAAACGACGACGCCAAACTAAACCGAAGCGACGACGCGAAACTAAACCGAAGCGACGACGCAAAACTAAACCGAAGCGACGACACGAACCTAATCCGAAACGATGACACGAAACTAAACCGAAACGACGACGCGAAACTAAACCGAAGCGACGACACGAACCTAAACCGAAATGACGACACTAAACCAAACCGAAACAACGACGCGAAACTAAACCGAAGCGAAACTAGACCGAAGCGACGACACGAAACCAAACCGAAGTGACGACACGAAACCAAACCGAAGTGACGACGCGAAACTAAACCCCGAAGTGTCAACACGAAACCAAACCGAAGTGTTTGGCGTTTGTAGACGACGGGCAGCAGGACTCGTGTGAGCGGAGACGTGCAGCGACAGTCGAGTTGTTGACGGTCTTCTGGTGGTCCAGGGTCTGAGCGGTGGTGCCATGGACGGATGAAAGAACAGAAACAGAACCAGATCAACACCGACTCTTCATCTCTCAGCCCAACTAGATGGATGAGGAACCTGCGCGTCACGACCGATAACCACGTTGCTGCGATCTCTCGCTAACGTCCAGGTCATGAAGTTCCTGAGTTTATTGATTAGTGTCGGTCATCGTTTTTTGGGTTGAAAACAAAGAGGCAGTGAGTGACTTCAGGAAGAAACGTGTCAGTCTGCTTCATCCTCCTACAACGTGACTCCGCCCTCCTGCAGGGAAACCACACCAGAACACCCCTAGCCCCCCCCCACGGCGCCATCATGTCACCTGGCAGCGAGCTGGACAGCGAGCTCGGATGAGGAACGTATCCCAGCGGCACGGATGACGGCCCATGGACCACAAAGTCGTTGGCGACCGTCTCGCCGTCGTCCTTCATCTGAGGACACAAGACCCGCTGGCACACGAAGTAGATGGCGCCCACCACGAACGAGGCCATGACCACACCCACGATGGAGCTGATGGTGTTGTTGGGCTGCGTCGACGGCTCCTCCGTCGGATCTGAAACCGCAGGGGGAGAAAAGCGTTTTACTCCAGGTGGTGACAACCGGAGCTGCCCCGCCCCCTCAGAGACGTGGCGGATATTCAACCAATCAGAGGACACCTGAGACAACACCGAGCTTGGTTTGACTTATTTATCATACGGGACGTTAAATTATGGGAGCTTCAGATGGAAACGACTCACAGCAGCCGAGCTCGTCCGAGTTGTCACTGCAGTCCGTGTTGTGGTCGCACTTCTTGTGTTTGCCGATGCACTGACCGTCGGAGCAGATGAACTGGTCAGCCGGGCAGCGAACTGGGAACAGAGGACACCAGGTGCCGTCAGACCCGCGTCATCGACCGTGAAAACCCGCCCCGGCGCCGGGGTCGCACCCTCCAACACGTCTCACCTTCACACTTGTTCTCGTCGGAGCGGTCCTGGCAGTTGATCTCGCCGTTGCAGCGCAGGCTCAGGTCGATGCACTGCCGGCTGTCGCACTGGAACTCGGACTCGGAGCAGACGGGGCAGTCCTCCTCGTCGCTGCTGTCGTCGCACTCGGAGAAGCCGTCGCACCTCCAGGTGTGTGGGATGCAGTCCACCTCGCCGGACGTGCAGGCGAACTGCTCGGGGGAGCAGGTGGGTGGCTCTGAGGACGGCGAGGAACAGGAAAGGGTCACTGTGGCGCTCTGCTGACGGCGCTCGGCTAGCAGCACTCCGCTAACAGCTCCGCAAATGGCGCACCGCTAACGGCGCATCGCTAATGGCGCATCGCTAACAGCTCCACAAACGGCGCTCCGCTAACAGCTACGCTTACGGCGCTCCACTAGCGGCGGTCCGCTAACAGCTCTGCAAATGGCGCACCGCTAACGGCTCCGCTTACGGCGCCCCTCTAGCGGCGCTCCGCTAACGCCGCCGCGACGTGCAGGCCCGAGTTCTTACCTCCACAGGAGAGCTCGTCCGGCAGCAGCACCAGGTGGATGGGACACGAGCAGCGGGTCGTCCCGTCGCCCTTCACGATGCAGATGTGCGAGCAGCCGCCATTGTCGAACGTGCACGGGTGTTTACCTGCAGACGAGGTGAGCCGGATTGATCAATTACCCATGAACCCACTGAACTGTCTGTTAGAAACATCACGTATCTGGAGAAACAACCCGACCTCGTCTGCAGCCTGAATAAAAACGCTCCAGAACATTTCAGAACTTTATTCGTCTGCTGCGATCTGAAAGCGTTTCCTCACAAATTCAAGATTTCAGAAAATAAGTTTTAAATTCTCTGAGATGTTCAGGTTCATGAAGTCACAAGTTTTTTTTCCATGAAATTCAGTTTTCTAGAAGTTTTTCCCAAATTTCTGCTTCTATAAATTCATTTCATTTTTAGTCAGAAATTCTTTGTTTTGTATCATAAAGTCATTTTTATAGTTATTTAGGAATTTTCAACACAAAATTTTAGAAATGTTTTTTCCCAAATATTTAAGTTTATAAAGTAGGAAGTTTTTAAAATTGTTTTTTTTTCTTCTATTTTGTGAATTAGAAACATCAAAACTTTTAATGTTCTTCCTGAACTAAGGGGTCTGTAAATTTACTCAAATTTAGATTTTTATATGCACATATTTTTACTTTTGTTAGGAAATTTGTTTTCTTCTGCAAAATTGTCCTAATTATTGAAAGAAAATCACAATTTCTAAGTTTTTAATCTTAAGAAAAAAAAAATTTTTTTTTTTAAAATCAAGTCAAAATTACTGAATTTTCTTCTGGCTAATTTATGAGTTTATAGTTATAGTTATTATTATTATTGCTAAAAAAAAAAGAAAGAGAGAGAGCCCTTGCTACAGTGTTGAATTTCCCTTCATGGGATAAATAAAGTATTTTTCATTTCATTTCATTTTCATTAAAATATTTATATTAGAGTAGTCTGAATTTCTGTTTTTTTATGTGAATTTGTGATTTTATAGTCAGATTGGTTTATGTTTGTTTTTTTTTTATTGAAAATTAGTGAGTATAAAAGAGACAATAAAAGTTTGTAAAATAATCTTTAAAATGGCTGAAAAAAACTGTCTAAAAGGTAAAAGTATCTCAGAATCATGTGAATCTGATTATTTTTACATTCTGGAATAAAAAGTTTCTTCAGAAGCTTGAAACAAATAAACCATTATTAATTAACATCATTATTAATTAACAGCTTACTGGAAGAGAATAAATGTCCTGCATAAATTTTAGACAATATTTGGAATTGCACTTGGCTGATTTTTTTCTTTTGCCCATTTTTGTTCCAATTTATTTGTTCTGAATTTGAAATAAAAATGTTCTTTTTGTTTAATCTTGGTTCTTCTTTGATGTTCGACTCCTGATCAGCTGACGTGACTAAACGTTTGAAAGTTTTTTTCTTCACGAGGATAAAGAAACAGGAATGTTTGTTTGCGGTGAATTAACATAAAAATGCGGCGGTAAACTCACTGTACTCCCTCATGTCCAGCTCGTGGACGGCGTGGATGTCGCTCAGGTAGGCGACCCGGGCCTGGACCTTGGTGCGTCCCTCCCTCGTCGTCTTGTCGATGCGCTCGATCATCTGCTGCTGCTTGTCGATCCAGTACAGGTGGTTCCCGAACACCGTCAGCCCCACCGGCTGCAGGATGTTGGAGTCGGCGATCACGACCCGGTTGGCTCCTGAGACGTTAACAAAATAAAAGAACCAGGGAGAAAAAGAAAAAGGAAAAAAAAAGGGCAAAACTTTCAGGAACAAAGGTAACAAAACGGGAGAGGAACTGAGGGGTGATGCGGGGGGAGGAGGGAGAGCGGTGCACAGAATTATACGAACTGAAACCAAACATTTCTCATGGTTTTAACGGAATATGTGGGAAGAAAGTCCAGGTTAAACAGGGGGATGCTGGGTAATTCTGCTCTGATGTCATTTCAGCCAGATTGCTCCACCTCCGTGGTTCCCCCGTCGTAACTCTGCTGCGTCAACGGTGCAACTGTAGCAACTTGGAAGGAGGTGACGGAGGCACAAAACTCAATTTATCCGACACCAGTCATCCTTTTTTAAACATTTAATTCTAGAAAGGACAAGACACGGAAACACAGGTCTTTAAAAGAGCAGATACGAGTCTGGACCAGGGTTATAATAGTTTTGGATTTTCCATTAGTTTTAGTTTTTAGTTTAGTTTTTCCAAATTCAGTTAGTTTTAATTCGTTTTTAGAGCAGTTTTGCTAGTTTTTATTTGTTTTTGTATTGAAATACTAAGTTTTAGTTTAGTTTTTATTAGTTTCAGTGTTAGTTTTAGTTTTATTTTGTAAATTAGTGTTGTAATTTTGGGTCGTTTTCTCCCGTTCCTTCCCAACGCTGACTGGCCTGCAGCTGTAGCTTTTCTTAGGCTGATTTTTCCAGCTAGTCTTGGTTAGCCTTCTTTCCAGGGGGCTAGCTTATCCAGCTAGTCTTGGTTAGCTTCTCTTTCCAGGGGGCTAGCTTATCCAGTTAGTCTTGGTTAGCTTCTCTTTCCAGGGGGCTAGCTTATCCAGCTAGTCTTGGTTAGCCTTCTTTCCAGGGGGCTAGCTTAGGCTTGGTTATCCAGCTAGTCTTGGTTAGCTTCTCTTTCCAGGGGGCTAGCTTAGGCTAGCTTATCCAGCTAGTCTTGGTTAGCTTCTCTTTCCACGGGGCTAGCTTAGGCTAGCTTATCCAGCTAGTCAAGTCCATTTGAAAAGCTCACACAAGAAGGGAAAAGCTCCCTTCTTGTGTGAGCTTTTCAAATGGACTTTCAGATTCGTGGGTTTTTTCCCCTCATTGTATCCACACATTGTATCACCTGCTTCTACAACAAGGCACTTATTTTTATCGTTAACACAGTCATAGTCAAAGAAATCCCAAATAGGACTGAGACGCTTTCTCCCAACTTTTGCCGCAGCCATCACTGCTGATAGCTTTTTTAAAATTTATTTATTTTTGCGGTTGTTGTTGTACAGCGGATTGAAGTTAATAGATTTCAAATGTTTATGAGAAAAAAAAATACAAATGCGAAAACGAAGGACGTTCTTGATATTATTATAGTTAATTTTAATGAAAATGTTTTTTCAATTCTAGTTTGCGTTATTTCGTTCGTTTTCGTTAACGATAACCTTGGTCTGGACCAATGGGCAGCGCTGCCAGGAGCCCCGAGACCAGCTACCAGAGACCCAAAGCCGAGGAACTGGACCCCCTTTAATGCTCCGCCTTCCTGGGATCAGCCTAGATGCACAGCTGGAGGCGCCAGAGATCTGGACCTCCATGTGACAGATGTTCCAACCCGGAAAGCTTCAGGGTCCACCAACAGGAGACTGCGCTCAGACTCACCTGAGAAGTCGCTGCTCTCGATGCGCCGCAGGTCCGAGTCGACCCAGAACAGCTTCCCCAGATCGTTGTCGATGGCCAGAGCCACAGGTTTCCCCAGACCACTGAAGAACAGGACCTCACGCTCGGTCCCGTCCAGCGCCGCCCGCTCGATCTTCGGCGAGCGCTCCTGCAGGTTGGTGAAGTACATGTACCTGCAGGACACGCCTCCGTGAGTATGTGTGTGCGTGATTGTTTTCCTCATCCGAACATCTGCAGAGCTCGTTTCGCCACCGCAGAGCGACCCAGAGTTTACTGGGTGAGTCTGACCCGAACCAAACCCTGCAATTATGGCTCCCAACGAGCCACTCGGGACCGCCGAGCTCCAGCGGCTCCAGAGAACAAACGAGGAGGACAAATTACAGAGAGGTTAGACTCAGCATGGACACAAACGACATCTCCAGGTTTCTGAACCACCTGGACCACCTGCAGGTTTCTGGAGCGTCGAGGAAGTCAAATCCACTTCCTGCAGTTCTGTAATACAGATTTTAATGTTCCTGCCGTTTAGAACCACATGATCACAGGAAAGTTCCTGTCAGGGCAACCAAAAAGTAGGCTGCAGTTCCTCCACCAACCGCTAGAGGCTGCAGTTCCTTTACCGACCGCTAGAGGCTGCAGTTCCTCTACCGACCGCTAGAGGCTGCGGTTCCTCTACCGACCGCTAGAGGACTGCGGTTCCTCCACCGACCGCTAGAGACTGCGGTTCCTCCACCGACCGCTAGAGGCTGCGGTTCCTCTACCGACCGCTAGAGGCTGCGGTTCCTCCACCGAACGCTAGAGGCTGCGGTTCCTCTACCGACCGCTAGAGGCTGCGGTTCCTCTACCGACCGCTAGAGGCTGCAGTTCCTCTACCGACCGCTAGAGGCTGCAGTTCCTCTACCGACCGCTAGAGGCTGCAGTTCCTCTACCGACCGCTAGAGGCTGCAGTTCCTCCACCGACCGCTAGAGGCTGCAGTTCCTCTACCGACCACTAGGATCTGGCTTCAACAGTGAGTTGGTCTCCGTTCACCTCCATGTTAAAACTAGGGCTGTCAATTTCTCAAAATAATTAATCAGATTAATCGCATGACTGTCAATAGTTAATCATGATTAATCACAAATTAATCGCATATTTTTATCTGTTCTAAATCTGCCTTATACAGATCTTTTTCAAGTTGTATTACTCTTATTAATACGAGTCCTGACAAGAACCAGGAAATATGACCATATTAGTCCAGTCCTGAGGTCTCTGGCTTCCTGTCACTCAGAGAATAGACTTTAAAACAGCTCTACATGTGTTCAAGTCTCTTCATGGCCCCAAAGTACATCTCTGACATGTTAGAACCATATGAACCAACCTGGACTCTGAGAACCTCAGGTAGTGGTCTCCTGCTGGTGTCCAGAGTCAGGACTAAACAAGGTGAAGCTGCATTTCAGTTTTATGCTCCTAAAATCTGGACCAGTCTTCCAGAAGATGTTAGACAGACCTGAACTCTGACAATGTTCAGATCCAGACTGAAAACAGTTCTGTTTAGATGTGAAGATGATGACTGGAAGGATTTTATCTGCACTCTTCATTTTTAATTTAATCAATTAATTTTTTTATTAATTAATTTTATTTATCATTGATTATTTTTATGCTTGTATTGAAGGATTCTATTTGCCTTTTTGTGATTTTATGCATCTGTAAAGCACTTTGAATTGCCTTGTGTACGAATTGTGTTCTACAAATAAAGTTGCCTTGCCTAATAGAGTATACAAATGCTTGCTTTATGCAATACAAATGCATGTTTATTTATTGCTGCAATGCCAAATTCATTATATATTATATATATATACTCAATATTTTCTCTTATGTTCTTCATACAAAATATTTTCGTGGTTTGCTTCAAACGAGGGGGGGGGGCTCTCTGCATCCGCGCTCTGATTAGCCGTCAAGTGACATTTCAGTAGTCGGACTCCGGTGGTAACTAAATTCACATCGACAGCAAACACAAACAACATTTATCTTGTGGAGTTAGCCATCAGGCAAGGTTTTGAAGCTAAACTTACCAACTTATCCCAACTACTGCTAACGGAGGATTGTTGACGTCTGTCTGTCTGCGGCATGGCCGTCGACGTCAGAGCATGGCTTCCTGTTTTGGCAAACTACGGAGGACTACAGGACTACAACTACGGCGGGGCCCGAGGCTCAATAAACCTACTCTCCTCTCTACTATTGTACATCAATGGCCAGGCTAATGCTCGCGTTAATCTCGCGTTAATAAAATTAGTTGCGTTAAAATTATTTTGCGTTAATCACGCGTTAACTTTGACAGCCCTAGTTAAAACGCTAAAACATTCAAACTTTACAGCAAACTCAAAACAGTTTTGGTCTCCATAGACAGGTTTCACATCCATGACAACCGTATGGGTCGTGAAGTTTTATAAAACTCACCAGGTGAACTTATAATAAACAATACATTTATAATTCGTTGATTGATGGATGGTATAGTCATTAAATCAACTGCTTAATTCTGTTCTTGTTTACAGATATAACTTCATGATAAAATCAGATGGTTTCTGCTGATTAAGCTCAGCTGAGGAGAATTTCTGTTAAAAAGGATTCTTACACTTAAAGCCAGTAACATTAAAATGCTGAAGCCTGATGAAGATCAATCAAATCAAATCAAATCAAATATACTTTATTGATCCCCCAAGGGGGAAACTCAAGATGACAGGTTTCTCACTGACCCTCGCTCTGGGTTGACCACGATGGCCCGCGGTTTGTCGTGCTCGCCCCTCAGCACCACGCCCACCCTGCTGCCGTCCGTCCGGGTCACGTTGATGGCGTTGGTGACCTCGCTGGTCCAGTAGATAAAGCGGCTGTAGATGTCGATGCTCAGGTCGTAGAGCTGCAGGCCCTGATTGGGCCCTAGCAGAGAGCCCAACACCACCGTCATACTCTGACAGGAGAGACACACGACAGCGGGTCAGAACCGGGTCTGGGATGGTGGTTCTGTGGAACCCTGGACACGTTATTGGGATTTAAAGACATTTTACTTTCTTCAAGTCAGATTTATCTGGAAGATTCCAGTTCATTTCACATGACTGAGGAGTCTTGGATCCCAGAGGTGGTCCTGGTGTCCCACAGAGTTCTGTACTAGGGCCAGTGTTCTTCATGTTCTGCCCATACTTAACCATGAATCCAGATATAACGGGTCACCTGGATGACTTCTAAACCTGGTGGTTATGAGTTATGTCTCCAGAGGTAGACAGTCCTTCACCTCTTTTTTTGGGGTCGCCACTGTTGGGCAACAACAGCTTCATCTCCGACAAAACTTCTTAGCTACATATCAGAGATGGGTGACTGACGTATCGAGACCAATGTCAGAGAGGTCAGCAGAGTTCACGCCGTTCATGCCTCAGGTGTCCTGAACCAGTTTCTCTTGTTTCTGGGGACCTCCCATGACGCACTTGGCTCTTACGCAGGTCATTTACATAATCTGGATTGGATCGCGCTCAACTGGGCTGCAATAAACTCGTTAACTTTTCCTGTAAAGTAGAACGACTTCTGCTGGGAGCTGGCGCCGTACAAATAAACTGAATTAAGCCGAGACGAGAGCGCGACCCATCAGATCTGGACGGTACCAGCCCGCTGCCGTCTGGACCCAACAAAACAGAACCCGCAACTGTTTTTTTTGGAGGTCTGCAGGTCTGGAGGATGAGGTGACACTTGTTACGCTCAGAAGAGGTCATAAAAAGAAATGTCCAACCTTTGATTTGCAAGCGCTAACAAACGGGCCGCCGCTCTGCGGCTTTGCTCAGCGAGGTCGCCGACGTTGCATGTTTTCACATCAACTCTCTGGAGGAAACTTCAGGTATAAGGTTTCTTTCTGCTCAAACAAACGTCTGAAATGATTCAATGGAACATTGGGTTTGTTTGGCTCATGCAGACCACCGTCGTGTTCATGGCCGCATTTATGGGAAACAAAGCGGGCCGAGATGACCGGGAATGCTGCTCGGGTTTCCCAACTCCTACGTGCCGTCCTGCTGCCAGACGCCTGGCATTGGAAACCTGAGAGAGAGCGCGACCGGATTCAAGCTCCCGACTGTCGCCGACACTCGGGAAAAGTTTTCAGGAAAGACGACATGAAACCCGACACCTCAGAGCAGACGGAGCTCACGGGAGCATCGGTGACTTTAGACGCCGCTTGACTCCAGATAGATTTGCTGCTTTTTGTGGGTTCATGGTCTCGTAGTCTCCTCTGAGGTCTTCAGGTATCCTCTCAAGCCCTGATCACCACCCCTCCACCACTGTGCTTCACAGTGGGTCTGCAGGCGTCTGTGCTGTGCTTCCACGTTTTCTTCCTGACAACCCTTCCAAACAAACCGTACTTCTTCGGTTTTCTTCTAATCCTGTAGTTTAACATTTATCACCGTCTGACAAGCATCTTAGATGTTTTTTTTCCATTCATTTGTGAATAATCTGTCTCACGGTGGAATGTTGGACTCTAAATTGTTTAGATGGTTTTGTATCACTTCCCACAACTGATGTGCACAACAACTGCTTCTCTGCGGCCTTTGCTCATGTCTTTCCCTTTTGGCGTTATGTTAACACGCATTAGAACGCTCCAGGCTGTAGATGCGTGCACACTTGGGATGGAACAGTTACCGGTATTACGGTAAAGCGCTGTAAAATTTAACGTGATAACGATTAGCGTTTATGTTTGACTTTGTCTCATTATCGTGGTCGATTATCGGGATGTGTAATATCAGCCTCATTCAAGTCTGAGCGACTCGCGTTAGCGTTAGCAATGTTAGCATGGCGGAAAGTAGTGTTAGCACCCAGGACAAAATGACAGAAAATGACGAAATCCAAGGTCTGGGCATATTCTGTTTTATTTGTTTATTCTTTTATAATTAACTTGAAGGAGCTAAGGCTAATGCTTCAAGCTACTGAGATGTTTGACCAAGAGTAACCTGGTCGACGCGCTTCACTAACTCGCATTTCGTAAACGTTATCGTTGCGTGTTGATCGAAAAAAGGACCGGAACGATGTTCTTCTGATGCAGTTAAAATATTAATTTATTCCATTAACTGATCCGACAACCATAACGCCGGCAGTTAGCGCCACAGCGGTCAAAAACCTTTTACCCTTCCTGGTCAAACACCTAACCAACAACAGGCAGCTACGTTTATACCTGACCCCCAGGTAACAACACAGCGACACCCACAGACACACAGAGTGAACTACAATTCAGGACAACATATTTGGCTCCTAAACAACTGTTTCTTTATTTGAACATTTATACTTCAGCTTAAAGTCAAAGTTTATTTCATTTGAACTTCACTATAATTTTTGTTCCTGATAAGTGTTTATTTAAATTTGCACCAGACAATAAGCTTTGTTCCTGTTATTTATTTTGTTCATTTAAAATAAAACCTCTGTCTGTGCCAGTTGTTTGCCTGTTTAATGTGAAATTTTTATTTTGATAAGATTTTGGCTTCTGATGTTTTAGTCTGACAAGAAAATTACAAGATTTTGTGAAATTATTTAAATGTGTCTGTTTTTTAGACATTTGTAGAGCAATTAAGAATACCGTGATAATATCGTAAACCGTGATAATATTGTAAACCGTGATAATTTGGTCACTATAATCGAGATATCAGATTTTCTATATCGTTACATCTCTAATGCACACCTTCTGGTTTTAAGGTGTTGCTGCTCATCTGTATCGACACCAGGACCCGCTTTGACCCGCTACGACACCAGGACCCGCTACGATCCGCTACGACACCAGGACCCGCTACGATCCGCTACGACACCAGGACCCGCTACGATCCGCTACGACACCAGGACCCGCTACGACCCGCTACGACGCCAGGACCCGCTACGACCCGCTACGACGCCAGGACCCGCTACGACGCCAGGACCCGCTATGACCCGCTACGACGCCAGGAACCGCTATGACCCGCTACGACGCCAGGACCAGCTACGACCCGCTACGACGCCAGGACCCTTCTATGACCCGCTACGACACCAGGACCTGCTATGACCCCCTACGACCCCAGGACCAGCTATGACCCGCTACGCGCCAGGAACCGCTACAACACCAGGACCCACTACGACACCAGGACCCACTACGACACCAGGACCCACTACGACCCGCTACGACACCAGGACCCGCTACGACACCAGGACCCGCTATGACCCGCTACGACGCCAGGACCCGCTATGACCCGCTACGACGCCAGGAACCGCTATGACCCGCTACGACGCCAGGACCAGCTACGACCCGCTACGACGCTAGGACCCTTCTATGACCCGCTACGACACCAGGACCCGCTATGACCCGCTACGACGCCAGGACCAGCTATGACCCGCAACGACACCAGGACCAGCTACGACACCAGGACCCGCTATGAACCGCTACGACACCAGGACCCGCTACGACACCAGGACCCGCTATGACCCGCTACGACACCAGGACCCGCTATGTCCCGCTATGACACCAGGACCAGCTATGACCCGCTACGACACCAGGACCAGCTATGACCCGCTACGACACCAGGACCCACTATGACACCAGGACCCGCTATGACCCGCTACGACACCAGGACCCACTACGACCCGTTACGACACCAGGACCCGCTATGACCCGCTACGACACCAGGACCTGCTACGATGACGCGACATCACTATGGACTAAGAGGAGAACCGGCCCGGACGTCGTCCCGGTTCCTGGTACCTGGTTGCCGTCCTCCTGGGCGCGGCGGATGACGTTCTGCTTGGAGTCGATCCAGTACAGCTGCTTGTCCAGCGGGTCGTAGTCGATGGCCCGGACGTTCCTCAGGCTGTGGATGGGCAGGATGATGTCGGGGCTCTGCTGCTCGTCGATCACCATGCGGTTGATCGCCATCCTCTGGCTGAACAGCAGGAACGAGGTGGGAGCTGACCGAGAAAGCACCGAGAGTGAGATCACAAAGCTGGAAAACCATCCGGGCTGGACCAGAACCCCGTGGAGGCGTCATCTCACCGCTGCAGGTCTTGTTGTCGTAATTGAGGGAGAAGTGGGCGGGGCATCCGCAGACGAAGCTGCTGACGGGGACGGCGAGGCACAGGTGGGAGCAGTGTCCGTTGGTGGAGGCGCAGGCGTTCCAGCCGCCCTGTCTGGACGAGTGGAAGACTAGGATGTCCATGACGTAGTCCAGGTGGCCCTGGATGATGGTGCGGTTCTGACCGCTCGTCTTGTTGGCCCGCTCGATGCTGCGCTGGCTCCAGTCCGTCCAGTAGATGTAGTCCTGGTACTGGGTGAGGCCGAACGGGTGCGGGAGGTCATCGGCTATCACCTCCCGGTCCTGACCTGAAAACGAGAACACGGCAACATTCAGAACCACGACGTCAGAACCAGGTTCTCCATCAAAGCCAGTCCACGTACCGCGTAGACCCAGGGTTACAGTCGGTCCAAAACCAGTCCAAAACCCAGTATAAATCCAGTCCAAAACCCAGTTTAAACCCAGTTTAAAACTAGGGATGCACCGAAAATTCGGCCACCGAAAATTTTCGGCCGAAAATGGCCCAAAAGTTCATTTTCGGTTTTCGGCCGAAAGACTTTTATCACCGAAACAACACGGCCAAAACATATGGAGCGATAGGAGTGCCACATTAATAAATAAATAAATAAATAAATAAATGTGGAAATAAAAAGAGAAATAAATAAATAAATAAATAAATGTGGAAATATAAAGAGAAATAAATAAATAAATAAAAATGTGGAAATATAAAGAGAAATAAATAAATAAATAAATAAATATATGTGGAAATATAAAGAGAAATAAATATATAAATAAATATATGTGGAAATATAAAGAGAAATAGGTAAATATATGTGGAAATATAAAAGGAAATAAATAAATAAATGTGGAAATATAAAGGGAAAACAATAAATAAATCTGGAAATGTAAAGAGAAATAAATAAATGAAAAGGAAAACCATCTTTAATTTTCGTATTGCATTTGCTTTTCCTTTTTGGCACTCCTGTGACACAAGGATAAAGCAATGACAAAATGCTTGGTGGACTGAGCTGTCAATCAAATGGCTCTGGGCGGGGCTTCCTGTCCAGGATGGATAGTCGTTCCCTGATCACTGGATTTCTGCCGGTATGGGCGCTCATAGACATATATAGAGATAGACGCCGCATCGAACGCTACTCCCTACTGGCGCTGACAAGATTTGGGGCGGCCATCTTGGACCGGTCACCCGCTCCACTCAGTGTTATTTGTTTGGCAGGTGTGCCATCAATGTATTTAATCATACCTCACGAAACGAACTGATTTTCACGCGTTTTTTTTTTTTCTTTTGCTGCAAAGGTCATAAATGTAGCTTTGATACATGACACATGGTTTGGCGTATTTTAATATTGATAGTGAGCTTAGTAATATAATGAATATCTCCGTTCCTGTTATAGGCTAGTAGCCTTTTAAGTAGGGTCTTTTAAGAGGGTCTAAAGACTTAGGCTACAACATGGACTTAGTTCATTTAGCACTTTTAATGCCTTATGGTTTGTATAGTTTTATTCCATTTGCATTAGGCTTTTTATTAATTTGACATTGCTGTTCATTAGCCTACTGCTATTCTCCTTAATGTAGGCTTGTCTTATCATGCTGTTATATTTTGCTTGAAATGACAGTTTATTATTGCTCTTTTCCCTATTTTTTTATTGTTTATTTCATTATGCTATTGACTGAATTGACATTCATTTTTGCTATTCTCCTTATTAGCATCTGTATGTTAAAGCAGATGAGTCAAAGACTTCCATCACAGTCACAACCTGAAGGTTTATGAGAGGAGACAGCCTAATTGGCCAGATGAACACACTCATAAAATTCAATAATCTGTTTTGTGGAGACATGGTACACCTTGTTTAAGATTTTGTTGAAGATGATCCATCCCCCTTTGAATCACAATGTTCAGGCATGTTCTCTCACTTGTGCTGCGACTCGACGTACGGTAATACTACTACGGTTATAATCCCAGAGAATGACCGGTCCAAGATGGCGGCCGCATTTCTCATTCCAAACAGCCAAACGGCGTCTATCTCTATATATGTCTATGTATGATACCGCCAGGCAGAAATCCAGTGATCAAGGAACGACTATCCATCCTGGACAGGAAGCCCCGCCCAGAGCCATTTGATTGACAGCTCAGTCCACCAAGCATTTTGTCATTGCTTTATCCTTGTGTCACAGGAGTGCCAAAAAGGAAAAGCAAATGCAATACGAAAATTAAAGATGATTTTCCTTTTCATTTATTTATTTCTCTTTATATTTCCAGATTTATTTATTTATTTCCCTTTATATTTCCACATTTATTTATTTATTTCCCCTTATATTTCCACAGGGATTTAGGGAGGGCCCTTTGGAGAGGGCCACATTTATTTATTTCTTTCTCTTTATATTTCCACAGATATTTATTTATATATTTATTTCGCTTTATATTTCCACATATATTCATTTATTTATTTATTTCTCTTTATATTTCTACATTTATTTATTTATGTATTTCTCTTCATATTTCCACATTTATTTATTTATTTCTCTTTTTATTTCCACATTTATTTATTTATTTATTTATTTATTAATGTGGCACTCCTATCGCTCCATAGAAACAGGATGTTGTGATGACGAACAAAAACCGCGGTCAGCACGCGCTTGTCTGGAGAGGGGCCAACATGTCTGTGGTATGGACGTATTTCAATATATCTGAGAAAGACCCACGGATAGCGATTTGTAAAACATGTAACGCTGAAATTTCAAGAGGGGGTGCATCTGCAAAGACTTTCTCCACGTCGGGTTTGATTTATCACCTGAAATCCAAACATCCCGATCGCCATTCTGAATATGAGAAGGCGGCGGCACAGAAAAGGAAAATCCCTCCGAGCGCGTCCACTCGGTCTGTGGCGGACGTATTTGAAAAGGCAAGAAAGTTTTCCAGTGATGGTGCCAAGGAAAAGGGCATTACACAAAAAAATATGGAATTCATTGCCTTAGATGATCAGCCGTTCTCTGTTGTAGAGGATGTGGGATTTCGTAGGCTTATCGAGCACATTGAGCCCATAGGCGTAGTTTGACTTTTGCGTCGGGGGGGGGGCAAAAATTGTTAAGCACTTTCAACAAACGGCCGCACTCTCACGCGAACCGCCACGCATGCACACATATGTGCAAACTCGCGCGCACATGATGGAACACAAGATACACTCACCACGAAACCATGAAGTCCAAGATTAGATGATGTTCAAAACCAGTAGTTGCAACAGGATACAGTACACAGTAGATGTTATAAATGTTAATGTTAATGATGTTAAATGTATTAAGAAACAAAATATAACATGATTCATTTAACTGTCACAATATACTGCAGTTTATTTTGGACTTTAAAAAAAATTACGGTCAAAAACATTTATTTATTTTTGCCAGTTCGTTGACAATGCAATTACATATTTCAGCCACCAGGGGGAGCATTGCTCCCCCTGCCCCCCCCCGCAAACTCCGCCCATGATTGAGCCTTGATTCCATGCCGAGCAGACGACATTTCTCAGACGTGAGTTTACCTGAGCTGTTTAATGTTATTGCAGCTCACGTTCATAAGCTTATAGCTGCAGATATTTTTGTTGTAGTAGTCCTACAGAGAATTTTTTTTAAATGCACTTGACTTAAATGCACTGTGTTTTTATGAGAGAACATTTTTACAATCTTTCAGCAGGCCAGTCAGTTATAGGCCTGTATTATTATTTAATGTACACCTGAGTGGGGTCAAGTTAAACATTTTATTTTGAATTTTGTTTTATATTGTGCATTGTTGTAATGTCAGTGCTAATAAATATTTTCATAATTTTGCAATTAATTTATTCTTTGTAGCATTAATATTAATTTATGCAATGGTAATGCCTTGATTTTAGTGAGGTTAGTTCACAGTCATTGCCATGAATGCAACAGTACTAATAATTGGCATAATAATTTATTTGTTGTTTCGGTTTTCGGCCTTGGTTTCTTCATTTTCGGTTTTCGGTTTCGGCCAAGAATTTTCATTTCGGTGCATCCCTATTTAAAACCCAGTCCAAAACCCAGTTTAAATCCAGTCCAAACCCCAGTTTAAATCCAGTCCAAAACCCAGTTTAAATCCAGTCCAAAACCCAGTTTAAATCCAGTCCAAAACCCAGTCTAAAACCAAGTTTAAAACCCAGTCCAAGACCCATTTTAAATCCAGTCCAACACCCAGTTTAAAACCAGTCTAAAACCCATTTTAAATCCAGTTCAAAACCCAGTTTAAATCCAGTCCAAGACCCATTTTAAATCCAGTCCAAGATTCAGTTTATATCCAGTCCAAAACCCAGTTTGAAACCAGTCCAAGACCCATTTTAAATCCAGTCCAAGTTTCAGTTTATATCCAGTCCAAAACCCAGTTTAAAACCAATCCAAAACCAGACTGAAAACCAGTCCAAAACCAAGTTTAAATCCAGTCCAAGACCAGACTGAAAACCAGTCTCAAACCAAGATTAAAACCAGTCAAGTGTAAACCAGTCCAGATCAAACCAAGTCCAGAAACAGTCCAGGTGAAACCTGGTCCAAACCGAGTCTAAAACCAGTCTGAGCAGGTGCAGTTGGTCTCCTTCAACCCGTCTCCACCAGTTGGAGGTAAAGGGACCAGTTAAAACCCGCCAGGTCCTGGTGGGCGGAGCTATCGGACCGGTCCACAGAGCAGCGTACCGAGCATGTTGGACGACTCGATCAGCGTCGTGTCCAGGTCGGTCCAGTACAGCCGCCGCTCTGCGTAGTCGATGGTGAGTCCGTTGGCCCGGCCCACGTCGGCCACCAGAGTGATCCGACCCGTGCCGTCCATTGCCGCGCGGTCGATCTTCGGCTTCCCGCCCCACTCGGTCCAGTACATGTAACTGTGGAGACCAGGGAGCAGAACTTGTGAGACAAACCGGACCAGCGGATCAGGGACCACCTCGGCTCCTCTGGTCTGTAGGTCTCACCCCTCAGCGGGATCCAGAGCCAGAGCCCGTGGACTGTCCAGGTCCTTCCAGACCAGGACCTGCCGGTGCTGCCCGTCCAGTTTGGCCACCTCGATGCGGTTGGTGCCGGTGTCGGCCCAGTACAGGTTCTTGCCCAGCCAGTCCACCGCCATGCCCTCCGGATAGTCCAGCCCAAACTCCACCACGTGCTCCAGGGCGCTGCCGTTCATGAAGGCCCGGCTGATGGTCTGCAGAACCGGACAGAACCAGAACCACGGGTCAGCGCCTGGAACCCTCCCAGCGCTCCACCCGCCTGTCTCCACCCACCTTCAGAGTGATGTCGGTCCAGTAGATGCGGTTGTCGGTGACGTCGAAGTCCAGCGCCGACGCCTCCTTGACGCCGGTCAGCGGGATGGCCACGTTGTTGTTGTTGGTCTCCAGGGAGATGCGGCGGATGTCGGTGTGGCGGGAGAAGAGCAAGAAGGCCTCGGGGACGATGCAGGTCCTCATGTCGGCAATGAGCTCCAGGCCGATGGGGCAGCCGCACTGCACGCCCTGAGGCTTGTAGAGGCACAGGTGGCTGCAGCCGCCGTTGTCCTCTGCGCACGGGTTCGTACCTGCAACAGACGGCCCGTCGCCACAACGACGCGTCGGTTAGCTAGCTGACATGACTTCGTTTTGATTCAACTAAAATAACGTTTTATTTTCAGCTTCTACTAACAGTTAAATAAGTCATTTATTACATATATATATATACATAGATATATATATATAGATAGAGATATAGAGATATATAGAGAGAGATAGACACACACACACACACACACACAGACAGAGAGACAGACAGAGATATAGATACAGAACAGACATAGAGAGACATACATACATACATATATACAGACATAGACATAGAACATACATACATACAGACATACAGACATACAGATATATACATACATACAGACATAGATAGATACATACATACATACATACATATATATATACATACATACATACATATATATATATATACATACATACATACATATATATATACATATACATACATATATATATACATATATATACGTGTGTGTGTGTGTGTGTGTATACATATACAGGATGACATTAATGTCCTGGCAGTGGCAATAAGCTTTGATTTATTTTACATTTTTTTACACTAAATATGTGTTACTGACAAGTGCTGATGTTAAAAGTGTTCGAACAACAAATGTTATGGGACTTTAGTTCATATGGCAGCAGAACATTTAAATAAAAGTGTATTTTACATTACTTTTGAATTCATTATTTGATTTTGCGTATACAATGCGATTAATCGTGATTAATCAGGGAATAAATGCGATTCATCACAATCTAAAATTTTAATCGTGATTAAAAAATGTAATCGTTGCCCAGGCCTAATAATATTATTATTATCATTCTCCACCAGATGGACCCGTCACTCTCACATCTGGGCTCACACCTCCAGAACCAAACTAAACAATATTCCAGCAAATTCCTGCCATTAAAAAAAAAAACTAAAACTAACCAGTTCATCCAACATTCATCCACTCACCACAGTGATGAAAGTTTTGTTTGGACAGTCCACTTTAAAGGTTGGATAGGAGATACTTTAAAAAAGCAGATTAAAAACTTCAACCCCCTTCCTTCAGACCCGCCCCTGAAGCCACGCCCCCAAATCACAGCTCAACAGGTTTGACGGACTAACCGACTGCAGGTGGTAGACTAGGGGTGAGTATTGGCAAGGACCTCGCAATACAATATGTATCATGATACTTGAACCACGATACGGTATCACGATATAGCGATATTCTACGCAGTTAATATCAAAATTTAAAGAGACGAAAAATCAAGCGGCTGTATATGTTTATCAGATGAAAATTAAACTATTTTCCTAAAAAAATCTATATTATATCCAGTTATTTTATCAAATTAAATTACTTCCTCGTCCCATGAGTTTCTTCCAGCTACAATTTTATTAAACAAGGTCCTGATGAAATCAGCTGTCCGTCATCTCCAGACCACCAAAGACCTGGTTCTGAAAGGCAGCGGTTCCCTGACCCGGCGGACTCACCGTAGACCTTGTGGACGTTGGTGGCCTTGAGGCCCATGAGGTCGGGCAGCTGGTCGATGATGATCTCCCGCTCTGCGCTGCGCTTGTGGACGCGCTCGATGCTGCGGCGCTGCCAGTCCGTCCAGTATGTAGTCACCCAGCAGGGTGAAGCCGAAGATGTGGGGGAGCTTGTCCTCCACCAGGACCTGCCGGCCCGACCCGTCCATGTTCATGACCTGCACGCAGACAGGAGGATGGAGAGATGAGGCGGGAAATGCCGGTCCCTTCATCTGTCTGAACCAACTAAGAGCCACTTATGGTCCAGAAATACGGAAAATACGGTCTACAAAATTCACAATTTTACAAAAAAGTTGCATTTTACACTATATTTTATATATATTCTGTCAAATTTGGTCACATTGTGATTTTTTTTTTTGTCTTTATTGTTCTGAAACTGTCAACAAAAAAAATTCTGCAAAAATTGCTCCAATTTTATTTTATTTTTTGCAGTTTTACCAAAAACTTTTTTTTTTTTTTTTTTTTTTTAGATGAAAGTCTCATTTCTAAAATAAAGTTGTGACTTCTATTACAATGTTTGTTTTTCCTTTCTAACCGCAGACCAGAGACTCTGAAACGCTGCTGGACGTAAATCACCACGCAGCTGAATTTCTGCACGCCGTTCCCATGGCGACGGCGGGAAGTCTCCTCATTGTTTCTCTCTCTGGGGGCACTGAGCGCGCTCAGAGCGGCTCAGCCAGCCTGGCAGCACATGGCAGCACCGCTAATTAGAAGCAACACAAGGAGCAAACAAACAAACGGCAGCAGCGGCATATGGAGGCCACATTTCCTCCATTATTCTTCTTCTTCTCTCGCTCTGACTTTGATGTCTCACTTTAGCAGAGCAGCAGCAGAAGAAGAGGAAAGAAAAAAACCCAGAAAACTATGCTTCGACTAAACTTCAGCTGTTTTCATTTAACTGTGAAGAGGCTCAACATCATCCATCCTCTGAAGACAAAACTACACCGTCTGGCAGGGGGGGAGGGGCTCCATCAGATACACAAACAACAACAACAACCGAAGTAACGAAGCACGTGACCAGACCAGTATCAGAAGAGGACCCCCCCCCCCCACCAGGACCTGACGTGTTTTAACTGGTCGTTTTACCTCCAACTGGTGAAGACGAGACGACAAGAAACGAACGTCTCATGGAGACGAGTTGAAGGAGTCAAACCAGCTCTGCAAATGCTCAGTCTGGTGGTTTTAGACTCGTTTTCACCTGGTTTTAGACTGGTTCTGGACTTGGTTTTGATCTGAACTGGTCTGGTACGTTCTGTACCAAGGGAGGATGCTGTTAAGGGGAGGGAGGCTGGACCGGACCAGAGAAGACCAGACAAGACTATCCCAGTTTAGCCCAGATAAGACTAGCCCAGACTAGACCAGCCCAGCCCAGCCCAGACTAGACCACCCCAGACCAGACAAGACTAGCCCAGACCAGACCACCCCAGCCCAGACTAGCCCAGGCCAGACAAGACTAGCCCAGGCCAGACCAGAGCAGACCAGCCCAGACAAAACTAGCCCAGACCACCCCAGCCCAGACTAGCCCACAAGACTAGCCCAGGCCAGACCAGACTACACTAGACAAGACTAGCCCAGCCCAGCCCAGCCTAGACCAGCCCAGACCAGACTAGACCAGCCCAGCCCAGACTAGACCACCCCAGATCAGACAAGACTAGCCCAGACAAGACAAGACCAGCCCAGCCCAGTCCAGACAAGACTAGCCCAGGCCAGACAAGACTAGCCCAGACCAGACCAGAGCAGACCAGCCCAGACAAGACTAGCCCAGACCAGACCACCCCAGCCCAGACTAGCCCAGGCCAGACAAGACTAGCCCAGGCCAGACCAGAGCAGACCAGCCCAGACAAGACTAGCCCAGACCAGCCCAGACCAGACCAACCCAGCCCAGACTAGCCCAGGCCAGACAAGACCAGAGCAGTCCAGACCAGAGCAGACCAGCCCAGACAAGACTAGCCCAGACCAGACCACCCCAGCCCAGACTAGCCCAGGCCAGACAAGACTAGCCCAGGCCAGACCAGAGCAGACCAGCCCAGACAAGACTAGCCCAGGCCAGACCAGACTACACTAGACAAGACTAGCCCAGCCCAGACTAGACTAGACAAGACTAGCCCAGCCTAGACCAGCCCAGCCCAGACTGGCCCAGCCCAGACTAGACTAGCCCAGCCCAGACTAGACTAGCCCAGCCCAGAATAGACTAGACTAGCCCAGCCCAGCCTAGCCCAGCCCAGCCCAGCCCAGCCCAGAATAGACTAGCCCAGCCCAGCCCAGCCCAGACTAGACTAGCCCAGCCCAGCCCAGCTCGACAGATAATAACTACAGTTGATTACAGGCAGAAATCCTTCATCATCAGCTGCAGCTGTTTATTCCTGAAACTAGTGCTGGGCAATATGACGATATATATCGTGGGGACAATATAAAAGTGTATATCGTGCCATTTCTCTTCTATCGTTTCTATCGTTTCTAACCTAATTTTATCAATTATTACAGCAAATATGTAATTAAATAACCTGCAACAATAAATTTGATAGAATCATATCTACTTCTACAAAGTAGCCTTTTATGTTTGCACTTTTATTCATGGTTAATGCCTTAAACAGAGTTCTCTTCAACCCTGATGTTTATTTTAGACACTTTATATTGGTTTGCAAACTTTGCACTACAAGGTTACAGATTTCAGAAAGTTGAAAAATAATTTGTGTTTATTTTTTATAGCTGAACTTCAGTGCAAAAATGTGTTTTTCCTCTCAGAAACTGTTGTGCACTTTAAAAAAAATGTGAAAGCTACTGTACCTCTGTACCTACCTGTTTTTGCTGCACTAAAATGTATGTTTGTGACAGTTCAGCTAAATGTCCTTTCAAAATAAAGTTGAAAAGTAAGCAATGAAATTTTTATCAAACTTTTCAGAGAATAACTGAAAACATACTTTATTATGGTATATCGTGATATATATCGTTATCGTGATATAAAATAGTCCATATCGTGATATATGATTTTTTCCATATCACACAGCACTACCTGAAACTGGCCTAATTATAATATAAAATGTTTTACCAGCAGGGCTGGTTGGTATCCAACAATTTTATCATTTAAACACTAAAAAAAAAAAATGAATCAAAGGGTTATTAGTCTGAACTTAGTTATGATTCAATTAAAAAAAACAATTGAAATTTTTTCCTCTGAATTTTAGATAACTAAATAATCAAGTAATTACAAATTTTTATTAATTGTTTTTTTTTTTTTTTTTTTTTCCTTGTCCAGTTTGAAAAGTTTTGCTACTGATCTGACCTGAGGGGGTGGGGCTTCAGGTGACTCCACCTTTACACGTTTACATGAATGGCGTCATTTGAGCAGTTACTTGGTATGACTTAAAGAATTTATTTAGAAAATATCAAACTCGCTTTCAAAGCAAAACAAATATTTTTCTTTTTTCAAAGTCTTAATCTTTGTTTTCAAAGGTCAACATATCATATATAATTTATCTTGTCTTATATATAATTTAGTAGCCTCTTAAATTTATCATAAATGTGTCTTTCAGGTCTTAATCCACCAGATTTTTATTTTACTATAAAAATCGTTGTTTTTGAGTAATTTGATCTAAAGTTCAGTTTGTTCTTGTCCAGTAAAAACACAATTTATTTAGAGTTTATTTCATGTTTTCGTCTGTTTTCTGTTTTTTACGTTAAACTCACCAGGACTCAGAGAGGTGGCTTTAAAACACTTACCGGTGCAAAACTAATAAAATTTTTTCTTTTTATCCGACCAGAAATGCAGATTCAGTTCTGCACTGAGACAGAAAAACCGTCAGATTTCCTCTAAAATAAAATAAAACCAGTGGTGGGACGGTAACAGGACTGAGTGGGCCGGTGGCGGGTAGAAACCCACGGCGGCTCTGGAGTCACCTGGAGGAGCGAAGCTCCCAAACATGCAGAGAAACTCGAACCGTCAGCGGTGGAAAAATGTCAGGAATCTGCAGAAAGGAGAAACCGGCGAGGCCTGTAATCTGCGCTGTGTCCGTCCACCCATCGGCGCCGCGTGGAGTGCCGTGATTCGCTGCTGGGCGGGACGGCCCCGCGTGGCCGGCCGCCATCCCTCCAAACATCCTCCACATACTGCAGCTCGCAGGAACGCGGGGTATAAATATAAAGTCGAGTTTCCATCCTCAGCGCGACGGCCTCAGCCAGAAGGTCGCCGCTGGTTTGGGAGTTCGACCGCAACGCGGCGACGGTTTCAGATTCTGGGTCTATTCTAAACAGAGCCGACCGCAGCTGGAGCGCAGGCCGCAATCGAAACCAGATGTGGGCTCTTGCCACAAGAACTGGGCCCTCTGAGGGACCTGAGGGGGGGAGGGAGGCCGGCAGAGGCCCCTCAGAGGGGAGGGGGCAGCTCAGGTGGGGCGCTGCCAGGCCTGGAGGAGCGGCGGCAGGTCCGACGGGAGCCATGCAGGCGCAGCGGCGGGCGGACGGCCAGCCCATCTGACCGCCGACACGAGGACCGAGGAGGAAGCTGCAGGACGTCGCAGGGCTGAAACATCTGCGGCCGCCGTGTCATCCCAGCTATTTTGATGACCCGCTGAACATTTGGGCTCAAATTCCAAATATTTTCCTGCTTCCAGCTTTCGTCAGATTCTGATACGAGCTGAAAACCTCTGGTCCGGTTCGGACTGAGAAGAATAAAACCAGGAGGAACCATTCAACCCCCCCAACACTGATGGAGCTGCTTCTGCTACAATGAGGAAGAAGAGGGTACGAGTGCTGGACATCCTGCAGAAATGTGACGAAGACCACCACGGTGGTCCTTCACAGATGTCTCCGAGCCCAGAGACGTCAGTTCATCTAGAGCACATGTGTCAAACACAAGGCCCGTGGGCCAAATGTGGCCCGCCACATCATTTTATGTGGCCTTCGAGAGCTTGGGCATGATTGGCTTAAATTTTAAACCAATATTTTAAGACTTAAAATAAGCTTATACCACTTTCAAGCACATATTGGCAATAAACTACATCTCCCATCATGCATTTCGTCATTACTCACAACGATAACGGAAGACGATTTTTCAGAACATGTCCAAGAAATGAAAAATTGATGCACTAGGAAGGCAGTTTCATGAATGATGGGAAAACAACAGTCTGTCTTTTGTGTTATGCGGCGTGTCAGTCGTGAAAGAGTTTAATCTACGTCTGCATTTTGACAACAAACACGGAGCTAAGTATGCTAAATTTAGCCTGCAAGAAAAACAAAGAATCACTTCCACTTCTGAAACCAAGGAAATGGATACTCTTACAACCACAAATCCTTTGTTTAATATAATAATGAGTTAAATATCTGAAACTTGAATACATAATAAATACAGAAACTGTTATTTAACATTATTATAGGGTGTAGTTTAGTTTATTTTGATTTTCATTGCATTTTGTTACGTTCATGCTGCCAATTTGGCCCTTCGAGGGCGACCATGACCTGCTGCTTCGCTACCAAACCATCATTACAATTAGGGGTGCGCGATAACCATCGGGCCGATAACAGGAAATTATGACGTCATCCCGATCAGTCCGATATGACGACGAACAGCCCCGATAACATATATTTTTTTGTCAACACAGCAGTGCCTCGCTCCCTCTGAGTCTTAAATGACTGGCAGTGAATGTTATGTTCAAGTGACGTCGGCATAATCACCACTTTAAAACACATATTGGCAATAAACTACATCTCCCATCATGCATTTCGTCATTTCCCACAACGATAACGGTAGCTATGAGCAAAACAATTTTTCTTGGGTTTGTTTGATAGCTTTACAAAAATGTTTGAAAGGCTTGACAATAGTTTTTGAATGGAAAAAATAAATATCTGTTCATTTAAAAAGTCAAAATTGTTTTTGATTTTGTTCATAGTATTGATGTAATGATCTTAGGTATATGTGTGTGTTATCGGTTATCGGTGTCGGTTTTAAAAAACAGTTATCGTGGATCCCTAATTACAATCACCTGTCTGAAATAAAAACCGCTGGAATCACAGGACTTCTAGGTCCTGGACCCGAGCGTCAGAACAAGCAGCGACGGGTCGATAAACCCGGACCCAGCACCGACCTCGATCTTGTCCGTTTTGGCGTCTCCCCAGTAGATTTTGCGTTCGTCGTAGTCGAGCGCGAGGCCGTTGGGCCAGCCCAGGGACGTGTTGACCATCACCACCCGCTCCATCCCGTCCAGGTCGGCTCGCTCGATCTTCGGCACCTCACCCCAGTCGGTCCAGTACATGTACCTGTGACGGAGTCAAAGACTTTCAGTGGACCGTTTCTTAAAGTAACACCATGTAAAACTGTCAGATCTGAATACAAACATGCAAAAGACACCACCGCCCATTAACGACCCCTTTAACGACGTAACAGCGGCGTGGGACTCACCCGGCCACCGGGTCCAGGACGATGGCCCTGGGCTCATCCAGGTCCTCGGAGATCAGGATCTTGCGCATGGTGCCGTTGAGCCGGGTCACCTCGATGCGGTCGGTCCCGGTGTCGGTCCAGTAGAGGTTGCGGGCGACCCAGTCAACGGCGATGCCGTCGGGGTGGTTCACCTGGGAGGTGACGACGAACTGGGCGTCGCTGCCGTCCAGCAGGGAGCGGCGGATGGCCTTGACGTCGTCGTCCGTCCAGTAGATGTAGCCCTCCACCGGGTCATAGTCGATGGCGATGGCGTGGCGGATGTCGTCCACCTGCAGCACGATGTCCGTGAAGTCGGGCATGTCCAGGGAGATCCTCCGCAGGTCCGTCCGCCGCGCCAGCAGCAGCATCTGAGTCGCACCTGAGGAGGATGATGAAGGCGCTCATTCGTGCCTGGTTCGGGTCAGGCAGGATCTTAAAGCTACAAGAAGAACCTCTAACCGATTAATACTAACGGTCAATTTTGTTTTTAAGCTACGTAATTCAATCAACTCATGGGGGCGTGTCCACAGGTGCAACACATGCCATCAGGTGCTTTCCATCACAGCCCACTTTACAGCTAAGATGAAGTTCTGTGTGGGACAATTTCGACCGGAAAGGGGAGGAGGTCATTTGCAAATTGTGCGGTACAGCACTGAAATACTCCAGTAGTACGAGTACAATGCAGTACCACTGAAGAAACAAGCATCCAGCATCAGACGATGGAGGACCATCGCAGCAAACTTTGCCCTCCATGATGGCCGGGAGAAAGCCCATCAGTGTGGTCAGTGGTGAAGGGTTCCAGGAGCTAATGGGCTATATCGAGCCTAATTACCAAATTCCATCAAGACCGACCATTACCCGACGATTAGAGGAGAGGAAAAAGGAAGTGAAAACGTGACTTGCAAGTACGAAGTTGGTGGCTGTTACAACGGACTGCTGGACAGCGCTCACAACAGAGAGCTAAGTGACAATTACATGTCACTATATCGATGAGAACTGGAAAGTTAATTCTGCCGTCCTGTTAACGCAGAGCATGCTGGGTAGACACACAGCTGATGACCTCACAGCTAAACTGGTTGATGCAGTGGAGACGTGGGGACTTGGTGGGAAAGTGTCCGCATGCGTCCACAAGAACGCGCCCAACATCATGGCAGCCAACTCTCCCTGGCGAGTCAGCTGGGTCGGGATGGTGGGACGTTTGTGTGGTGGAATAGCGATATTTAGGGATGGTGATGTGTCTAAATGGTGGTATGTCGGAATGGCAGCATGTCAGAATGTCGCAATGGCAGCATGTTGGAATGGCAGCATGTCGGAATGTCGCAATGGCAGCATGTCGGAATGGCAGCATGTCGGAATGGCAGCATGTCGGAATGTCGCAATGGCAGCATGTCGGAATGGCAGCATGTCGGAATGGTAGCATGTCGGAATGTCGCAATAGCAGCATGTCGGAATGGCAGCATGTCGAAATGGCAGCATGGAAGGGCATTTAAACCTTATCGGTTATTAATCGTTAAAGGGCGTCGGTTAACGGTCATAAAAAAAATCCAAAATGTGCATCCCTACAATCTGACGCAGTGCAACATCTGCGGGAAGCGTGTACCTGCCAAAGGAGGGGGCACGACTAATATGGCAAAACACCTTCGCCTGGATGGCATCACAAAAATATTTAATTTACCAATGTACCATATTTAATTTTCTGTGTTGCTCCAGTCGTCTTCATCCAGAAGTCCGTCTTCATCCAGAAACTCAGACGGAAAAGCAACGAGCTATGCGCACGCCGAGTGAGGCTAGCATTAGCCCATTCATGTTGGCTGCGAGGCGTAAAATGACACGAGTGCCCCAGAAAAGTAACAGCCCATGTAGTGAAAAGGCTCCTCCCCTTCTCAGACGTCGAATCGCCCACATTCAGGTAAATGCAAAATAATGTTAAGCTAACTAGCTAGCTGCTTGCTATCTGCCCTTGTTCACCACAGTAATAGTTCAGGTTTAACTTTCTTGAATATATGATGTGTTTATGTGTTCGTGTGACAAAGCTGGTGTACTGAAAAACTCATATTTATTATTTTTTTCTATTTTTAATTCTATATTTATTTTTTATTCTACTGTTAGATAAGTCACAATCTGTTGACCTACACATCAAAGAATCGGAATCGAGAAACGTTTTGAACAGGAATCGAAACAGAGAATCGGAATCAGAATCGTTAAAATCCAAACGATGCCCCGCCTTAGTAGGGAGGTGTTTCAGGGACGTCCAACCAGGAGGAGGCCTCCAGCAGGGTCGAGGAGGCACCCAACGCTCGATAAGTGGAAGTTGATGGATGGAGCCATCTCTCTCTCTTTTTAATTTCTTTTCAAATGAATTTTCTCCATCTTTCTGATTGGATATAAAGCCTCGGGTGACCCGCCCACCGATTCTACTGGCTGTGAAGACCCACAGAGCTGTCAATCACCCAGGTCCGACCATGGCTTCCCTAAACATCACCCTGAACTAAACGAGCCAAATCAGCACTAAATCCTAAACCTGTTCTGTTTGAAGCGTCCCACGTATATCAACTCCTCCTCGAAGTAAACTTTGATTCAGTCGTCTTTTTTCTTACTTCAGCAGAGCTCAGAGGAACTAGCGGGGCTGGCAGACCTCCATCTCAGTCTGAGCGCTGCAGATCCACAGAAACAGTTAAACCCCAGCAGTGAAAGGGGTCATTGTCTGCGGGGGGAGCATGTGATCTCATCTCACACAAAAGCCCCCCCCCCCTGCCTTTTAAAACTCCGTCTCTCTGCTGGCGAGGTTCGTCCAACCAAAAACAAAAAAAAAAAAAAAAAAAAAAGAAAGAAAGAAAGAAAAAGAAAAAAATGTAAATACAAGAGGCGGAAGGGAGGGAGGGGACGCTGGAGCTGCCATTCAGACAGACGGACCCTGGTGACGGGAGGGAGGGGTGGGGGGGGTGTTACCATGGCAGCAGAAGGCCAGCCCAACACCACCTTGAGCCGCTCGGAGACCCCGAGGAGGAGGCGGAGCCAGGAGACGCGAGCGTGTTATCTGAGCTCCTAAATTAGAGGAAACGTTAATGAGGTTTGGCAGCGGCGGCTCCGGCGCTGATGGATCCAAGCTGCACGTTTGGCTTCACTTCTGTTACACAACGAGTCTCTCTGAAACGGCAGATGATTAGAGCACTGCAGGAAATATTTGGTCCCCCCCCCCACTCCAGTTTCCTCTGCAGGACTCTCAGTCGTCCTAGTCGAACAAATTACCCGACAGACACCACGAAGACGAGGACGAGTGACCTCACCATCTCTGCAGGTCTTCCCGTCCTCCAGCAGCTGGACGCCGGTGGGACAGGCGCACTGGTAGAAGGGTCTGGTCGGGGATAGGAGGCACAGGTGGGAGCATCCTCCGTTGCTCATGGAGCAGGAGCTGCTCACTGCTGCCGACAGACACAAACGCTGCAGTTACCACATCAAGACATTTTCACTAGGGATGCACCATAACTGATTTATAAAATCGATACCGATAACCGATAACACACACATATACCTAAGATCATTACATCAATACTATGAACAAAACCAAACAGTTTTGACTCTTTAAATGAACAGATATTTATTTTTTACAATGAAAAACTAGGTATGCCTCTCAAACATATTTGATATCTCACATCAACTTAAATAAGGTTCATTACTGACTGATATAAAAATAAAGGTTCCTTGAACTGATGGAAATACATGCATCAGAATTACTAACTGAAAAAATGCATTCCTCCATGCTTTCCAACCATAACTCCCGCTTGGTCCGGAATCGGGTCGCGGGGGCAGCAGCTTCAGCTGAGAGGCCCAGACCTCCCTCCCCTCGGCCGCCTCCACCAGCTCCTCTGCGAGAATCCCGAGGCGCTCCCAGGCCAGCTGAGAGACATAATCTCTCAAGCGGGTCCTGGGTCTTCCCCGTGGTCTTCTCCCAGTTGGACATGCCCGAAACACCTCTCCAGGGAGGCGTCCAGGAGGCATCCTAACCAGATGCCCGAACCACCTCAACTGGCTCCTCTCGATGTGAAGGAGTAGCGGCTCTACTCTGAGTCTCTCCTGAATGACTGAACTTCTCACCCTATCTCTAAGGGAGAGTCCAGCCACCCTGAGGAGAAAACTCATTTCCGCCGATTGTATCCGCGATCTCATTCTTTCGGTCACTACCCACAGTTCGTGACCATAGGTGAGGGTTGGAACAAAGATCGACCGGTAAACAGAGAGCCTTGCCTTTTGGCTCAGCTCTCTCTTCACCACAATAGACGGGTACAGAGTCCGCACCACAGCAGACGCTGCACCAATCCGTCTGTCGATCTCCCGCTCCTTTCTCTCATCACTCGTGAACAAGACCCCGAGATACTTAAACTCCTCCACTTGAGGCAGAACCTCACTCCCAACCCGGAGGAGGCATTCTACCCTTTCCGACTGAGGACCATGGTCTCAGATTTGGAGGTGCTGATTCTCATCTCTGCCGCTTCACACTCGGCTGCGAACCGCTCCAGCGAGAGCTGCAGATCCCCACTCGATGGCGCCAACAGGACCACGTCATCTGCAAACAGCAGAGACGAGATCCCGACACCACCGAACCAGAACCCTTCCGCTCTATGGCTGCGCCTAGAAATTCTGTCCATAAATGTTATGAACAGAATCGGTGACAAAGGGCAGCCCTGGCGGAGTCCAACTCCCACCAAAAAACGAATCTCGACTTACAACCGGCAATGCGGACCAAGCTCCCACTCCATTTGTACAGGGACTGGACAGCCCATAACAATGGGCCCAGCACCCCATACTCCTGGAGTACCCCCCACAGGACCCCCCGAGGGACATGGTCAAATGCCTTCTCCAAGTCCACAAAACACGTGGACTGGTTGGGCAAATTCCCATGTTCCCTCCAGGACCCTCATGAGGGTATAGAGCTGGTCCAGTGTTCCACGACCAGGACGGAACCCACATTGTTCCTACTGAATCTGGGATTCGACAATCAATCGAACTCTCTTCTCCAGCACCCCTGCATAGACCTTACCAGGGAGGCTGAGGAGTGTGATTCCCCTGTAATTGGAACACACCCTCCGGTCCCCCTTCTTAAAAAGGGGAACCACCACCCCGGTCTGCCAATCCAGAGGTACTGCCCCCGATTTCCATGCGATGTTGCAGAGACGTGTCAGCCAAGACAATCCTACAACATCCAGAGCCTTCAGGAGCCTGTGAACTTGGGGGCGGATCTCGTCCACCCCCAGAGCCCGGCCACTGTGCAGCTTCTTAACTACTTCAGCGACCTCAGCTCCAGTAATGGACGAGTCCACCCCCAAGTCCACAGGCTCAGCATCCTCAACGGAAGATATGTTGGTGGGATTGAGAAGGTCCTCGAAGTATTCCTTCCACCGCCGAACGACATCTCCGGTCGAGGTCAGCAGCACCCCCTCCCCACTATATACAGTGTTGGTGAAGCACTGCTTTCCCCAACTGAGCCGCCTGACAGTTTGCCAGAATCTCCGAGGAGCCGATCGAAAGTCTTTTTCCATGGCCTCACCGAACTCCTCCCACACCCGAGTTTTCGTCTCAGAGACCACCAAAGCCGCCACCCGCTTGGCCTGCTGATACCTGTCTGCTGATTCCGGAGTCCCACAAGCTAACCAAGCCCAGTAGGACTCCTTCTTCAGTCTGACGGCCTCTCTCATCCGAGGTGTCCACCACCGAATTCGAGGATTGCTGCCACGACAGGCACCGACGACCTTACGGCCACAGCTCCGGTCAGCTGCTTCAGCAATGGAGGCGCGGAACATGGCCCATTCAGACTCAATGTCCCCCGCCTCCCCCGGGATGTGATTGAAGCTCTGCCAAAGGTGTGAGTTGAAGATCTTTCTGACAGGTTCCTCTGCCAGACGTTCCCAGCAAACCCTCACTACACGTTTGGGCCTACCAGGTCTGACCGGCATTCTCCCCCGCCATCTGATCCAACCCACCACCAGGTAGTGATCAGTTGACAGCTCAGCTCCTCTCTTTACCCGAGTGTCCAAAACATACGGCCGAAGATCAGATGATACGACTATAAAGTCGATCATCGATCTGCAGCCAAGAGTGTCCTGATGCCAAATGCATTTATGGACACTCTTATGCTTGAACATGGTGTTCGTTATGGACAAACTGTGACGAGCACAGAAGTCCAACAACAGAACACCACTCTGGTTCAGATCAGAGAGGCCGTTCCTCCCAATCACGCCCCTCCAGGTGTCACTGTCATTGCCAACGTGAGCGTTAAAGTCCCCCAGCAGAATAAAGGAGTCCCCATTAGGGGCGCTTTCCAGCACCCCCGCCAAGGACCCCAGGAAGGCTGGGTACTCTGAACTGTCATTTGGCGCATAAGCGCAAATGACAGTCAGAGCCCATTCCCCGACCTGAAGGTGCAGGGAAGCTACCCTCTCATCTACTGGGGAAAACCCCCAACATACAGGCTCCAAGCTGGGGGGGGCTATAAGCAAGCCCACACCAGCCCGTCGCCTCTCACCCTGGGCAACTCCAGAGTAGAATAAGGTCCAGCCTCTCTCGAGAAGATTGGTTCCAGAGCCCCGGCTGTGCGTCGAGGTGAGCCTGACTATATCTAGTCGGTACCTCTCAACCTCACGCACAAGCTCAGGCTCCTTCCCCGCCAGAGAGGTAACGTTCCATGTCCCAGTAACCAGTTTCGTCAGCCGAGGGTCGGCACGCCAAGGCCCACGCTTTCGGCTGCCACCCATACCACAAAGCACCCGACTCCTATGACCCTCTCTGCGGGTGGTGGGCCCACGGGGAGGCGAACCCATGTAGCTCCTTCGGGCTGAGCCCGGCCGGGCCCCATGGGTGAAGGCCCGGCCACCAGGCGCTCCCGAACGAGCCCCTCCCCCAGGCCTGGCTCCAGGGTGGGGCCCCGGTGACCCTGATCCGGGCGAGGGACATCGAGCTCTTGATCTTGTCTTATTCATAAGAGTCGTATGAATCGCGCTTGGTCTGGCCCGTCCCCCAGGACCAGTTTGCCTTGGGTGACCCTACCAGGGGCAAATGCCCCCGACAACATAGCTCCTGGGATCATTCGGGCACACAAACCCCTCCACCAAGTTAAGGTGGCGATTCAGGGAGGGTGACAATGACAATAAAAAATATTACAAAGTGCATAATGTACTGACACAAGTTAGACTTCTCTGTGTAAATTAGCTGAAAAGTAACAAAAGTAACAAAGAAATACGTTTAAAGGATTTTGGCTTGTGATTATGTTCAAATGTATACCTTTAATTAAGTAAATTAGGTTTAGTAGTTTTTTTTTTTAATCTCATGGAAGCTTTAGATGAGAGAGATGATCTCACGTTAGCTCACATTAGCGCGATTTCAAAACTCAATGGAAGCAACGGTTATGTTTCAGGTGGCTGATCAGGTTTGACTATTAAAGCTTGTGCTATTTTTCCCTCCTACTCTTGGAGCATTTGTCACAAATAACCAGCGAACTATCTTCTTCTGAAACTTTAACAAAGTTCCGTACGATCGCCGCCATGTTTTTTTTTTTTCTATCAGCGCACTGTGCCGCAATGCTGCATTCAAGGTGTAACGTAAATTCCTCCGTTCCCTCGTTTGCTAGTCGTTCTTTCAGCCTTTTCTATTTTTTATGTGTAACATGAGGGGAAATATTGCAAATATCAATTAAAGTCAGCAACTACCAAAATTATGACCGAGTTAACAAGTTGTTTTCTGGCATGAAGGGGTATTCTTGATTTTCCTCACTGAGAAATCGTTTTTCTGATTATGCCTACATCACTTGAACATAACATTCACTGCCGGTCATTCAAGGCTCAGAGGGAGCAAAGGCACTGCTGTGTTGACAAATATATATATGTTGTCAGGGATATTTGTCGTGATATCGGACTTATTGGGATGACGTCATAATTTCCTGTTATCGACCCGATAGTTATCGTGCACCCCTAGTTTTCAGAAACACTAAAAACACCGATCATGTTGGACTCATGATCGGTCCCCCGCCAAGACTCACTGGTGGGTTGCCTTTTGGGGCTGAACACGTGGATGTCCATGGGCGAGAGACAGATGTCTGAGTGGACGACCCGCTGCTCCTTGCCCGTCTCCTTCTTGCAGGAGTGGATGGAGTGGGTGTTCCAGTCGGTCCAGAACAGCGTGGCGTCGTACAGCGTGAGGGCGAAGGGGTGGGGCAGCTCCCCTTTGACCACCACCTCCCTGAAAGGACAGAACGGTTATAGAGCGACCGCCAGACCCGGCGACCCGGGACTGCGGCGCTGCCGCCGTCGGTACCTGGAGGTTCCGTCCAGGCTGGAGCGGTGGATGAAGTTGTGCTTGGCGTCGGCCCAGTACAGTTTCTGCTGGCTGTAGTCCAGGGTCAGCCCGTTGGGCCAGTAGATCTCCTTATCGATGATCATGGAGCGATTCGTCCCGTCCATCCCCGCCCGCTCGATCTTCGGGATCTCACCCCAGTCCGTCCAGTACATGAATCTGAGGACAAATGGACGAGAGGGGGCGGAGCTTAAACTAGGAGACAAGGCGCCTGCATACCGACATTTCATTTCATTTATTGATTCATTCCAGACATGTCAAAAGAGTCTTTTAAAGCAGAGACCATTTTAACACTATCATGAATCTATGTATCTGAAATATATTTATAAAATAAAATATATAAAAATGCATACATCAATATACACTGACACATGTGCATAACCATAATTTAGAGACATATAGAACCTTTTATAAATAAATCTAAATATTAAATGGACATATTTCCCCCAAAAATAGAAGAAATACAAAATAAACAAAATTTATATATACATACACATACATACCAATATGCAAAAAACACTTCAACCTGCACAAGAAACTGACATCACATGCGGTAACGGACTGGAGGGACGTCAGCACGTCTCCTCTCCCTTTTCGTCTCCCCAGGAGGTGAAAAAAAAAAGTTATCTGAATTTTTACATTTCTGGATAGTAGCAGCTGCATACGCACAGGAGACCAGGAAGTGAGGAACCACATAGACCAGAAACACCGAAACCACTGGAGAGAATCGAAATAAAGAGATGACAAAAGTGTGGTTTACTGCTGTTGTTTCTGCCAGAACGACGGATGAGTGATGCTCTCAGGACAGAAACACCACAGGTGAGACACAGGTGAAGGTCTGCTGGTGATTCTGGGTCATTAAATGATCTCAGTTCAGCTGCTGAAGCTTCTGGAGCCTCCAGAGACTAAAACTAAACATCCCCAGCTCCATCGGGCGGTGCTACCCATCTGGAAAGTTGAACCAACAACCCCCTACGCCCCCCTACAGCAGAGAAGATGCCACCAGTTGCTTTGTCCAACACTCGAGGCTCGAGTTTGGTTTCAGAAGACCACCAAGGCCTCCTGAAACTTAGCATCACCGGTCGGTCCTGACATTGGCAAGGACCTCGCAATACAATATGTATCGTGATACTTGGATCACGATACGATATCACGATATATTGCGATTTTCTACCCAGTTAAAATCTAAATTAAAAGTAGAGATGAAAAATCCAGTTGCTGTATATGTTCATCAGATGATATTGATCATTCAGAGGACAAATTGAGTCAAACTATTTGCTTCAAAACAATTATTATTAGTATTTTTGCACATTTAAGTGAATGAATGAGTTTTTCTAAAAAAAAAAAAAGCGATATTAGGGGCTGAAAAATCGATATATCTGGCGGCCGACAAATATCGCCAAATCGATTTTTTTTTCCACACCCCTAGTGGATCGGTTTCTTTCTGAAAATAAAGCGATCCACGAGCCAACAGACGTGCACACATTTGTCCCGTTTCAGACAACATTTCAATCAAGTTTGATTCCATTGATCTGGAGTTTGAACGTGTCAGTCCTGGCGTAGCCCTGCCTTCATGTCAGTCCCGGCGTAGCCCCGCCTTCATGACAGTCCCGGCATAGTCCCGCCTTCATGTCAGTCCGGGTGTAGCCCCGCCTTCGCGTCAGACCCGGCGTAGCCCCGCCTTCACGTCAGTCCCGGCGTAGCCCCGCCTTCATGACAGTCCCGGCGTAGCCTCGCCTTAACGTCAGTCCCAGCGTAGCCCAGCCTTCGTGTCAGTCCTGTCGTAGCCCCGCCTTCGTGTCAGTCCTGTCGTAGCCCCGCCTTCGTGTCAGTCCTGTCGTAGCCCCGCCTTCGTGTCAGTCCCAGCGTAGCCCAGCCTTCGTGTCAGTCCCAGCGTAGCCCAGCCTTCGTGTCAGTCCTGTCGTAGCCCCGCCTTCGTGTCAGTCCTGGCGTAGCCCTGCCTTCATGTCAGTCCCGGCGTAGCCCAGCCTTCATGACAGTCCCGGCATAGTCCCGCCTTCATGTCAGTCCGGGTGTAGCCCAGCCTTCGTGTCAGTCCCGGCGTAGCCCCGCCTTCATGACAGTCCCAGCGTAGCCTCGCCTTCGTGTCAGTCCCAGCGTAGCCCAGCCTTCGTGTCAGTCCTGTCGTAGCCCCGCCTTCGTGTCAGTCCCGGCGTAGCCCAGCCTTCGTGTCAGTCCCAGCATAGCCCAGCCTTCAAGTCAGTCCCTGCGTAGCCCCGCCTTCATGTCAATCCCAGAGCAGGGCATAAAATTAGAATTTTTACCAAGTCGCCGCTGGCTACCAGGTTTTTGAAGTTGGTAGCCAGCTAGCAATTTTGGTCGCCAGTGTTTTTAGTTGCCCCATACGTCAAGGGTTAATATGGCACCAGCAGCATTGTCATTTATGAAAAACCCCTATTATCGTCTACTATCACTACATTTCAGAAGCATTTACAAGCATGAAAGCGCATTTTATTCTGTTTCCATGATACTTACTATGAAAACTAATATTTCTTTTTTGTTAACACCAGAAGCACCGAGTAGGTCATTTTTACCTCTTAGCATTTTCAAATGTTTGTATTTCTGTTAAAATAAAACCCCCTACATCTGTAAGTTCATGACTTTTTCTAAAATGGATTTATTAATCATTCAGTGAATTCTGGTGAGTGTGTGATCAAAAGAAAAATATGACCATTTATACCTGGAACCACAGCGGGGGTCATTTTCACCCCCTCGCATAAACGCTGTATACAGCTGTCATTTTTTGCACCACGCCCCTCCGTGCCCCACTGCCCGTTGCTTGGCAATGCTCAAACTTTATGGCGTTATCGGACTTTGACAGTTATTGTCATCACTAAATCTTTCAAACAAACAGCAAAATTTAAGACATGAATCCAACAAAAACAACAGCCTGGCTGTTGTTCCAGGATCTGAGTGAGGGAGAGTCAGAAAGAGCGGAGATAAGGCAGATGTGAGTGAGGAGGAATCGGTGAGGGGGGCGGACCGATGACCCGTCATTTTTACCAGGTGATACAACATCAACTGAGGATGAGGAGGTGAATTTATGAAAAAGACCCCTGCTTCTATAGGTGAGGGGTCACCGCCACATACATTCAGTCCTCAGACACAGTGGGGCTCGCGGAAATACTCTGACAGGTAAATTCAGAAGTCAAGTGTTTTAGTTTCCTCTGGTTCTAATCATTAGGCATTTTAGCGAGGCTACGACTCTGACTGATCTAATCATAAATATTTACATTGTTCAGAGCTCAACCTGTATTGCAGCTACATGAGGCAGCCAAAGACGGAACCGTTTGGAGACCCATAAAGCTGGGACTGCGGACCGGGAGAACCCAGTCCTAAAATGTCCCGGTGGAGAGAGGTGGTCCAACTGCATACGCGCGCCGCAACATTGACGACCCTATGAATGCGTTCATGTACTTGATGGACCAGGTGATACAGCATACCTGTGACTGTACGGTGGCGGAGGAGCGCCGGTGGAGAGGAGGGCTGGGAATGGAGTCATGTGTGCGTGAGGGGGAGCACGCAGCGTTAATCCGTTTTTCCACAATTATTAAAATATCTGTGATTTACATCTGAAATCTGTTGTTTTGTATTGTAAATAGTCTGTCATTCGATTGCTGTTGTTTTCATGTTTCTGTTGGCATTCAGCTCCTACAGTTTGTTGATGAACGTACCGATGTATTTATTTGTGTGGCAGAGAGAGAAAGCGCAGCGTTCTACCACGTAGAAAAAAAGCTCGCAAAAATATACATTTTAAACACTTATTTTGACAAGTGTCCATCATTATTACATTATTATTTCAGAAGTATTCAGGAATGAGCCACGTTACAACTATTAGAAATGACATGTTCGCATCACTGACGCTGTCGCAGCGATGGGGTGAAAATGAAGATTGGAATCTTGTCAGTTCTAGAGTTAACTATTCTGTTGTGTATTTTTATTAGGTTATTTACCAAAATGATCCATTCTGCTGTGGAGTAGATTCAGTGATGGACAAAACTGAAGACGGACGAATGCAAAAGTCCACCTGTCCATCGCTGGGTTAGGTGCATGTGTACTTACGACTTCCGGCAAACGACGTGCACCCAAAACAGGGCCACTTTCCGATATATAATATATATCTAATAATAAACTTTGTTTCTAAGTTATTTAGATATGTTTGCCTTGGTGACGCATGACAAATGTGCAGAAATCATAAAAAAAAAAAAATTTCCTAAGTTGAGGGTGGATTTTGTGTCCCTCACCACTGACGACAAGGCAGAAAAAAACAGTCGAAATCATTAAATTTGGGTCGCATTTGGCGACCAGTTGGTCGCGATATTATGCCCTGCAGTGTAGCCCCGCCTTCACGTCAGTCCCGGCGTAGCCTTGCCTTCGTGTCAGTCCCGACGTAGCCCCGCCTTCATGTGCAGCTGCTTTATTTCCCTCCAACATGATAACTGATCAAAGGAATACCTGTGTGTGGTTAGCAAACACACTAAACTTGTGAACAGGAACTTGAAAGCATCCACCGAAGGTCATTTTCCTCAGACGCCGTCACCATAATGGCGTCTTGTCGCCGCCTGGTGGCCGTGGAGCCATTCTCTCCATCATGACCTTTATTTCACATCTGAGGGACTCGTCTCTGATATTCTGATCCCTTTACTCAGTGTTGCCTCATACTTTAATATATTTTACAGCCGACACCAAATACAAACCAACGTTCATTGTGTTCCGAGACATAAAACGATACTTGACAAAAAAAAAAAAAAAAGAGTGAACCAGTAGAAGATAAATAAAACAAAGCTGGTTTAATAAAAGAGTCTCATTTCAGAGTTGGCTCGTCTGTGTGGAAAGTGGCATTAAAAAGCCTCCTCTGATGTCCCGATGTCCAGAGGCTCTCAGAGATGAGCTCTGAGCCTGTGTGACTGCTGATAAATAAATTAAAGCTCTACGCTCTACTCGGCGAAGGCGTTTTCAGAAGTTTGCAGACATCAGTGGAGCTTTGAGGAATCCCAGACTTGGTAGTCAGATCAGCTCTGAGCCAGATTCATCATGGATCCACGCAGACCGAGCGACTCCAGCTGAGGGGATGTGCGCTGGCCATGATGCTCCTGTTGCCTGGCAACCGAGGAGAGCGCGGATGCAGGCCACAGAGCCTCCACAGAAACGGATACCTGGGGCACTTACCTGCACAGACCTGAGCACCTATGCAGCACCCCTGCATCACCGAGCCTTTTCAGGCACCAATAAACCGAAACCGACCCGACCCGAGCTATTATCATAAGTCTGGGAGTCTGAACCAGAATGGACCCGGAACCGACCCGACCCGAGTCTTTAGTTTCCGACCACGAACCGAACAGAGTTACCCGAATAGAACCGAGACAATCCACCCCATAGTTGCTCATGTTAAAGTTGTCTAGCGTTGAATAAAACTTGATTTTCTTACCTAAAGTTGTCTTCTTCTACCCGGTTCAGTTGCTACATAGGCTACGTGATGTAAACAACAATAAATCCACGTCGTTATTTTCTTTGTGGATACAGATGCTATTGGTAGCAACTGCTAACGCTAATAGCCTACACCGGTCAGGACGTGTCGTGAATATGTTCTCTCATCCAACGTTGTCATGTTGGCGATCCATTGTGCTTTTTCAGCTGCCGGGCAACTGCTAACAGCTAATAACACGCTACGGCAACACGGTTGTTTCATGACAAATACGCCACGTTAATGAATAATTAGTTAAACTGCCCCGAGTCCTGACATTGGCTGCCACCGCCAATATCTTTACCTCTCTCGAGTAAACGCGGACCCAGCCTGTCAGAGAACACCGACCGGACCAGAGACTAACTACCGATTCCGACCCGAACCCGGAGTCACGTCTTTTGAATGGACCCGAATTGGGTCCGGTCGGAACCTCGAGGGTTTTCGGGTTGTTCCAAAGACCTAGATCTAGTTCATATTCCCAACTACAGAGCTGCATGTTTGATCTGGGTCTCAACACAGAGACATGTGAGATGACAACATGAAGACAGTTAGGTCAGCCGACTACCTGAACATACTGAGCGACCGGGTCGCTACATCAGTGGGTTTTTTTTTCTTCCCTGATGGTATGGAGATATTCCAGGATATGGGAATCTGGGATAGGATTGCTCCTTCCTAGCGTAGCCCTAGATCATCTGTGCTGCAGCATCTCACGCAGCCCCCGTATAGAGGCTCTCCTGATGAAGAGGCTAATATCTGCAACAACAGAAGTACCCCCAGACTAGAACCCTGGGGAACTCCCCAGGTCACACCCATGAAGCCAGAAATGATACAGTCGCCTGCAGACTCTGAAATCTCCCTGGTGGAATTTTTCAAACCCACAGTCCCATGCTGGAAAGTCTTTGTTTCGGTAAATACACGATGCACAGAATCAATTATTTTACATGCATCATTAAAAACAAGAGCTCCAGCGTTGCCCAACTTGTTCACAAGAGAAAGAGGATGTGAAGAAAGAGGAAGGAGGAATGTTCCAGAGCTTTCCCCAGGGTTCATAGTTCCTGCAGGCCGTTGTGAAATTTCAATGAACTTGTAACCTCTGAAACCAAAATCTGTAAGGGAGCAGGAAGGTTCATCTCCCCTCTGTGACCTGGGTTTTTAGATCAGTCCGAGAGCCTGTGAAGATCAGTCAGCTGATGGACCAGAGAGATGGAGGACGAAGATGTAAACCTGCAATAACGGTCCTGATAGGAGGTTCACACAACTTGTAAGAGTTTACCTTACAAATGATGTTAAACATGGAACCATGAATGTTACAATGTGATATAAACTGAAGCAGGCCCAGGACTGAACCCTGGGGAACTCACATCTCAGGGGCAGCTTGATCGATCTGCGTGATTGACATCTCTCTGGACCAACCAATACAATCAACAGGAAGTTCACAGATGCACTCCACTTCAGCTACCATCCAATCAGAACAAAGGAAATATCACATCGATTTGGTCAAGATGGGAACTTTTACATACTTCTACCATCTAGAGCAGGAGACTTCGGGTGAATTCCAATTCCTCCCTAAACCCTCAATCTCAACCCTCAATCTCAAAAATGCGCGCTCCCGCTAAGGGCAAGTTCTGTCCCAATTCTTAGCAAGTCAAGTTGAGGGACGAATTTGAGGGCTGTATCGCCCTCAAAATTGAGATTTTCCAACACCACCCTTGGAAGTAAGGGCTACCCAGAAGGCACTGGGTAATTTAGCCAAGACATCTTCGAAAAGGATGGCGACAAAAAAAGCTAGCTACAAACGTAAGTATCTTCGTAGTTCTTAAAGATATAAATGTTACGAAAACATCTTATTGTCTTTGTTTGAGACTATTTCATGGCTTAACATCGTTGTTGCGTAACATTAATTTTTTTACTTTACGATGTTTGCTGCCGGACCGGTAGTTCTGGCCGGGGGTCCCGACCGGGACTGACTGGGTCGGCAGCGGCCGGCGGTCCCGGTCGGCTTCACATTACTTGTATACCTTAACCTTAGCAACGGAGGACTGAATAATGTATCCTCTATTGTGTTATTTGCTAATATTATTTAGAGAATATACAGCGCTCTTTTCAATGTTATCCCTGTGTCACTTCAGGAAATACAGAGACAACACGGGCTCTGATACATTTCAGTCTGAAGACGTAACTGCACTCAAGGGATGTCCCATTTCTAAGCCACAAGATAGACCTGACACTTACTTTTGAGGGTTGAGATTGAGGGTTAAGAGAGGAAATGGAATTGGCCCTTCAACCCTTTAGGTCTTAGATGTTTCCCTGCTTCAGTACAACTGATTCAAATAAATGAATCATCATCAGCTCGTCATCCAGGTCTGCAGAAGATCAGAAGTTCTTTATGCGCTTTATGGGCCCTATCTTGCACCTCCTGCTACCCAATACCCAATACCCATTACCTGCAAATTTCAGATTTAGGAGCCTCTGCCAACCGAAATGCAATCTTCCACCTCCCAAAACCTGCTACCCATTTTGCCGACTCCCTTAAGCACATTGTGGGCGCGGCAATGGGCGTGTCTTTTGCGCTTTCCACGAATTCGGTATCTTGCGGTACCTGTATCTCGCAGATTTTGGGTATTGGGTTACTGGGTGGTCTGACCGCTTCCAGCGGCTATGCGTCTTGGCGCAGCTGTGTGTCTTTGCGCAGGGGATATGTTCAAGATAACTCAAAAAGTTATGGATGGATTTTGATGACATTTTCAGGAGTTGTCAGAAATGTGAAAAGGAAGAACTGATTTTATTTTGGGTGTGATCCGGAAGAAATCCTGGATTCTGGATCACTTTCAAATTTTCGATAACATTGCGCTATTTAGTTGTTTCTTGAACCCTAAAGCAACCACAATGGAGACAGGAAGGGAGTTCTGGAATTTTAAGAGTTTAATTCTCTCAGATGTAAAAAAGGAGGATTCGAGGGTTGGCAGCCAAACCAACAATCCAGGGGACGACGAAGGCAAGGAGGTGGCACTGCGAATGGCTGGATCAGACGTTTCTATGGGAAGATCTGGAGACGAGTCTGGTTGAATGATGACTGAAAAGGTACAGATGTGCAGTGCCACACCTGGGCTGCTCTTCAGATGGGAAGGTGAAACATAGGTGGATCTGAGTGAGGTGGCGCAGTGGGTTGTGCACAGGAGCCCCTTGGAAGGTTCACAACCTGGTTTGAGACCATAACACACGCTCAATGGAGCCGGAAATTTTGTTTCTCAACATCTCCGTTAATTATTGCCCACAGCTCATTAAATTTCACTCAGGTATTGACACTGAAAATCTCTATAAAATTTCAGAGGCTGATCCGGATCTGATCCAGAAGGCAGATTTTATCGCAATCCGTAAATCGCTATATGGGAGAACTGTTGTGCTTGGCGGAGGTCTGCGCTCTCTGAGTGCTTTTCTAGTTGAGAAATGCTTTCCTGGAAGTTCACTGGCTCTATTTTTTTCTGAGCAGTTTGTTGAAACTTCTTGGAGTACAAAAGAAATGATTAAATCATTTCCTCCACATTAGTTAGAGCTAGTTATGTATATATCAGTGCAGAGGAGGAGGAAGGAAGAGGAGGAAGCTCTACAGCAGAGTCCCAGACGAGCTGCCCATGAGAGCTGCTCTGATCTGGGTGAAAAGACGCTCCATAGCAGTTTGCAGGTACCGCAACCTGCTCTTAAAGGCAATGGCTACTGACGCACTGATTGGTTAAACAGGTGGAACGCCCTAACCACTCCCATGCATTATGTGTGCATAATATAGTGGTTTTCGCAGGTGAGATCGTGGATTTTGGGAGGTGGAAGATTGCGTTCTTTCTGGGGTAACGCCCCTCCTAATACCTGCTATCCCTTAATAGCAGGTTTTGGAGGTTTGGCGCAAGATAGGGCCCTATATGTTCAGTACAGCTTTTAAAAGCTGAAACGTGACCAAAACTGTTCAAAGGTTTCCTAAAATATATGGATTTGTTTTCAGAGATGGGACTGATCCAGTGTTGATATCAAGAGCTGATGACATCATTCACAAATCAGATACTAGAATCAAACAGTCACTGATTGATTGCTGCTGTTTTAACTTTACATATTTACTGTTTCCAACAACTTAAGCACTTTTTTCCCTTTTGGGCAAATAATCACGCAGTTGTTGCCATTTCTGTACATTTCTTCAATCTCCAGGGGTTTTGTGGTCAATGGCAGCCTCACATAGCTTCACACTTGCAGCGGTACGGAGACCGTTGTGAAGAGCAGTTTTAGTTCAGCTGATCTGAAGGGAAAACTCGACAGCTAAGCAGCTTTGTTTCACCTGAAACCAGCTCTTCTTTTGACGTTTACTGCATCTACGGTCGAGGATTTTACGGCAGTAACCTGCCGCCGCAGGGTTTCCACCCTTCAGCTCCGCCCCCAGCTCTGCCAGGACGCCGTACGACACCAAGTACTTTTCCAGAAAACTAAAATCTGCCAAATCTGAACCGTAAAACTTTAAATCTGACTTGTCAGGTTGCCATAAAGTCTTGAAGTGATGCGTTCAGCTTCTAAGCTGATGAGCTCCTCAGTGGAGTTTGATTTTCTGTCGATAATCCAAACGCTCACTGAAGAAAACTATGAAAAAAGATCTTTAGTTCATCAGCAGATGGGAGAATAAATAAATAATCCTCAGTTCTCTAAAGCTGAGTTTAGTGACTCCAGTGACTGAGAATCAGCAGCTCTGGAAGATAATAATAGTAATGATGAATATTATCGGAGTAGGGGTGCACGATAATTATCGGGCCTATAACAGGAAATTATGACGTCATCCCGATAACACGATGAACAGCCCCGATAACATATATATTTTTGTCAACACCTCGGTCCCTCTGAGCCTTGAATAACCGGCAGTGAATGTTATGTTCAAGTGACGTCGGCATAATCAGAAAAATCATTTCTCAAATCAGGAAAATCAAGAATACCCCCTCACGCTAGAAAACAACTTTTTAACTCGGGTCATAATTTTAGTAGTTGCTGACTATTCGCAGTATTTTCCCTCATGTTACACATAAAAAAAGAAATAAAAATAGAAAAGGCTGAAAGAACAACTAGCAAACGAGGGAACGGAGGAATTTACGTTACACCTTGAATGCAGCCTGCAGCACAGCGCTGATCACAACAAACATGGCGGCGTGGAACTTCGTTAAAGTTTCAGAAGAAACTACGAGGAGGGAAGCACAAGCTTTAATACGTAAAACCTGATCAGCCACCCACAACATAATAATCGCTTCCATGGAGTTTTGAAAACACGCTAATGTGAGCTAAAGGAAGCTAATGCTAACGTCCGCAAGCCAGCAGCAGTCTCCCCTCCCCTCATCTAAAGCTTCCATGAGATTAAAAAAAACAAAAAATCAATGAACCTCATTTACTTTAATTCAGATGCATGTATTTCCATCAGTTCAAGGAGCCTTTATTTTTTATATCAGTCAGTAATGAACCTTATTTAAGTTAATGTGAGATATCAAATAGGTTTGTTTGATAGCTTTATGAAAATGTTTGAGAGGCTTGACAATAGTTTTTCAATGGAAAAAATAAATATCTGTTCATCTAAAGAGTCAAAACAATTTTTGATTTTGTTCATAGTATTGATGTAATGATCTGAGGTATATGTGTGTGTTATCGGTTATCGGTACTGGTTTTAAAAAACAGTTATCGTGCATCCCTAAATCAGAGCGTTAATAATAATGTTTATTACGACTGATCAACTAACTAAATACATGCAGCACAGCTGAACACAGATCCAACGCCAAGCAGCTAAGAGAACTCATTGTGAAAAGACGACAATGAGCTGCAGAAAGAAACTCACTAAAACGTGACTTTCTTCAACCTAAATTCAGTCTCAGCTTTGATATTTCACCGTCATAACTCACAATCTGTGGACGAGGAACTCACAAAAGCCAGACAACACAGTCTTTTTTTGTGAACCGTCCTTCAACTTCACGTTCTTTAGACCCCACGGAGGCGTCAATCATCCAAATCCATCCAGCTGTTCCTGAGACATAGCCTTGAACAGTGTTCCAAGAGGGGCCGCTACCGATCCAAACGAGTCAGTTAATCCGTTTAGAGTAGGGCTGAACGATATGGACAAAATTTCATATCTCGATATTCATGCCAGATATCTCGATATCGATACGATACAATATGACTACGGGTTCGGTGAAAACCAAGCATTTTTCAGAAAAATAAAAACATCATAATACAAAAGAATGTGGAAAGTGCAGTGTTATTTATAAGAACTCACTGCCAGTCATCAACATTAACATAAAGTGCGAATAAATAAATTACAAATCAAACATTTTACTGCAGCTCTGCTTTAAAATAAATAACAAATATATGCAGCAGCTGGTGGAAGGTGAAACATTGAAAGTGCATTGAAGTTGCAACATCTTATATTCTTCTAAAGACAACATAACTGTATGCAGAAAATGCATTTGCTACTAACAAAACAGAGGTAGTTACAGCACAACTTCTACAGATTCTTTGCCAGGAACACTAGCTTGTTAACCATGTCTGGCTTCAGACAGGACCTCTCACAACTCACAATGTTGCCTGATGCACTAAAGATTCTCTCTGAGGGAGAGCTGGTAGCACGCGATGGTGTTGTTTCAGGTGGTTAAACATGTTTGTTGTGCTACCTAGCTTTGTCGCAATTTTCGCCAAGCACGACTTGCACAACACCTGGCTCTGATTCACATCATCCTTTTAAATCCAAAATACCTCCAAATAATGGAGGATGATATATGTCTTGGCACCAAATCAGATTCTGCACCGCCACCGGCCGCATTATCTTCCGCACTCATGTCACTTTTCTGTCTTACTTTTTAATTTCCCCGCTGTCGATGTAGTGTGTGTGTGTGAGTCAGTCTCCGTCTCCCTCACGCCCGCCCTTATATGTTTGTCATTGGTTGGCTTCAGCTGTCGATCCACAGCAAGCATGAAATAAGGTTTGTGGTTGGCTGGCCTTAGCGGTGCATTCAATGGCAATCGTAAAAATGAAATTTATTGTGACTCCCAGAGCTGTACATGCAGGGCGAGCGCGGGGGAAATCTATATCGTTTATATCGTTGCTTTTTCGATATGAATATCTTGAATGTTCATATCTAGATATGGATATGATAACGATATATCGTTCAGCCCTAGTTTAGAGTGTAGTTTCAGTGAAGCCAGTTGGTTTGAAACTGGAAACCCACCAACCGTGAGCAGACCGTAGAAACATCTGTCTCTGACACGGTGGTACACAACAGTCCAACACTGATGTTATGGAGAGGATTTCTGGACTGGTTTACTACATGATTCACAGACGCGAACACTAAAAGATGACTTTCTTCATTCCTGCTCTGTTCCTGACCACATTGCTAATATTTATTCTTAATTTCACACTTCTGCTGAAATTAGGGATGTCCCGATCACGTTTTTTGGGTCCCGATCCGATTCCGATCTTTTAATTTTGATGATCGGCCGATTTTTCCCATTCGATTTCACTTTTTTTGAGTGGGCAAACAGAGTTTAATTTCCTATGCATTTTATTTCCTGTGTACATTAATAAATAGGCCTGCATCCAAGCTGAGATTAATAGCCTTTATCATCTCATAAAATAAACAATAACTTATTTAAACACTCTTCTTTCTCAACAGTGACTGTTCAACAGTCTCAGTACTAAAGAACATAGCACTTCCATTTAAATAGCAGCAGGTGAACTTGGCTAGCAGTTTAAGGCAATGAAAACACTTGCAGTAGTCTTTGCAATTAATGAAATCACATCAGAATAAAAATAACATAAAATATTAACTTAACTTCTTTCAAGACCCGCTGCACATGTTCGCGCACCTTTGTGTCCTTTGTCGTTCATGTAATGACGGGAACGAGGCTCGAGGTAATTAATGAGCCGGTTAAATGCCTTGTAAATGTGCTGGTCGTCCTCAGTAATACATTCCACGATTAGCTCGGTGATTTTTCTGTATTTCTCCGAGTCTTTCGGGAGTTTCTTTCTTTTAAAACTTTCACAGAGCATTTGCTGCCGAAGCTGGTGCGCTGCAGCCGTTTTTTAAGTGTCTGATTAAATTGGTGGTGTTGTAAACTCTCTTCTTACTTACCCATCATGATATATCAGCCTTCCACATGTTGCAAGTCTCAGTCGAAGCGTCGGTCTTTGTAATTTTATTGCGCTGCCACACTGCTGACATTTTTGCTAAAGTTTAGCCTGACGCCGCCGGTCTTAAAACTTTTAAGGTGGATACAAGACAGCGCTGCTGGGAAACTTCATTTCAGTGCAAATTATTAAATGTATATAGTTTAAAAAATATTGTTGTTTGTGTAATATGATTACTTTATTAATTTGTGTTAATCGGGATCAGTTCTTGAGAAAAAATAATGAAAAAAAGATCGGCGTGTTATAATAAGGTTGATCGGCCGATCCGATCCACCTTAAAATTTTAAGATCGAAGGCCGATCGCCGATCGGGATCGGGACATCCCTAGCTGAAATCTAAAACAGCTTTTATTTTGAAATGAAATTTGTTCCAATCCACCATGTATTGGCAAGGACCTCACAATACGATATGTATCATGATACCTGGGTCACAATACGATGTCGCGATATAACGATATTCTACCCAGTTAATATCAAAATTAAAAGTAGATATGAAAAATCAAGTTTCTCCATATGTTCATCAGATGATATTGATCATCTGATGAACAAATTGAGTCAAAACTATTTGCTTCAAAACAACCTATTTATTGTTTATTAGTGTTTTTGCACATTTAAGTGAATGAATGAATTTTCCTAAAAAATTCGATATTAGGAGCTGAAAAATCGATATTATATCGGGCGGCCAAATCGATTTTTTTTTTTTCACACCACTAGTGGATCGGTTTCTTTCTGAAAATTAAAGCGATCCACAAGCCAACCGACCTGCACACATTTGTCCCGTTTCAGACAACATTTCAATCAAGTTTGATTCCATTGATCTGGAGTTTGAACGTAAATACGTGAAATGTCCGGGGTACTTTGTTACATTTCTGATTCGGTAAATTGTTGCTTTGTCTGGAAGGAAACATCAAGGTCGAGCCGGGTGCCTCTGGTCCCTCCACACGGTGACTTAAACGGGTCCATAAATCATCAGTAGTATCAGATCAATATCAGCTGACACACCAACCCCAGGTATCAGTATCCAACCATTACCAGTTACGACCGGCGAGGACTGAGAACTGGAGAAACAAGACCCCGTCTTCGCGTCAGTCCCGGCGCAGCCCCGCCTTCATGTCAGGATATTATCACAATATCGCGATATCACGATTAGGGATGGGCATAATTAATCGATTAATCGATGATTGATCATTACGAATTTGGTCGAAGACATTCATTTTCGTCAATGAACCGAACGTTTTTGGTTTTTTTTAAACAATCCGAATGTAGATTATCAGTGCACGTCCTCAAACAATGCGATCCATTTCGCTGTGCCACCGATAGAAATTTGGCAACAAGGGGCAACATTTCACCATCACCCTACCCTGGCAGGCCTCAGTTGTTACATGCGAGCTTCTGTAGGTCCTCGCCTAATCATGAAGCGGTCGTGGCGAAGTGTGGCGTGGGACCATTTTCGTTTAGAAAATGAGCAAGTGTACTGCAATCACTGCAATGCAAATTACAAATACAATTAATCGACAACGACAATGAAGTATCACTTGAACAACGCGCATTCAAGCCTTGTAAAGGACAGTGGAGGCGGTTCATCTCTATCTCAGCCTAGCCTAGCCTAGTCTAGCCTCAACTCGGTGTTAGCACGGACCAGAAGGAGCTGCAGCGCACATCGAGCACACAACAAGCGCATCTTTTTAAGAAACAAAAAGCCTGTAATACTGGTGCCTTGATATAAATTGTCCTTGTTAAGTAGTCTCCTCAATATCTCTTGTTTTATTATCGTTGTTTTTTTTAAAGAAAAGAAACAGGAAATGTCACGTTATTGTCGACCACGAACACCCGGGCCACTGAACACATCTGGGCATGCGCGGGCCATAGCAACCAGGCCATAGTAACCAGGCCATAGCAACCAGGCCAAAGGGGAAAACAAACGTCACGCTGATATTGAGAATAATTGTGATAGTTTTCAATATAAAAATGTTAATGATTAATCGATTATTAATCATTAATTCTCTTGACGATCAACAAATAAATCTTGACCAAATGCCCATCCCTAATCACGATATATTGAACGGCGTTTTGAAGCAGCGATCTCAAAAATCTCTTGATCTTCGGCGTTTCCACTGAACGTTTACCCGTTTAACGGTTAAAAACCATCAGATCCTCCACCAGGAAACATCACCAGAAACTCGTCAGCTTCTTTCATATTTGGGTGGACTGTTTTATCTCGTGCATCTGAGTCATCGGGGCTCCACGGGGGTTTTATTAGTGACTAAACTGTCAGACACGTCGGCTAGCTGTCCTCTGAAAGGGAAAGCGTCGACACGTCCTCCGACTTTGAGCTTTCCCCTGAAAAACTGACCCAGAGTCAGAGCTGCCGGGCCCCTCCTCGTAACCTCCCATTCAGGCCCGAACAAAAGGCTGAACCGCCGGCCCGCCAGCAGCAGAGAACAGCAGCAGCTGGTTGGGTTTCACCGTGAACAGCGACAGCCGCCGACCGAGCGACCGAGCTGCGACGGACCTGCAGCACCGACGCTGTTGCTCCAGAGTCTACTGGCGACTGGAGGGGCTGCACGTCTGATTTCACTGCTGTGAAAACATTTGGGGGGGTACTTTTCTCGTCTGAGAGGAGGAGGAGTGAGCTGCTCGGCACACAACACATCCCCTCACCACAAGAGCTGCATTGTGTTTGTTACCTGATGCATTAATCATCCCAGTTGAACCCAGTCCAGCTCTGCGTTCCACCGTGGATTTGAAAGACCAGCAGCCCCCCCCCCCGATTCACAAGGGTCAGTATCTATAAACCCACAGGAGCGAAAACTCCTGAGCAACTTCACTGCTTAGTAAACTCCAGAACATGATGTAAAAACATCACCAGGAGCTGAAGCTCAAACCGTCATCTGATGTTACTTTTAGCTTCGCAGCGTTGGCTAACAGGGATTTTTCTCAACTTTCGGACTTTCTACCGCTTTGTTTTTGCTCCCGAGCAAAGATGGTCACGTGCTTTCAAGCAAACTTCTCCGGCATCAACTCCTCCATCTACAGCTGGCTTTCTGCTGCAGGGACTCGAGCGCTGCGAAGCTCCAACAGGAAGTAGAGCTGTTGACCATGGCCATTCAAGTCGACGAGAGTAGTCCCGCCAGAGGTGCCGCGCAGTGGTTTAGAAGAGTCCCAGAAGCACAAATGGAGGCTTTTCAAAAATAATCAGACTCGTACAGTAGGGCTGTAGCGATTCACTAATCTCACGATTCGAGTATCGATATTTCAGCCGCGGGTATCGATGTTTTAAGCTCCCTTCAAAACCCTCATGTCCCGCACAGGTGCTCTTCCTGCAAAGTGCAGGAAGAGCCATTAAGTCCTCCAGCTGCTAGTGTCGCTGTAGAGCATTTCTAACAGGTTATCCAGAAGCTTCTTTCTCTTCCAGCTAGATCTGAGCCAGTCAGGAGGATGGTGGCGAGTATAAATCCAGCGCTTGCGTGCTTAAAAGCAGATGTGTGGGAGCAGTTCGGGTTTAAAAAGAAAAAGGAAAGCGAAGATTTAGACAAAAGTATGACGGTTTGCGAGCTGTGTCACACAAACGTGAAGTACTCTGGAAATACTACCAACCTACGAGCCCACCTGAAACGTCAAGACCCGGACAAGTTAATGCTAACTGAGAGCTAACTGCTAAACCCAAGAAGTTGTGGCACGATCCGAAACAAACTACGCTGGACAGTTTTCATCTACTTCACCTTCGTCACAGAAAATTATGGGGTCCATTGCCTACTTTATTTATCAGGATTTGAGACCGTATTCAGTGGTGGAAAACGCCGACTTTAGGCGCGTGGTGAACGCGATGGAGCCCCGCTATCCTGTTGTCTTTTATTCATTTTGTCCAGCATTTGCAAGCTGCCTGTCAGCCATATAATGTGTAATTGATGCTTTCAGTTCAATTAATTCAAACAAAGTAATTGGAACACTCACAAGATGTCACCAAAGTCACTTTGTCCCGTTAAAATCTTTAAGAAAATGATGTAAATGTATTGTAATATGAATATCGTTATATATCGTATCGTGAGCCAAATATATCTTATCGTGAGCCAAATATATCGTATCGCGAGATTAGTGTATCGCTACAGCCCTAGTTGTTACAGATATTAACAAAATGTTTCTAATGCAGATTTTTATGCTGATGACAGTGGTTCTGGGTTGGTCTCCTGGTACAGATAACAGCGCAAGAGGCCATATTATCCTTAAAATAAGAGTGATTCTGCTGTCTCACATCTTTATTCACAGTTCAAAAGCCAAGTCGAAACAGCGCTAAGCACCAAGTGGCAAAAGTGAAGAGATCTATTCATATTACGCAGGCTATGAATCAGAGGCCCCCTCCTTAACTGTATATAAATTAGTTATATAATGATACCTGACGTGGTACCTTAAAAACAAAAATAAACAGACCAAGTCACTGTTGGAGTCTGCCCCTAGAGGCCATTCAAAGAACTGCAGCTCCTCCCATTTCCACAATCGGTTCAAACTGGAGGTAGGAATGTTGGCACGAAACCTTTGACTCATTACCTCTTTTTCTGGCTCCATGACTGAACTCTGAACCCTGGGGAAGTTCAAAAACATTCCTCACCCACCACCCCACCCCCCCCCCCCCCTTCACGCCACAGCTGACACGGGACCCTTCATGTGAACAAATTACCACCCAGCGCGGTAAACGGACCGCCGTTTTATGAATCTCTTCAAGTCTCTTCAAGTCCTCGTGCATTTGATCAGATCACTATAAAAAATAAATAAAAAAAAAAAAAAAAAAGGAGCTGTGGTCTCCAAACGGCTTCTGGACTTGAAATGGCGTTTCATCCTCGTTTGGAACGAGTTAAAAAACTGAAGCTCCGCCACATTTGGAAATCATTACAGAGCACTTTCACACATTTGGTTCACTTCATGTGGTTGCAAACACACACGGAGGAATCAACAACAAGCAGCTGGACGCAGGTTTCTTTCAGTGGAGTCGTGTCTCCAGAGGACGAGGACTGCAGGACCGGTTCTTTACGGGTCTCACTAGTCCAAAATTACTCAACAGAAACACTTAGAGTTTTATGTTCTTTAAAAGTGAAGCCCTGCACACATCCTGCTTTTATCTGACACAAAACCATCCTGACGGGAACCGGCGCGACTTCAGGCTCGACTATCCAGAGCGGATCAGCCTCGCGTACGTGCTGACGGCTCGCCGGGACTTTCATCTGCGACGCGGCGGCGGATCAAACGGCAAGCGGGAAGAGTTTCCGTGAACAGTAGCCCAGGAGAAGAGAGAGGGGAGGCGATGAGGGGCGGCGCGGCGGGCCCCCAATTTAAATAAAACTAATGAATACATAACAAGGCCTCTTTTATCTGAGTCCTAATGGATTTACATCCTAATCCAACAGCTTCCAGGACAGAGACACTGGGAACACAGGTGGGGGGGGGGGGGGGGGGGGGGGGGGGGGCGCCTCGGTGGTGAAGGACAGGAGGAGGAGGAGTGCTGACAGCAGCGCTGGCTGCAGATGAGGCTCAGCAGGTGGAAGCTGGTCGGTATACCGGTTCATACCGAATACCGGTGTTTATTTTTCTTATGATATGAATTTTTCATATACAGTGATCCCTTGCCACATCGCGGTTTGACTAACGCGGTTTTAGTCCATCGCGGATTTTTTTCAGAAATATATTATAATTAAAAAATCAAGAAATAATCGCTGAAATTCTGCGAAAATCCACCCCACTGCAGACGAGAGGCCGCAGCTGCCAGCAAAACATCAAACAATGACTCACAGCCTCCTGTAAGCAACAAAGAAACACAGACAGAACTCTAGAATCTGGGTGCTGTTTGGCCGAGATGCATTTACTACATTTACGCATTTACTGGGCACATGCACGACGCAGCGACCGGCAGCAGTGGGAAGCATGTCTGTTTTAAGTTTATTTTTTACTTAAACTTTTAAACTCGCTGTGCACTTTGAATTGATCAACCTCACTTTTGTGTGATTAAGAGTGTCATGATTCAGTGACATGGATTTGACTCTGATCTTTTTATTGGCGGTGCTGCGTCCTCGTGTCACCTGGGGTTGCTGACAGCTCCATTCAATATTCCAGAGACTATCTGTTAAAATTCTCTAATCCCGTGATCAGCGGCCCACCAGCGGACCTAGTCTTTCCTGACCGGGCACGGGGAAGGCAACAACTTCGTACCTCCACGACGGAAACCGAGGAGGCGAGGCAGGAGAAGCGGCTTACGGGAGCGCATGAGACGGCAACACCTGTTGCGCATCATCCCCCTCCCTTCAATTATTCTGTCCAACGTCTGCGCTCTCCGCAATAAAACAGGAACTACAGGCTGTTGTTTGCGACCAGCATGTAGTCAAAGAAGCCTGCATCCTGGTCTCTGAGACCTGGCTCGGGGAAAGGGACGTTGACGGTGATCTAGACGGGTTCGGAAGTCCGTTCCCTTCGCTCCTCCCCTCTGTCGGTGCGGAGCAGAGCGGACCTCCGTCCCCGTCTAACGTTGGTGTAAAACTGTTTTAGTAAGAGAGAGACTTTGTACCAATTTAAGTTTCTACCATCAGGCTCACTGATTAGACTCCCTTTTGCAAAGACAAACAGATAAAAACACCCTTTTGTTCCCTCTGCTGTTGTTCTTTTAAATACCGGGAGGAGAAGATAGCGGGTGAAAAGCCCTCCCTCCTGACTAAAGCTTAGGTCTTTATTATGAAAAAAAAAAAAAAAAAAAAAAAGTTACTGATTGATTGAGAGTTCAGAGACCAGAGGCTGTGAGGGAAACAGAAAGACCACAGTTTAGCCTTTGTCTTGTGTCACTGCAGTGTCTCGCTACTTTTTTGCGGTGTTTAAACATATTTTAAACACATTATTTAGGCTCGGGGGGGCTCCGCCTCCATTTCGCGGATTTTGATTATTGCGGGGGGGCGCCGGTCCCCATTAAACGCGATAACTAAGGGATCACTGTACCGTAATACCAATGAGTGTGTACTGTAGCGTACACAACGTTGGGAATGCCGCGTAGCGGAACCTAAGTGCTGCAGAACATTGTTTGACAGGGGACCGTTTTGCAGTTGCACTGGAGGCACAACACAATGTTAGTTCGGGACAGCGTAAGTCCCGAAGTGGAAGTTCCAGAACGGCAACATGAGACTGAGGAACTTCGTCCTAAACCAGGAGCCGTGTCTGTCGTGTTGAAGTTCTTTGGATTTAAAAAAGACGACGTCCAACAAACTACAATAATCTGCAAATGTTGCAGAGCTAAAGTTGTAGCCGTGGCTACGTTGATCAAGACTATTAATGCTGAATGTAAATAGAAGTGGCCCCAGAACTGAGCCCTGAGGGACTCCTGAGGTCCTGCCAGCGAAGCTAAAGTTGTACCCGTGGCTACGTTGATCAAGACTATTAATGCTGAATGTATATAGAAGTGGCCCCAGAACTGAGCCCTGAGGGACTCCTGAGGTCCTGCCAGCGAAGCTAAAGTTGTAGCCGTGGCTATGTTGATCAAGACTATTAATGCTGAATGTAAATAGAAGTGGCTCCAGAACTGAGCCCTGAGGGACTGCTGAGGTCCTGCCAGCGAAGTCAGAAGTGATTGTTTCTGCTGCTGAGATCAGCTGCGGCTACAACTTTAGAACATTGTTTACATTGTGTGGATAATGTTGATTTTTTTTTTACAAAATGTTTTTTCAAGTTGTTGGCTAAATTTGAAAAATAAAAGGGTTCTGTATTTTAAACTGTTAACGTTCCGACGGCCCGCCCACGTGCCATCAGTCAGAATTTCTGTAGTTTCCAAAACTAAACCGTAATTTACACCGCTCATATGTTACGTGAGGCACTCATATGACATATCTTTGGAAAGCTAAAATTCTTGTGATTCAATCAATGTAAACCATTTCAGGATATAATCATAACAGCAGGTACAATCAACGCCTTTGTCACACCACAAACAAACGAACAAGCAGTTACGAAATCGACGCAACTCACCTAATGAGCATTATAAAAGTCGTTCGATCAAAAATATTCCCACAAAAATGGTCTGGTTGAACTCACAAAGGTCCAGTCAATCCAATCCAGTAAAGTATTTAGTCCAAAATGCATTATCATGCCAGAAAATATCCACAAAAACGCCACTGGTAGCTGGTCGGTGTTCAGTAACTTCCGCATTTTCTTCGTCATAAAACGCTTCCTCCTGTGTTGACATACGTATCTGGGGTCTTAAAATGGAGGGGGTCATCTGAACTTTCGATTGACACCCCATACAGCCATACAGCAGCTTCCCTGTCCTGTCCACAGGCTACAATAGCCAATAAGGGCCAACGTTGAAACGAAGCCATGTCCTACTTTGCTTCAGGAAAAAAACAGCCAGTTAGAATCAATCGTGCTGATGACTGATGCATTGAATAGCCAATGAAATTCTGAAAACAACGATGTGACGCATGAGGGGGTGGAGATAACGGGGAAACAAAGAAAGCTAAGCATAAATGGTAATTAGATAGTCTCATGAACGCGCGTGACCGCGCGTCTCAGCGGGGCGCACGCATTGTGGCTTATTTCTCAGCGTTTTTTTCAGTGTGGGAGCGTATTTATTGTAGAAAATGGTGAAAAGGACTGTCCAAGAAGGAAGAGGAGGAATTTGCTCGTCGTGAAAGTGACGTGTCAGGAGAGGAGATCAGATAAGATCAGATAACAGAGCGCACGCCTGCGCAGAAGACATTTTCTCTATCGGAGAAGATTTTGCTCTGCATACGTAAGTATTTGACTAAATTGTGACTTATAGTACAGCTTTTATTATATTATTACATATATATTGTATCATAATTGGTAGTATTATTCATATTATATTACGTATTACTGTATATTTCGACATAAGTTTTACTTTGAATAAATACAAAAGCCTTTGTTTGTGTGTGTGTGTGGGGGGAGTATGTGTGACTTGTTTGTTGGGGTGTGTGTGTGTGTGTGTGGGGGGGGGGGGGGTGTTTCATTGTGCAAAGTAGTACAATACAGAAAAGATGGAAAGTTTTGTAAATGACTTATTTCTTTATTTTCCACATAATGGGCAGTCATCTGAGGATTCAGATGTGGATTGGGAGCCAGTCAGCAAGTGGTCACATAGAGGGTCAAAGGTGCAGATGGACATTGGCAGATGAAGGACATCTCAGTTCCACCAGCTGTGAAGGAGTACAGCCGGTATGTGCTGTATATTCAACTGTGTATTCATTTTGAAATGAAACAATTTTTGTGTTGCACATATTTATGTTTTTGTATATATTTTTTTCATTGTTGTTCCAGGTGTATGGGTGGAGAGGAGAGATCCCTCTGCACCAGAAGGCATTCTGGGAGACTCTCACCGAGCAGCTGGCAGAAGCAGGGTCTTCCTCCACAGCCAGACCTGTCCCACCTCCTGCTCCGCGTGGAGCACATCACATACTGGTTTTTATCAGTGGGCAGAGGACTACTCTGGCTAGGCTGAAGTGCAGGCATTGTCATGCTAAAACACAGTTGAAATGCTCCTCATGTGATGTGCCTTTGTGCTTGCTACAGTGACTGGCATGCTGCCAACCTGTAAATGGTTACAATTGTAAATATGTTCAAATATGTGAATAGTTTGCTGTGTTGTAAAGCAATATATATATACATTATATATATATATATATATATATATATATATATATATATATAGATATATATATATATATATATATCTATATATATATAGATATATATATATATATATATATAGATATATATATATATATCATTATATATATATATATATATATATATATATATATATATATATATATATATATATAAATTACATTTTCCACAACAACACTTGTTTTGACTCTTTTTATATGCCAAGTTTAGCTTTATGTTTCAGTAACTTTTTTTCAGCAATATTGATAGTGAATCTGTATGTGGGATAGGATACCTCTAAGTGTCACCTTTCATTAGAGGACAAGATTATGACTGTACGATGAAGCGTTCAAGAGTTATGTCCTTTTATCCGAGGTATGTGGCCATGTTTATCCAAGTGCCATTTTGGAGACTCCAAACGACAATTTTTGGAAACGCCTAGACATACTCTTACAAAAACGTGTGTAAAATACTCATTTTTAGTGGTATTGTTATCAAATTTGAACTTGCACTAGGTAAGGCTTCATGCTGTGGTCCTATTGTGTTTTCCAGCTAATAACTCACAGCTGCACTCATCTGCAGACATCTGTTTACAAAAAAAATTCAGGCGGAAATAAAAAATTTATATTTCAGTGTGTTCAAACTTAGATTACTCAATGCTAGTAGCACTTACAGTGATTCTGACAGTTGGGGGAAAAACTTCAGAGTGTTACCTTTCAAAAGAGACCAAAACCATCCATGTGCTACAAACGGTTCAAGAACAGCTTTCAATTTACTTTGGGTATGCCTTGGATAGGCGTTTTATGCATATTATACAGGAATAGTGCAACGATCATGCATTCTGATTCCTTCACTTAATCAGAATCACAAGTGCCACCTCTTTGTAAATAGCATCATTTTGTGAGGCCATGCAAACCTGTATTAATACTAGTGTAGATATGAATGTTTTTCTACAATATTCACTCCTCGTGACAAGGGGGTGAGTATTGGCAAGGACCTCACAATACGATATATATCGTGATACTTGGGTCACAATACGATATTATCACGATATATTGTGATATTCCACCCAGTTAATGTCAAAATTAAAAGTAGAGATGAAAAATCAAGATGCTGTATATGTTCATCAGATGATATTGATCATTCAGAGGACTAACTGAGTCAAAACTATTTGCTTCAAAACAACCTATTTATTGTTTATTATCGGTGTTTTTGCACATTTAAATTTTAAACAATTAAAATGTGAAAATTTTCCTAAAAAATTGATATTAGGAGGTGAAAAATCGATATTATATTGGGCGGCCAAAAGTCTGAAGATGCAATATTGTTCAACTTGATACTTGATTAAATTTTGTTGTTTTAAAATTAAAACAAAAAATAAAAAAAATAAAAAAATCGGTAATCGACACAAAGTTGCAGTTAAACAAAATTTGCAATTTTGTGACAAAGTGGTGATTTTATGCCTAAAAAAGTCAATTTTTTAGAATTCGAAGGTTTTATGACATGAAGTCAATGTTTTATTAATTTAATTGATGTAAATAATATTGAGTTTAAAAAGTCACGATTGGGAAATTTGCAATATTATGAAAAAAATTTCCTTTGAATGACAAAGTTACAATAACATAAAATCGATAGTTTACAGGGAGAAAAAAAATCTTGATTTCAGGACAAAAATTAGCAGTTTTATGAAATGAGCAATTTAAAGATATAAAGTTGTAATTTTATGTCAAAACATCAAGATTTTACAACTAAAACCTGTGATTTAAAAAAAAAAAATTAAAAGTCTACAAAAGTCACTATTTTACGACAAAAAGTCGTGAAGTTTGGTCAAGAAATTGTGATTTCGTAAATATGTGATTTCACCACAAACGAGTCAAAACTATTTGCTTCAAAACAACCTATTTATTGTTTATTATTAGTGTTTTTGCACATTTAAATGAATGAATGAATGAATTTTACCTAAAAAAATCGATATCAGGAGCTGAAAAATCGATATTATACCGGGCGGCCGAAAATCGCGATATATTGCCAAATCGATTTTTTTTCACACCCCTACTCATGACAGTAAAATAGGTCATTCTAAGACAATTTACTGCAGCAATTCCTCTCTAAATTATTAGAAAATGTGGTTAACACCCAGTTGTGACTTCAAAAAAAAAAAAAATACTGTGATATACCGTGAAAACGATATAATTTTGAAAAATACCGTGATATAAATTTTTGGTCAGACCGCCCAGCACTACATGAAAGGCAGTCTTCATTATAATCAACAGAAAGAGGCTTTTCATTCTGAAAACACAGGACTGCTACTTAAAATCTAAAAAACTGAGGCAAAGAGTGAATATTTTCTACCAACATCTTCTATTGTTGTGGTTTGTTTTGTTCTGAAGAAAAAAAAAAAAAAAAAGTTCATCATCCAAGTTGGGGCTGAGATGTCAGGAAAACATGCAATTTATGTACAGTGTTAATATCTTTCAGCTTCGTGGCTAAAAAGGACCCCGGCAATATTTAGACAGTTCAGACATTTAAAAGAAAAGAAAGAAACTGTTTTACTCTATTTATTCTATAACGAGCAGTCCTAACTCAAATCTGATGGCTTTCGTTTTTTTTTTCTCTTGGACGTCCCAGAAAACGCCACCTTTGGATCGTCTGGACAAAACCAGAAATTTAAAGATGTCACGATGGACTCCGAGCGCAGATTTCTCCCCGTTCTGAATTATTTAAATCAAAAATGGGAATGGCGCTGGTTCAGCGATGCAACGGGTTCACTCTTCAGTCATCTTTACTAGCGTAAAAACTCAGATCCGGAGGGAAGATCTGCTCATCAGGAACTTCTGGTTTCGGGATTTCTTTTAATGACATTTCACAACGTCCTGCAGGGGAACGTTCAGGAACATTCCCTCTTCCTCTTTCATCACGTCACAACCTCATCGTGACTCTTCAGGTTATCAGATTAAAAACCAAATGTTCTTTTATTGACGCAAGTACTACAGGGCTTGACAATAAGCATTTTAGAGCACTGGCCCACAGGGCCAGTAAAATTTTGAATGTACTGGCCCTGATTCATAAATCAGTGGCCCAACTATTCGCAGGCGCGTGGAACAGCGGCCGCCGAAGGAATTTTGAAAAAATGATGTAATTTGGTGCATTCTGGTGCATTCTGACACTGAAATGAAGAAATAAAAAGTCTCACATATTTTAGCAATATTATGTTATCTGACACACATTTTTGTTGAATAACTTTTTTTCTGTTTGCAGGTAGCATGCACATATAATCTTGAAGAATAACCCCGTAGATTTTCCTGCCTGCATTGTAGATGCACATAGTATTACTGTCGTAAAACACCTTCTGTGTTGTTAATGTGGTGTGATGCTTTGTTGCTTTTAGTATAAACTTCTAAAATACCTTCTTTGTAGCATGGAGCTTTTTGGTCCATAACCTGTTAGATTTATCAAAATTAATCATTCATGCTTTGGTGATGGTTTAATATATTATGCACTCCTCCAATCTTATAATATACTTTAATATAATCTTTAATTAATGAAATGATTACACACCTAACACACACAAGCCCAGTCCCAAGTCTGGGATAAAAGTGTGAGGGAGGCAGCAGGTGAGTATGTGGTAAGTTGTTTTTGGCACTAAAATAATCAAACTGCATTTTACATATCAAAGTAGAAATTTTATTCACTGTTTTCACAATGTGATATTAGATGATATCTGAAAAGCACAGAATACTTACTCATGTCTTGATACTTACTATCAAGCAATAACCATCATGTATGAAAAACTTACACATATTAAGTGTTTGACAGTCTCTGACATCACAAGTCCTTCCTTTGAAGTAATTATTTTGATTTTATGCTATATTTGGCATTGACTAAATAAATTCTCATCACAGATGCTTTATGAGACTTTTTCAAATTGGTATTTATCACATGGCATCTTCCTGAGTATATATTTGACTAGGTACATTTTGTTCAGTATTTATTTCATGTTTAACTGTTTATAGTTTTGTAATTTGTTTCCTGTGCCACCACTTCATAGCCAGCAGTTTCGTCCTCCACCCTGTCACAGCCTAAAGAAACCATTATCTCCTCAGACCCATAGGAGGTGCTAAAGCAGTCTGTAGTCAGTTCTTCCTCCAACTGCAGCAACTCTTCTTCCAACTCTGCATCTGTATACACCTTTTTGACTTGAAAATTGTGGACATGCGCCCCCTAGTGGCCCCGCCATAACTGGCGTGTGCGGTGTTCCACCAACTAACCCAAACACAGCAGCGTAGAGCATTATTTACGGATAACGCAGACATGTCTTGGATTGATGATGTTAGGCAGTGGCCTTCAGTTACAGATGAAGGTATTTTATCGCTGTTTTTAATGATTGGTTATGGAAATAGCATAATCTATTCCCATAATCAAACACTAAAAACTGTGGAACGCTGCAACGCTGGCTATAACTAACGTCAACAAACCATAAAGATTATGCTACTGTAACGTTAACGCTAGCGGTAAATTAGGCTATGTGTTAACGTTATATTTAATTTATTTTATCATTCTCCTAAATCATTCATTCATTCATTGATTTATAGGCTTGTGCTAGTGCCGAGGGCTACAGTAGCCTCATACTGCTGTTCTTTCGGCCAGAATCGTCCGGGACTCTCAGCGAGACTATGAATAGTACGAGATTAAATGTTAACGAAAACTTACCCGGCTGTATTCATTTGGAACAAAGTCCTTTCTGTTGATATTTTTCACCCACGTCTTCCTAACTTCTTGTTCTGCAAACAAGGCAGTTTTCGTGCAGTAAAGGCTTGTGTATTTCACATACTTTCTTTTTCCATTGTTGAATTTTCACGCCATTGTTGGCACAGTTTATGACGGAACATGTATTCCCACTCGACCGACTCGACATTATAAAAATATATATTTGTGGAAAGAGAAAAACACTGGTTAATCTGCGAGCCGGTGAAAGAATCGCTCTGTAGCACACTCCAGCAATGGCGGACGGGGTACTTCTGGGGGGCTGGCCCGAAAAGGTCTATAGCAATACCGTTGTGTACTTTCGTTGTTTCGATTCTTCTCCGTCTTGTATCTTTTCGCACGCATTTAAAGATGCTGCTGCCGAACATTCCCGAACAGTTCCGGAAATGCACGAAGACGCGACACACTCCTGCAGCGAAATTACGTTCTTCACATGGCGGACCATCTTCATGTTCCGATAAAATACAAGTCATTTCTTGGCGATTATGACGAATATATACATAAGAAAAATCTGAAATTGCCTCAAAATGTGGTGGCCCAGACGGGCCAGTGTTTAATAAAGTTTACTGGCCCGTACTGGCCCGAGACAGGCGAAAAAAACGCTCGGGCCATCGGGCAAATGCTATTGTCGAGCCCTGTACTACAGTCTGTGGGTCGTCATGTGTTAGAGATAATAAAAATTAAATAAAATTAAAAAAACACTTGTATGTGTAGGACTCTCAGATCTGACCATCTACAGGTACCAGGCAGATCTTCTGGCTTCGCTGACGGGACCCCAGGAGTCCCCCAGGGCACAGTTCTGGGACCACCTTTATTTATATCCAACATTAATAGTCTTGATCAATGTTTCAAAATTAAACTTTAATTTCTAACCAGGTGACTAGGGGTGAGTATTGGCAAGGACCTCCCACTACGATATGTATCATGATACTTGGATCACGATGCAATATTATCATGATATCACGATATATTGCGATATTCTACCCAGTTAATATCAAAATTAAAAGTAGAGATGAAAAATCAAGTTGCTGTATATGTTCATCAGATGATATTGATCATTCAGAGGACAAATATTTGCTTCAAAACAACCTATTTATTATTTATTATAAGTGTTTTTGCACATTTAAGTAACCATTACAACATACTAAAAAAATCAATATTATATTGGGCGGCTGAAAATCGCGATATATTGCCAAATCGATTATTTTTTCACACCCCTACAGATGACATAGATTTTCAAAACTAATGCTTTGTAATGTTTTTCTCCAATTCAGTATCCAAGTCACGACATTTTTTATTTGATATTCAATATCGAAGTCGTTGAAGTCCTCGCTTAGAGCTAATGCCAAACTTAGAGCCAGTTTTGGTTGTTTTTGGTTGAATGTCGACCATAAAGAAAAGACCAGATCAGAGCAGGAAAACCAGCAAAAACCTTAGTGAGCCAGATGCAGGACCAAAGACTGCTGTTAAAAATCTCTGTCAGCCTGGTAACCGGTCCTTAAAAGGTTGCAAACTGGGACCAGCTCTAAACCGGCACAAGAACCAGCCCGGCACCAGTTTCAAGTTGGTAGAAAAGGGAACACTTATCAATGTCGACTTTGTGGGTTTTAAAACCACCCACCAAGCTGATCTCAGCAGCAGAAACAATCACTTCTGACTTTGCTGGCAGGACCTCAGGAGTCCCTCAGGGCTCAGTTCTGGGGCCACTTCTATTTACATTCAGCATTAATAGTCTTGATCAACGTGTTTCTAACTTAAACTTTCATTTCTAGGCTTATGATACTGTGATTTACTGATCGACAGCCACATCTGATCCGGCCCTCGGTGAGCGTTCATTAAATAATTTTGTTCACCAGTTAACCTGACGCACCAATGCATACCAGAGGAGCCGAGAATCCAAACAACAACTGATTTTGATCAGTGGTTGAGCAGGTTTTGGTAGCGCTGTGGTCCAGGGATTCTACACTACTACTTCACGGTGCATTATGGGTTACTATACAATAGGGATGTCCCGATCACGTTTTTTGGGTCCCGATCCGATTCCGATCTTTTAATTTTGATGATCGGCCAATTTCCGATTTTTTCCCATCCGATTTCACTTTTTTTGAGTGGGCAAACAGAGTTTAATTTCCTATGCATTTTATTTCCTGTGTACATTAATAAATAGGCCTGCATCCAAGCTGAGATTAATAGCTTTTATCATCTCATAAAATAAACAATAACTTATTTAACCCCTTAACATTCCTGTATAATTCGCATAAAACGCCTATCCAAGGCATACCCAAAGTAAATTGAAAGCTATTCTTGAACCGTTTGTAGCACATGGATGGTTTTGGTCTCTTTTGAAAGGTAACACTCTGAAGTTTTTCCCACAACTGTCAGAATCACTGTAAGTGCTACTAGCATTGAGTAATCTAAGTTTGAACACACAGAAATTTAAGTTTTTTATTTCCGCCTGAATTTTTTTTGTAAACAGATGTCTGCAGATGTGACTTATTAGCTGGAAAACACAATGGGACCACAGCATGAAGCCTTACCTAGTGCAAGTTCAAATTTGATAACAATACCACTAAAAATGAGTATTTTACACACGTTTTTGTAAGAGTATGTCTAGGCGTTTCCAAAAATGGCACATTTGGAGACTCCAAAATGGCACTTGGATAAACATGGCCACATACCTCGGATAAAAGGACATAACTCTTGAACGCTTCATCGTACAGTCATAATCTTGGCCTCTAATGAAAGGTGACACTTAGAGGTATCCTATCCCACATTCAGATTCACTATCAATATTGCTGAAAAAAAAGTTACTGAAACATAAAGCTAAATTTTGCATATAAAAAGAGTCAAAACAAGTGTTGTTGTGGAAAATGTAATTTATATAAAAAAAAATGACTATCTTTTACAACACAGCAAACTATTCACATATTTGAACATATTTACAATTATAACCATTTACAGGTTGGCAGCATGCCAGTCACTGTAGCAATCTCTAGTCGGTATCAAGCACAAAGGTACATCACATGAGGAGCATTTCAACTGTGTTTTAGCATGACAGTGCCTGCACTTCAGCCTACCAGTAGTCCTCTGCCCACTGATATAAACCAGTATGTGATGTGCTCCACACGGAGCAGGAGGTGGGACAGGTCTGGCTGTGGAGGAAGACCCTGCTTCTGCCAGCTGCTCGGTGAGGGTCTCCCAGAATGCCTTCTGGTGCAGAGGGATCTCTCCTCTCCACCCATACACCTGGAACAACAATGAAAAAAATATATACAAAAACATAAATATGTGCAACACAAAAATTGTTTCATTTCAAAATGAATACACAGTTGCCAATGTCCATCTGCACCTTTGTCCCTCTATGTGACCACTTGCTGACTGGCTCCCAATCCACATCTGAGTCCTCAGATGACTGCCCATTATGTGAAAATAAAGAAATAAGTCATTTACAAAATGTTCCATCTTTTCTGTATTGTACTACTTTACACAATGACCCCCCACACACACACACACACACCCCAACAAACAACTCACACATACTCCTCCCCCCCCACACACACACAAACAAAGGCTTTTGTATTTATTCAAAGTAAAACTTGTTTATGTCGAAATATACAGTAAAACGTAATAATAATATGAATAATACTACCAATTATGATACAATATATACGTAATAATATAATATAAGCTGTAATATAAGTCACAATTTAGTCAAATACTTACGTATGCAGAGCAAAATCTTCTCCGAACGGAGGAAATGTCTTCTGCGCAGGCGTGCGCTCTGTTATCTGATCTTATCTGATCTCCTCTCCTGACACGTAACTTTCACGACGAGCAAATTCCTCCTCTTCCTTCTTGGACAGTCCTTTTCACCATTTTCTACAATAAATACGCTCCCAAACTGAAAAAACGCTGAGAAATAAGCCACACTGGTGCGCCCTGCTGAGGCGCAACAATGACGCGCGTTCACGAGACTATCTAATTAGCATTTACGCAGGGATTTCTTTGTTTCCCCATTATCGCCACCCCCTCGACCGTCACATCGTTGTTTTCAGAATTTCATTGGCTATTCAATGCGTCAGTCATCAGCACGGTTGATTCTAACTGGCTGCTTTTTTCCTGAAGCAAACTAGGACATGGCTTCGTTTCAACGTTGGCCCTTATTGGCTATTCTAGGGTGTGGACAGGACAGGGAAACTGCTGTATGGCTGTATAAGGTGTCAATCGAAAGCTCAGAAGCCCCCCTCCATTTTGAGACCAGCCACACGTACGTCAGCACAGGAAGAAGCGTTTTATGACGAAAAAAAACACGGAAGTTACTGAACACTGACCAGCTACCAGTGGCGTTTTTGTGGATACTTTCTGGTATAATAATGCATTTTGGACTAAATACTTTACTGGATTAGATCGACTGGACCTTTGTGAGTTTAACCAGACCATTTTTGTGGGAATATTTTTGATCGGACGACTTTTATAACGCTCATAAGGTGAGTTGCGTTGATTTCGTGACTTCTTGTTTGTTTGTTTGTTGTGTGTGTGACAAAGGCATTGATTGTACCTGCTGTTATGATTATATCCTGAAATGCTTTACATTGATTGAATCACAAGAATCTTAGCTTTCCAAAGATATGTCGCATGAGTGCCTCACGTAACATTTGAGCTGAGTAAATTACAGTTTAGTTTCGGAAACTACAGAAATTCGGACTGACGGCCCGCGGGTGGGCCGTCGGAACATTAACGGGTTAAACACTCTTCTTTCTTAACAGTGACTGTTCAACAGTCTCAGTACCAAAGAACATAGCACTTCCATTTAAATAGCAGCAGGTGAACTTGGCTAGCAGTTTAAGGCAATGAAAACACTAGCAGAAGTGAAATCACATCAGAATAAAAATAACATAAAATATTAACTTAACTTCTTTCAAGACCCGCTGCACATGTTCGCGCACCTTTGTCGTTCATGTAATGACGGGAACGAGGCTCGAGGTAATTAATGAGCCGGTTAAATGCCTTGTAAATGTGCTGGTCGTCCTCAGTAATACATTCCGCGATTAGCTCGGTGATTTTTCTGTATTTCTCTGAGTCTTTCGGGAGTTTCTTTCTTTTAAAACTTTCACAGAGCATTTGCTGCCGAAGCTGGTGCGCTGCAGCCGTCGGCACCACGGCACCTGACAGAAGGCTGCATGATCGGCTGCGTGCTTTTTTAAGTGTCTGATTAAATTGGTGGTGTTGTAAACTCTCTTCTTACTTACCCATCATGATATATCAGCCTTCCACACGTTGCAAGTCTCAGTCGAAGCGTCGGTCTTTGTAATTTTATTGCGCTGCCACACTGCTGACATTTTTGCTAAAGTTTAGCCTGACGCCGCCGGTCTTAAAACTTTTAAGGTGGATACAAGACAGCGCTGCTGGGAAACTTCATTTCAGTGCAAATTATTAAATGTATATAGTTTAAAAAATATTGTTGTTTGTGTAATACGATTACTTTATTAATTTGTGTTAATCGGGATCAGTTCTTGAGAAAAAATAATGAAAAAAAGATCGGCGTGTTATAATAAGGTTGATCGGCCGATCCGATCCACCTTAAAATTTTAAGATCGAAGGCCGATCGCCGATCGGGATCGGGACATCCCTAGCTGAAATCTAAAACAGCTTTTATTTTGAAATGAAATTTGTTCCAATCCACCATGTATTGGCAAGGACCTCACAATACGATATGTATCATGATACCTGGGTCACAATACGATGTCGCGATATAACGATATTCTACCCAGTTAATATCAAAATTAAAAGTAGATATGAAAAATCAAGTTTCTCCATATGTTCATCAGATGATATTGATCATCTGATGAACAAATTGAGTCAAAACTATTTGCTTCAAAACAACCTATTTATTGTTTATTAGTGTTTTTGCACATTTAAGTGAATGAATGAATTTTCCTAAAAAATTCGATATTAGGAGCTGAAAAATCGATATTATATCGGGCGGCCAAATCGATTTTTTTTTTTTCACACCACTAGTGGATCAGTTTCTTTCTGAAAATTAAAGCGATCCACAATCCAACCGACCTGCACACATTTGTCCCGTTTAAGACAACATTTCAATCAAGTTTGATTCCATTGATCTGGAGTTTGAATGTAAATACGTGAAATGTCCGGGGTACTTTGTTACATTTCTGATTCGGTAAATTGTTGCTTTGTCTGGAAGGAAACATCAAGGTCGAGCCGGGTGCCTCTGGTCCCTCCACACGGTGACTTAAACGGGTCCATAAATCATCAGTAGTATCAGATCAATATCAGCTGACACACCAACCCCAGGTATCAGTATCCAACCATTACCAGTTACGACCGGCGAGGACTGAGAACTGGAGAAACAAGACCCCGTCTTCGCGTCAGTCCCGGCGCAGCCCCGCCTTCATGTCAGGATATTATCACAATATCGCGATATCACGATTAGGGATGGGCATAATTAATCGATTAATCGATGATTGATCATTACGAATTTGGTGGAAGACATTCATTTTCGTCGATGAACCGAACGTTTTTGGTTTTTTTTAAACAATCCGAATGTAGATTATCAGTGCACGTCCTCAAACAATGCGATCCATTTCGCTGTGCCACCGATAGAAATTTGGCAACAAGGGGCAACATTTCACCATCACCCTACCCTGGCAGGCCTCAGTTGTTACATGCGAGCTTCTGTAGGTCCTCGCCTAATCATGAAGCGGTCGTGGCGAAGTGTGGCGTGGGACCATTTTCGTTTAGAAAATGAGCAAGTGTACTGCAATCACTGCAATGCAAATTACAAATACAATTAATCGACAACGACAATGAAGTATCACTTGAACAACGCGCATTCAAGCCTTGTAAAGGACAGTGGAGGTGGTTCATCTCTATCTCAGCCTAGCCTAGCCTAGTCTAGCCTCAACTCGGTGTTAGCACGGACCAGAAGGAGCTGCAGCGCACATCGAGCACACAACAAGCGCATCTTTTTAAGAAACAAAAAGCCTGTAATACTGGTGCCTTGATATAAATTGTCCTTGTTAAGTAGTCTCCTCAATATCTCTTGTTTTATTATCGTTGTTTTTTTAAAGAAAAGAAACAGGAAATGTCACGTTATTGTCGACCACGAACACCCGGGCCACTAAACACATCTGGGCATGCACGGGCCATAGCAACCAGGCCATAGTAACCAGTAACCACAATCGGGACATCCCTACTATACAAGACCTGCACTTCATTTCCACATATATTCGTAAGCACACGGGTCGGCTTTTCACCAGTGGCAAGGCGTTATAAACCTCCTGTACCGACGTCCTCCAAGGCCCCCACAGCCGGACCATAAACCCCACCCACCAGACTCACCCTCGCTCTGGATCCAAGGCGATGGCTCTCGGCTGGTCCAGCTCCTGCCAGAACAGGACCTTTCTCAGAGATCCATCCAGCTCGGCCACCTCGATCCGATTGGTTTCCGAGTCCGTCCAGTACAATTTATTCCCTAACCAATCACAGGCCAGCCCGTCGGGGGAGGCCAGCCCCTGCACCACCGTCTGGACCGCACTGGCCCCCAGACTGGTTGAAGAAGGTGCGTTTAATGGCCTCCTCGCTCACATCGCTCCAGTAAATGAGGCCCTGGGCGTAGACGTAGTCCACAGCGGCGGCGTCCTCCAGTCCTCCCACCACCACCGTGGCGTTGGCCTTCTCGTGCGCCGCATCCACGATCCGAAGGTCCCGCCGGTTTGCGTACAGGAGCAGCGGCTCGCCTGCAACCGCAAACACAGAAAGGCACCAGTTACAACCAAGAAAACATTCACAAACCACAGACGACCAGTTCTGTCAGTGAATCCCAATTTCCTTCTTGCTCATCTAAAGTCTAGTTTGTAGGGGTGTAAAGAGAAACCGATTTGAAGCGGTTATCGGTCTGTGACGTGTGAGATCCGAGTGCATCGGTCAATGGAGAACTGGATCGGTAAAAATGCACTACGAGTGGTCCGATGTCCCATATTTACGGCCGCAAATCAGTTTTCCTGAGGTCCGGCGACCCATCCAGCGTCACGTCAGATATGTAGCTGAGAGAGCGCGGCTAGCAACATGTTAGACAACGCGGATGAAATATACAGCGCTTCTAACCACTGGTAAACGTAGGTAGGAAATGTGAACGTACGCTCGTCTGCCTCGTTCTCGGCGTGGACATCACTAGGTCCTGCTCCTCGTCTCGCTTAGCAACGTAACCCCCAAACACTCCAAGTACACATTAATGAAGAACGTTAAATTAAAAAAAATCTCCCGACTCCGACACCCCCCCAAAAAAATAGATAACTCGGAACTACATGATTCACTTCAAAATAACGAAATTTCGCCAAAAGGTGAGTGATTTTCATGCCTGAAGTATTAGTTATTTAGGTTTAGAGTTTTTTGTGATTTAAAGAAAAAAAATCAAGAAAAGCTAATGTTCAGAATTACAGGCATCACAAAGACATGTTGAATTTAACATGCTATTTTCTATAACTGCTCACTAAAATTACTAAAGCTGTTGAAGTTCACCAGTGACTGAATCACTAGTCATTCTGAATTTTTGCCTTTAATAGGAAACTTAATTGTTTCATAATTACTTTTATTTTGATTTCTAACCTCAGCCTTATGCTCAGTGTATTCTCACATTAGCAGGAATAATTAAACTTTGTGCCATTTTTATCTTTTATTTTCTGTTGAGGGAAAGTAAGAATTGGATTTTAAGTATGAGCAGAGTTTTACAAACCTGTGAAGTGAGGCACCAGATTGCGAGTTTTCCATTTCATTATGTAACGTAAATTATCCCCCCAGGTATATTGTAAAGGCTTAGGTTAATGTCTGAATTTATGTTCAGTAGGCCTGGTGGACTGCCTCTTGGACATTAAATAAACAAAAGAATACTATTTTGAAATTAAATTTGTGTTTCTCTTTTTCTTCTCAATAATAAAGCAAAAGAAGTAGTTGGGGTTAAATTGTCAATTTTTATTGAATCAAACTGAACCGAACCGTATTGAATCGTTTACTATTTTTTATGAATCATCCCCGAATCGGATCGTAGCCTGTGAATCGATATTTGAATCGGATCGTTTTAAGAGTGAAAGATTCACACCTCTACTAGTAGGGGTGTGAAAAAAATCGATTTGGCAATATATCGCGATTTTTGGCCGCCCAATATAATATGGATTTTTGAGCTCATAATATCGATTTTTTTTTTTTACAATGTTGTCAGTATGTTATAATGGTTACTTAAATGTGCGAATACACTAATAATAAACGATAAATAGGTTGTTTTGAAGCAAATAGTTTTGACTCAATTTGTCCTCTGAATGATCAAATCAAATCAAACTTTATTTATAGAGAGCTTTTCATTAGGGATGTTCCTGGCGACTAATTTCCCTGTCGACTAAACGAAAATTTTAATTAAGACTAGTCGACTAGTCTAAAAAAAAGGAAAACACTCAGAAAACAGTGAAAATTTAGCACAATTTATTGAAACATCGAAACAGAATTTGAAACATTGTCCCAAAAAATATTGTGTGTAACAAGAGTTCTTTAAGCCTTTAATCACAATGTTCAACAACCATGTCGGATTTTAAATGCTGCTGAAGTACAAGATACTTTGCACAGTGCAGTATGAATGAATGTGAACATGAAGGCAACTCAGTCAAACGTTAACCACCAAAATAAATAAATTACCTCTGACACATTGAATCTTGCAGATTAACCGACAAAAATTATTGCTTTAATTCACTTTCAAGTTAATAAAACATCTAATTTATAATTAAATTTCAACCGAAACAAGCAGCATTTTGCGCCGTGCAGTATGAACATAAACCCTGCACATCCGAAAACTCACTTAAAGTTAACAAATAATGTAACATCTAAAAAAGATAAATTGCTGCTGAATTATTAAGCTCTATGCGCAGTTCAATATGAGTGTAAAATTAAACAAACATCTAAAATCTCTCAGACCGGACGGGAGAACACGTCTCCAGGTAAACAATGTCAAATCGCCCTGAGTGTGGCTAACACCGCTAGCATCAGCAACCGTCGTCTCGCGCAGATTAACATCCAAATGCTTGAGTCAAATGTGGTTGCGCATTGCTCCAGTCGAGTGATTGTATGCCGGTTGTTTCTGACACAGTCTACATACTACCTTGTTTTCATTTTCTAGATTAAAGTACCGCCAAACCGCGCTGGTTTTGCGAGACTATCTTCCCACCCTGCCGTTTTAAAACTCCAGTCTACTCGAGCATTTCCGTGGGGAGGGGGCTGCAAGCTGCTGTCTGACGGCTCTGTAGCCCCGACTAGTGGCGGGCGGCTGTATGACAGTTAAGCGGCCTTGTACATGAATAAATCACAAATTGGTTTAAACGACTAATATTTCTGGTGCCGACTAGAAAGTGGGCGGACGTTTAATCGGTTAGACGACAAATCCCGCTCATCCCTACTTTTCATGCCCTCAGGCAAAACAAAGTGCTTCACATTAAAAAAAATTAATAAATAAAATAAAATAAATAATAATAAAAACAATGCACATTAAAACAAAATAAAAGCCATCACACATCCCAAAGCCACCCTCCAATTACCCCTCACCCCCCCATGCACCACAAACATAACAAAACTCCCTCTTTTTTGTCTCTAAAAAAACTGAGATAAAATACTTCTATTTAAATAAATATCAAAACAAATATCAAAACAGATATCAATATCATCTGATGAACATATACAGCAACTTGATTTTTCATCTCTACCTTTAATTTTGATATGAACTGGGTAAAATATGGCAATATATCGTGATATTGTATTGTGACCCAAGTATCATGATACATATCGTATTGCGAGGTCCTTGCCAATACCCCTACCTACTAGTTTGTTAAAGGTTTTGAGAGTCCAGCGTTTTTGTAGCTGCTGGTCTAATCTGACTGGTAACGGGTTTCATATATGAGCTGGTGGACGGGTCATTTCAGTTAAGAGCAGCACGAGACTTTCTATCATAATAAAATATCTGTTTCAGTATTTGAAGTAATATTTGATTACTGCCAGCAAGCATCGCCATAGTCTTCTGTCTCTAAAACAGGCAAAAACCACTGAAACTGACTCTGGAGTCCCAATGAAACGATGAAGCTCGTTCACAGAAAAAACGAGATGGACAGAACGAGATTAAACCGTCGACGCCATCACCAAAGCAGCATCACATCCACGCTGGTTCTGCGATCCAAGTACGACCCAAGAAACTGACCTGAGCAGCGCACAAAACCTTTGGACTCAAGCAAAAAAAAGAAAGAAAAAAAAACCTGTGAAAGGCTTTTCTGTTTCATCAGACTGGCAACTAGAACAATAAAAAACCTGAGCTTCAACAGCTCAGAGCTCCTCTGAGGTTCTGACATGTCCTGGTCTCCTGGTCCAGCTGGACATCTTTAGACAACCGCCCTGCCGTCTGGGTTTCGTCTCCTCCTGGAGGACTGATTCTGCAGCTCGGCGCTGATCGGAAGCAGCTCAGTAAATGAAGAATAAACCCGCCTCCATAAACTGAACACCACCGTTCAGAGATCTCCTGGATCCTCTTTCACGCCACCAGCGCCGCGTTGATGATCAGCTGACTAGCGCTAGCGACATCCTAAACAATCAGAGAGTTGGTGACCCGGAGCTCCCTGGTGCACCCCGCTGGCTGTCCGTCCTCACCTCACTGGGGGGGATTTCCTCCTCCAAATATTTACAGAAGCAAAAGCTGAAAAGCTGCAGCAGATCTGAGGACGACTGAGGACACGCAGCTGATGAAGACCAGTGTCTCCATCAGCTCTTCATCCAAGTTAGCAACACCAGAAAAATTCACCTCCATGTCCAACTTTGAGCTAAAACATCGGTGACAGATGGGGAGTTTTCCTGGAACTGATGGACTTCTTCACCCCATCAGATACGATCATTTAGAAATAAATGATGCACAAACATCACTGCCTGTTTATCAGCAGATGTTTAACAGAAAAAGACCAACAACCGGCTGAATAATCGTCTACCTGTGGTCTGAAACTGGTCATTCATTGTCCCAGAGGGGGGACAAGTTTAAAGACCACCGGTGTGAATCAACCACACATCTGGAATTAATTACTCCGAATTAAATAATTCAGAATTAAACAATTTTCCTTCGAGTTTACATGGAAATAGTAATTCAGAATTGAGGTTTACATGGAAAACACGTTTTTTTTACTTATTTACATCTACTGGAAGAAACAAACTTACTCAATTAGCATCAACATGGAGGACTACATTATTAGCATCCTTTTTGGATTTGTTTTGATTTTATTTTTGAAGCAGCAGCACGACATTTAACCTAGCCGCTACAACTTTGAAAAGCTCACAATTTTTATGTTTCCTGCCATCTGTTCTTTTAATTATTTCCAGTTCCTCCAAGCTATTTATTAAACAAATCGTCTCTGCTCTTGACCACCGTTTACTGCATGCTGCCATCTTGAAACTTTGTTTTGAAAACAAGCCCAGCGCAGAATATAAGCGCCATGGCGACGGACGGGCATAAGAACGAGCATGCGCAGAAAGACGGGAATTAATTTAAAGAGGAATGAGTGTATACATGACCGCGGAATTATTTTATTCAGATTTAAAATCAGAATAAACCAGCCACTTACTTTGGAATTAAGTTTAATTCAGAATGGACATTTTCATTTGGCATTAGGTGTTTACTAGGAGTGTGAAAAAAAATCGATTTGGCAATATATCACGATATTTGGCCACCCAATATAATATTGATTTTTTAGCTCCTAATATCGATTTTTAAGGAAAATGGTTTAATTTTCACATTTAAATTATTTAAAATTTAATGTGCAAAAATACTAATAATAAACAATAAATAGGTTGTTTTGAAGCAAATAGTTTTGACACAAAGTTTGTCCTCTGAATGATCATTATCATCTGATGAACATATACAGCAACTTGATTTTTCATCTCTACTTTTAATTTTGATATTAACTGGATAGAATATTGCTATATATCGTGATATCGCGACATCGTATCGTGACCCAAGTATCATGATACATATCGTATTGTGAGGTCCTTGCCAATACTCAACCCTCGTGTTTACATGGTAATTTTTAATCATTTTAAATCGGATTTAATTTTAATTCTGAATTAAAGAGGAATTAAACTTCCCATGTAAACGCACTAACTCTGGGTTTGTCCAGCAGATGGATCAATAATCAGTGATCATCTGCTGCATTCAGAAGGAACCAGTTAAATGACTTCACTGAAGCAGTTTTTACCACCGAGCTCCTGGTTCAGGTCTGAAGTCAGAGCTCCTGTGATTGTTCAGTCATTTCCTGAGCAATTTATCCGACTACTTTTAAAGGATTTCAGCGTTTGGGTATCTGAAGCAGAACAAACCTCGTCGGAGACGCACGTCACTGAAACACAGACTCCGCCCACCCCACGTACCTGGAGGACAGGGCTACGCACAAACACCAGCGCACATCTTCAAGCTCCTCCTACTTTTGACTTTACCAGTGAACATAAACAGTCAGGCCGACCCATAACACCAGGGGTTCTGGTCAGCGCAGCGCAGCTGCGTCAGGATCGGCGCTCCGCTAGCTGGAAGCACGAAAACAGCAAAACTGAACGTCGCTGATGGTCACTAGAAAGCACCGACCTTCATGTGACAGCTTTAACCTGCACTGACTGGCATCTCTACGTACCAACAACGCACATATAGACCTTTTCGGGCCAGCCCCCCGGAAGTACCCCGTCCACCATTGCTGGGTTGTGCTACAGAGCGACACTTTCACCGGCTCGCAGATTAACCAGTGTTTTTCTCTTTCTACAAATATATATTTTTATAATGTCGAGTCGGTCGAGTGGGAATACATGTTCCGTCATAAACTGTGCCAACAATGGCGTGAAAATTCAACAATGGAAGAAGAAAGTATGTGAAATACACAAGCCTTTACTGCACGAAGACTGCCTTGTTTGCAGAACAAGAAGTTAGGAAGACGTGGGTAAAAAATATCAACAAAAAGGACTTTGTTCCAAATGAATACAGCCGGGTGAGTTTTCCTTAACATTCAATCTCGTACTACTCATAGTCTCGCTGAGAGTCCCGGACGATTCTGGCCGAAAGAACAGCAGTATGAGGCTACTGTAGCTCTCGGCACTAGCACAAGCCTATAAAACAATGAATGAATGAATGATAAAATAAATTAAATATAACATTAACACATAGCCTAATTTACCGCTAGCGGTAACGTTACAGTAGCATAATCTTTATGGCTTGTTGACGTTAGTTATAGCCAGCGTTGCATTTTTCATGTATTCCCACAGTTTTTAGTGTTTGATTATGGGAATAGATCATGCTATTTCCATAACCAATCATTAAAAACAGCGATAAAATACCTTCATCTGTAACTGGAGGCCACTGCCTAACATCATCAATCCAAGACATGTCTGCGTTATCAGTAACAGATGCTCCACGCTGCTGTGTTTGGGTTACTTGGTGGAGCACCGCACACTCCAGTTATGGCGGGGCCACTAGGGGGCGCATGTCCACAATTTTTAAGTCGAAAAGGTCAATATTCAGGACATCAGTACTGACCAACACCAGCAGCTGGTATCAACTGACGACAAGCTTCATACGCACAGTCCTCAGTTATTTTGTTTTATTTTATCTATTTGTCTATGGAGGATGAAGCTTAGAACGCTGGGAAATCCAAATTTCCTTCCCAACAGCGAACACATCATGATGATGTCACTGAAGGGGGAGGTTACAGGAGAGCAAACAATGAAGTTTTTACAGCCCGAAAATAACCCTCAAAACATTTGAGACAAACTGATAGGACGGTTCTGATGGGGTCGCCCAGACGTTCAGCGTCGCCTCGTTTCCCTGGTCAGCTAAGCATCGTTTCAAAGAAACGGTTTTATTCCCCGCTTCAGCTAATGTTAATGGTAACAGCCGTGATCTCATGAAATCAACCAACTCGACCAACGTTTCTGCGTTTGTTAGTTTCCCTTCAGAAGAATAAAGATTTCAATCGGCGGTTTCGCTCTTAAAGACTTTAAAAACCCAGTTTCACACATTTATTTTTGATCCAACTCATCTAGTTTAATTAGTTTAGTGCAAATTTAAAAAAAAAAAAAGGTTATAAAAAGGCTCGACTTCCAGCAGCAGTTTCACAACTTTAACCAGGTAAATGATCGTATTTAGTAAAATAAAAAGTCAAGCATCCCAAGCAGAAACAGAAGAAATGTCTTGGAATATTCTCCATTAACCCTCTGGCTTTAAAAGTTATAAAAGTTACAGGTTCCAACCCAGAGTATCAGACCTTTCTCCCGTTCTGAGTTGTTTTTAAGAGTAAAGCAACTGCTGCAAATCAAACTTTAGTAAAAACGACACAACGAAGAGAGAAACCGACGCTGGAAGCAGGAATCTGGAGTCAATATTCACCAGATCAAACTGATTTCTGAGGAAAATTACACCAGTTTCCAGCACAAACAGTTCATGTTTTTCTTCGTGAAAACAACTCGGGACAATTTAGAGCAAAGATAAATGTGTGAAACAGGAAGACGGAGTTGATTTTTACCTGATCAGAGATGTTTTAATGAGACAAATCAGAGCAAGAAAGTTAAACATTACTGAGGATAAAGTTGGAATAAACTGAAATAACTCACTATTAGAAAACATCAAAGTGTTCGAAACAAAAATAAATCTGTTTGGAACATTTATTTTACTGTAAAAGGTCCTGCTAACGAGATCAAATCCATTTTACCAGGTAAACACGAACCACACGTCCAGATACATTAATGTTGGTTATTAAGAATAAAGTTTGGTTTCCAACAGCAGTTTTACAACTTTAACCAGGTAAATTACCACGTTTGGCAACTTCAATACACATGCATCCAATTAAATATTTACAGGGGAAAAAAAAGAAACTTACAAAAGTCAGAAATGTCTCGTAATATTCTCCTTTAATCCAGGACACTTATTCTGCTCTGAAAGCCTCTAATAATGGTTTTAAAAAGTTAATATTTACCTGGTGTTATGTTTAACTTATTTTGATCTAAATCCCCTTGAGTTAGTTCAGTACAGATAAACTTGATTAAAAACCAAAGTTTAAACCTGTTTGTGCTGGAAACGGCTGAGAAACCTGTTTGATCTGGTAAATATTGGTTCATTAATGAGTTTTCTTATTCACATTAATTAAGTTTGATTTCCAGCAGCAGTAACCAGGTAAATTACCAGGTTTGGTACTGAAATATTCCTGAGGAAACACTTATAAAAGTGAGAAATGTCTTGTAATTTTCCACTTTAATGCTCTTTTATTCCAAACATTTCATCAGGTCCCCTTTAAGGAGTTAAAGACCTCCAAAACTCAGCCTCAAACACTTATTTACACTAAAAGCTTTTATCTAAGTGGTTAAATATAAATGATCAGGTAAATATTAACTCTTTTCTCCTGTTTGGCTCGTTTACTTTTAGCCTGAGTTGCTCCAGAGCAGATAAATCTGGTTTTATAAGGAGCTGAAGTTCAACTGAAACTGTTGTGATTTCTGTTTCAGAAACCCGGTTCCGACTTGTCCAGGTGAATCCGGACCGAGCTTTCCCCCCCCCCGGTCCTGACCCACCGGGAACACACCTGCATGTGATCGGAACCACCTGGACTCGAGCGACCCTCCGACCTGTTAGCCTTCGGTTAGCCGCCTAGCATCAGGGAAGCTAACGAGCTCACGAGAGCAGTTAGCAGTTCAAGTTGCACAACGCGAACTTAAAACGCGCCCGGCGGCGCCGAACCGCGTCCGAACGGCGGTACCGGGAAACGGGGAGGTTTCGGTGCCCGGAGGTCATTTTTTTTCCAGCCGAAAACACCGACTGTCCGCGGCTCCTCCGTCTCCCCGCGGGGAAGCTAGCCGCTAGCTCCGCTCGGGCCGAGCTCCGAACATCCAGGCGATTACGGAAAAATAAAATCAAATAAATAAAAAAATATAAAAACCTACTTCCACCTGCGGCCGGTAGCACTTTTTTCCCACAGCGCAAACACACAGAAAAATAAAATCAAAATTAAAAAAAACCCCGCAGCCCAACAGGCTCCCTGGAAGTCGGACTCACCTCGTACGAGGAAACAAAAACTACACAACAACAGAGTCCGCAGCGCGACTCCCATGTTTCTGCCGTCTGTCGGCCCGAACCGCCGCGTCTCCTCAGCGCAGCCTCCCCATCGCTGCGGCAGCGTCCTCGGAACAATAAGGGGGGAAGAAAAAAAAACAAACAAACAAACAAACAAAAACAAAAAAAAAACGGATTTCCAGAACAGTTCGCGTGGAGGTTCGGGGCGGGGGGGTGGGGGGTGGGGGGTACCGTGGCCTATACCGTCCCCGCTTCCATCCCGGCTGGTTCTGCTGGTTCTGCTGGCTCCGAGTCCGATCAACTCTCGGTGTGTCTCACATTGTCCTGCAGGAGATCCGTCGTCTCCTTCCGCTGTGAGGAAGCTGCTCCCTCCTCCTCCTCCTCCTCCTCCTCCTCCTCCTTCTTCTCCCGCTGCTGCTCCGCTGCTCTATTGTTGTTCACGTTCCAGGCTCACGCAGGAATACTGCCTTCCCTTTACCTCGGAACTGGGAACTTGGAATGACGTCACGCGTTCGAAAAATTTACCTTTCCGAAAGTCCGAAAACTAGCCTTTGTCAGCAGCTCATAACATGGTGAAATCAACTAATTATTCACACCGAATATGTTTCGTCGTTAGCAGTAAGTCATGGTACACAGTATTTAGCTTTATTCACGCAATATTTAACATGTACAAACAGCGGACAAATATATCCCCTCAGCTGGAATTCCCACTTCACAGAGCATTCAGGTTGAAACTTCTGACTAGGAACTGATGTCTGATTACAAATGGAATGCACCAATATGCTACGTACCATTTAACTCGGAAGCCAGACCTTAAGATGATGTAACATTTCAGAAAACAAACTTTTCTAAAACATTGTTCTAGCCGTTGTTAGCAATTCATAAAATAGAATAACAAACTAATTACATTAATTATGACTTACTTGCAATACCTCGTGGTACGCAAATATTTCCACTGAGCTGGAATTCCGACTTCAGGGGGCATTCCAGTTGAAACTTCTGACTCTGAACTTGGAAACTTCGATGTCCAAGTACAAATGGAATACACTAATATGGTATCATTTTACTCGGAAGTCAGACGTCAAGATGACGTAACACTTCAGAAAACAAACTTTTCTAAAACATTGTTCTAGCCGTTGTTAGCAATTCATAACATAGAATATCAAACTAAATACATTAATTATGACTTACTTGCAATACCTCGTGGTACGCGAATATTTCCACTGAGCTGGAATTCCGACTTCAGGGAGCATTCCAGTTGAAACCTCTGACTCGGAACTTGGAAACTTCGATGTCCGAGTACAAATGGAATGCACTAATATGCTATCAGTTTACTCGGAAATCAGACGTCAAGATGACGTACCACTTCAGAAAACAAACTTTTCTAAAACATTGTTCTAGCCATTGTTAGCAATTCATAACATAGTATAATAAACTAATTACATTATGACTTACTTGCAATACCTCTTGGTACGCAAATATTTCCATTGAGCTGGAATTCCGACTTCAGGAGACATTCCAGTTGAAACTTCTGACTCGGAACTTGGAAACTCCGATGTCCGAATACAAATGGAATGCACTAATATTCTATGTACTATTTAACTCAGAAGTCACAGTCAGAATGATGTCAGACGTTTGGAAAATTTACCTTTCCGACATCGGACAGGCTGTCGCCACTGCTAGCCTTTGTCAGCAGCTCATAACATGGTGAAATCAACTAATTATTTACACCCAATATGTTTCGTCAATAGCAGTAAGTCGTGGTACACAGTATCTAGCTTTATTCACGCAATATTTAACATGTACAAACAGCGGACAAATATATCCCCTCAGCTGGAATTCCCACTTCACAGAGCATTCCAGTTGAAACTTCTGACTAGGAACTGATGTCTGATTACAAATGGAATGCACCAATATGCTACGTACCATTTAACTCAGAAGTCAGACCTCGAGATGACGTAACACTTCAGAAAACAAACTTTTCTAAAACATTGTTCTAGCCATTGTTAGCAATTCATAACATAGAATATCAAACTAAATACATTAATTATGACTTACTTGCAATACCTCGTGGTACGCAAATATTTCCATTGAGCTGGAATTCCGACTTCAGGGGGAATTCCAGTTGAAACTTCTGACTCGGAACTTGGAAACTCAGATGTCCGAGTACAAATGGAATGCACTAATATTCTATGTACTATTTAACTCAGAAGTCACAGTCGGAATGATGTCACACGTTTGGAAAAGTAACCTTTCCGAACATCAGACCAGCTGTCGCGACTGCTAGCCTTTGTCAGTAGCTCATTACATGGTGAAATCAACTAATTATTTACACCGAATATGTTTCGTCGATAGCAGTAAGTTGTGGTGCACAGTATTTAGCTTTATTCATGCAATATTTAACTTATACAAACAGTGGTTTGGACAAATATGTCCAGTGAGCTGGAATTCCGACTTCAGGGAGCATTCCAGTTGCAACGTCTGACTAGGAACTTGGAAACTCTGATGTCTGAGTACAAATGGAATGCAATAATATTCTACCAACTATTATACTCAGAAGTCAGAGTCAGAATGACCTCACACTTTCTAAAATGAACCTTTCCGAATGTGGGACAGACTTTTGCGACTGTTAGCCTTTGTCAGCAGGTCATAACATAGAAAATAAACTAATTATACTAATTATGATTATTAATGGCAATAAGTCATGGTAAAGGTAATTAGCCTGTACAAACATGGTAGAAACACGTCCGCTTCAGGGGGCATTTCAGTTGAAACTTCTGATGAGGAACTGGGAAGTTACGACTTCGGAGTACAAATGGAACACATAATTATAGTACGTACTGTTATACTCGGATTGTAGGTGAACTGTGTTGACAGACGGTGATTTCTGTAGGTGTTCCTGAGTCTATCAGTGATGTCCAGGAGACAATCATGTCTGGTTTTAATGCGGTGCTGCCCGAGGACCTGAAGACCTCCATCATCCAGTTTAGACCTTCATCCTTGTCACTTAACACGGACACTGATCCTGATCCTTCAGCATTAATGCCCTTTATGTTCTGTTGGGAATAAAATGTGGCTTTATGAGATCTGAAAATCATTGCTTTCTATTTTTATTCGTTTCACACGGGGCTAGGGTTGGGAATCGAGAACCGGTTCTTGTAGAGAACCGGTTTCGTGTGTTTCAATTCCATGGAATCGTTTGTCAGTTTATCCAGCGATTCTCTTATCGATTCCAACCAGCACGAATCTCACGTAATTTACGCAAGTTACGCACAGTCAATTCCAGAAAGCACTTACGTGATTAAGTTACGTCGGTTTAGCACGCGCATTGCAGTTGTAAACAACAATGGCGCCCACCAGGTTCAAACGCTCCAAAGTTTGGCTTCACTTCACCAAAGAAAGATGGCAACAAGGCAACTAGCAGTCATTGTAAAGTGGAGATAACAGCGTCGGGAGGGAACACGGCTAACATGCAGAAACATTTGTGCACACAAGATGCGATAACGAGTGTCGTGTTTTTGACGCTTCGGACTGATGGATCTCAACCCAGCAGCAGTAGCCAAGCTAAGATCTCCTCTGGTAACTCTGGTTAGTAGCTATCCCGCTGCCTATGTGATTCTTTGTAAAACACGCTATAACATTAATGCTATGCTATTAAACGAATGCCTTCTGCATTACATTTAGAAGATGACCATGACGAGAGAGAGTCTGGCTGGTTCAGAGGCTGGAAGACATGATTATTTTACTGCTAAAGAATTGTTAATTCTTCATAGTATTTGCAGATTTGTACTATACCCTGTTCCATTGTATTTGATTGTATTTATCTTTCTTTATTATTATTTTTGAGTGCTTAGTGAGCTAATATATCCTTTAAAAAGGAGATTTTTTTCATTTCTATGAGGAAAAATCTGTTAGTAAAATGTTACACATTCTTGTGTATTTGCACAGTTACATATTACAACGCTTAACACGTTATCCAGGCTTTGGGCCTCTTTTGACCTCGCTGTTGAGTTTGTAAGGTCGTGACTTCTAAGTAAAAAAAATTGTTGCTAATAAAACTGTTTGTTCTCCTTTTTGCCCAAATTAGAATCGATAAGAGAATCGAATCATTTAACAGTATCGATAATGGAATCGAAATCGGAAAAATCTTATCAATTCCCATCCCTACACGGGCACCAACCTTTTTGGAATTGGGGGTTGTACGACTTTACTGGCTGAAGTGTGAAAAGTTGAAAATTCCCCAATTTTTGATGGAAGCAATGCTGCCACCGTGACACACATAAATCCAAGGTAACTTGGTAACTTGAATTACAACCTCCTCAAGAGCAGCTTATGTTCAGAGTTTCAGGTTTAAGTCAGGTTTAAGCCCAGCTGAGCAGGAGGCAGTTAGCTGCCTGCTGGCGGTTCCACAGCTCCTCTAGCGTTTGAGGATCCTTTCAAGAGGAGGGCTTATGGGACAACCAACTAATGGACGGGCGGCCACGCCCTCGGTCTGATGCCACCAGCAGCAGGCGGGGCGGTGGGGAATCCCAGCAGAGCTTTGCTCGTCTTCGTTAACATTCATTTGCGTTGTCACTATGGTGACGATGCTTCTTGTTCAGTTCGTCTCACACAGTCTGAGTTGTTAGTTTCACAACGCGCAAACTGCATCGCATGATATTTAATGGAAGCTGTTGGTCAGAGCTGATCAGACGTGGACACAGAGCAGTAAACCACAGCATCATCTGCACATGACAGACAGAAGTGGTCCCAGACATGAACCCTGGGCAGCTCCCGAGGTCATGAAACCAGACAATGTTGATGTCGTTCCCTGCACTCACATCTCCATCACTGGATGTTGTCCTGTTCTATTTATATTAGGGCTGGGCAAGTTAACGTGTTATTATCGCGTTAACGCATTAATTTATTAACGCCAACATTTATTTTATCGCAAGTTAACGCATGTTGCTCACATGCTTTTATTTTGAAAAGTATTACCGGCTGCTGCGGAACTGGAAGAGAATTGGCAGGTAAACATGGGAAAAAAAACTAAAACAGACATGAACAACGATAGAAATCTGTGAACTTTACAGTTCAGGTAGCAACTCAGGTAGCATTATTAACAATTCTGTCTGAAAATATACAATTCTGGACTGCAACCAAACTTTGTTGTCATTCCTCCATGTTCCATCCGATCTGCTCCATGTGTTCACTGTCCTGCTGTTCTCTAGCTGGTTACTGCAGTGCGGCTCCATCTAGTGGCACAGATGTGTAATGACAACAGAAAATCCAGTCCTCCATTATAAAACAAATTCAGTTCTGTGGCCCGTTTTTTCATTTCGTACTTTTGATCCAAGTCTAAAATTTAAATATAAAAAAACAGGCACTTTTTTTTTCTCCATTTTTTTGTGTTAGATTAAAAAATGAAAAACGTAATAAAATGTAACTTTTTAAATTTTTTTTTTAATTTTTGATTGACAGTTGAAAATGGAAAGAATGAATGATACACGGATTGGTAAAGTTACTGAACTTTAACATGGACATTTTCATTTTAAAGTTCTCCCAGACGGAGGATTCAACAGAAACAAGGTTATTTGTAACAACTGACAAGTTGAACTCCCCGTTAAAAGTTTCTGCTGTTACCTCAGAAATTACCTGTTTTAATGTTCTGATTGTGCTGAGACGCAATCATTTTGTTGGATTTTGTTTATAGACTTTTTTATATTTTTTATAAAAACAGGATGACATTAATATCCTGGCAGTGGCAATAAGCTTTATTTTATTTGACATTTTTAAAGATGAGATTTACACTAAATATGTGTTACTGACAAGTGCTCATGTTAAAAGTGTTTGAACAACAAATGTTATGACACTTTAGTTCATATGGCAGCAGAACATTTAAATAAAAGTGACCTTTACACTACTTTTGAATTCATTATTTGATTTTCCGTATACAATGTGATTAATCTGCTGAAAATGAAGATCATTTCCTCATGACAGGATCTCCCCGTTCTGATGTCTTCAACTGTTGCATTTCCTTCATTTGCAGTTATTATAATTATAATTCAAATTTTAAAGTTATTTGAAGAAAAATAACTCAAACTTTAAAAAAAAAAATTTCAACAGGGTTGTAATAACCAGATTTAAAAAAAAAACTAAAACAGACTTTTTGTATGTTTTACACTAAAAATTTAATTTTTAAAAACTCATACTTCCCAGGAAGAAAACTTTTCTAAATCTTTGTTTTTGAAGATCATTCAAGAAATAAATGTAATATTTTTAACAGTTTAGCTCACATTTGAACAAAATCAGACTTAAACATTAAAGAACAAGTAAAACATCGTCGTCAGCTTTTGTTTTAAGGAAGAAAATTACATTTTGATGTTAATGTGGATTTGTTTCCATCCAGTTTCTGATCAATAATCTTCATGTGAAACGTTCTGATCAAATTAAATTGCTTTTTAATCAATCTTTATTGCTTTTGTTCTCTATTTTTTAAATCATTTGTGACATTATTTCTACATTTATATCTTTAAAGACACTTTTCTTCTTTTTATTCTTGTTTTGTTTCAGGTAACTATTTTTTTTAACCTTATTTTTTTCTGAACATTTACCGTTTACTCAGCTGTAAAGCATATTTTCAGACAAAGATCCCTCAGATACCTGATGAACTTCGTCACGCGTGACCTGCTGATATAAACCGTGAAGTCTGAAGTGTTTCAGTCAATAATGAAGCTGCTGTTTGACGTCAGAAATTCACACCGAAACCAGATCAGTTTGTATTCAAACACCTACAAAAGTGTTCAAAAGTCACAAGTTTTGAATCTTTACAACAAAACATCAAAGTCTAAACTTATGCGAAAGGATCACTTCACAAAACAAGACTGAAAAAAGAAAAAAAAATCACTATCTATGTAAATAGAGTTCAAATTAAAGCAAGAGTGAAAAGGAGAGTGCAGTTTCAGCTGTTCGGGCTGCTGCCGCCACCTGCTGGTCAGGCGACGCCACAGCAGCCTCAGATACAAATGTGCTGATAGGAAAATAGTGCAGAGCTGGTGTCCTCTTAGCTATGAAAAACAAATACTTTAAAAGAAGCAGATCATATTTATCAAAAGCACAGGACATAATTGTGCATCAGTGTTCGGAGGACTCCGTCCATCAGTGAAGTCTTTGAGGACCACGTCCACCACTGAACTCCAACGTCTCCATCCATCTTTGGATTTTCTCTGGATACCCTGCCCCTGGACCGTCAGAGGACACCATCCATCACTGAAGTCTGCCAGGACTCCAGGTAAAGGAGGACCCCGTCCAGCGCTGGACTTCCAGGACTCCGTCAGGTACCAGAGTCTCCGCGTGACACCAACATGTGCAGGAACCAGAAAAACGAGAGCGTGGAGCTGCTATTTCCGTTGGTGCGCCGAGTTAAAGCTGGCGTGGGCTCCGGTGGCTGAAGAAGACATGCAGGTGTGTAACCGAGAGCTGCGTGATGAAGAGGAAACTCCGATCCTATGATCTCCACATCAGCTCCACTTCAGAGGGTTCCTGAGTTACGAGGCGTTTTAAAATATTGCTGTTTTCTTTGTTTCCTCTGTCATCGACGACAAGCAAATGAACGATTTCTGCCAGAGGTGTTGAAGCTCGTTTCAAAGCCTGCAGGATGCAACTGAAACACGGCCCACGGAGAACATTTACCTCAAAAAAATCAACACTGGAACCAGAAAATAAATCCAACATGAAGCCAAATTCTATGTAAGTTATCTGTAAAAGCATCCACAGGAGAGTCACTGAGAGCCTGGCCCAGACGTGGCCCAAAGGTGGCCCGATCATGGTCCAGACGTGGCCCGAATGTGGCCCAGACGTGGCCCAGACGTGGCCCGAATGTGGCCCAGACGTGGCCTGAACGTGGCCCGAACGTGGTCCAAATGTGGCCCGAACGTGGCCCAGACGTGGCCCGAACGTGGCCCGAATGTGGTCCAAATGTGGCCCAGACATGGCTCGAACGTGACCCGAACGTGACATGAACGTGGCCCAGACGTGGCCCAGACGTGGCCCGAACGTAGCCCTGACGTGGCCCAGACGTGGCCCGAACGTGGCCCAAACGTGGCCTGAACGTGGCTCAGATGTGGCCCGAACGTAGCCCTGACGTGGCCCAGACGTGGCCCGAACGTGGCCCAAACGTGGCCTGAACGTGGCTCAGATGTGGCCCAGAAGTGGCCTGAACATGGCCCAGACGTGGCCTGAACGTGGCCCGAACGTGGTCCAAATGTGGCCCAGACGTGGTCCAGACGTGGCCCGAATGTGGCCCAGACGTGGCCCGAACGTGGCCCAGACGTGGCCCGAACGTGGCCCGAATGTGGTCCAAATGTGGCCCAGACATGGCTCGAACGTGACCCGAACGTGACATGAACGTGGCCCAGACGTGGTCCAGACGTGGCCCGAACGTGGCCCAGACGTGGCCCGAACGTAGCCCTGACATGGCCCAGACGTGGCCCAAACGTGGCCTGAACGTGGCTCAGATGTGGCCCAGACGTGGCCTGAACGTGGCCCAGACGTGGCCCGAACGTGGCCCAGACGTGACCCGAACGTGGCCTGAATGTGGCCTGAATGTGGCCTGAACGTGGCCCAGATGTGGCCCACGTCTGCGGTTTTCTCTGTCCCACGTTTGGCTTGGATTGACGTCGTTGACTCACGGTGACCTTGGCTGTCTCCAGTCAGTCATTCATCCACCAGACTTGGACCATTATCTCTGAACCTGTGGGCCACATCTGGCCCTCACAACACCTGCTGTAACCCATGGAAACGCCACATCTGGCCCTCACAACACCTGCTGTAACCCATGGAAATGCCACATCTGGCTCAAATCAATCTGGCACACTAGAATCTCTAAATAATTCAGTGCGCTGGCCATTTCCAAAACACCGGTGTTGATCGATGTGGTAAATAACCAAGGAGGCCTTGGTGAGATCGTCCTCAGTGACTCTAAGCAACTCCAGTGTTGGATGGCGTCCTCAGAGACTGACCTCATTGTTTTAATGATGACACACTACGACCTCACAAGACCAGTTCACATCACATATCACAATCATATCGTAGACTGGAGTCTATGGTTTTGAAAATGGCCAGTGATACAGAACTACGTAGAAACTGAGACTGGCTACTGACCGTTTTATAATCTTCACCTGATTTTAAAAACATGGTTGACTGAAGACAAAGACAGTCCACCAGTTGTTTACGTTACTAGAAACACACCAGATGATTCAGATACATAACTAAATCTGTAGGAAATATTCATATGCCCCCTAGTGGTCAAAGCGGGGAGGAACATCGTAAATAAACGGATCGACGATCAAACACGAAGTTGTTGCTGAGGAGCAATAATGTTTAAAACAGTTTACATTTCACTATGTGAGTAAATAATGGACAGAAATGGATTGTTCTGAAAGTAGCTGTTAGATCTTTTACATAAATCCACCGCAGAAGTCAAATGCTGTAAAAGTTTCATAGAGGCACCAGGTCACTGTTGCAGTTGAAACAGAGCTTCCGTTAAACCTCTGGGAAATCAACTGTTCGCGCTTTGAGGTGAGCGTCAGCCAATCAAGTTGCAGCTACACAGCTAGAGCCCGCCAATGAGGTTGTACGTGGGGGCGTGTCTTTGGTATGACAAAGACACGTCAAAAGCAACCCCCTTGAGCCAATGGTGACTCAACTGGGACCAGGGACGACACTGGTAGAACCCAGGTAGTGCTGGAGCTCCTCCCGCTTTGACCTCCGACTTGATGGGCGCTCTTTCCACAGAGCAGCTGTTTCTACAGAGCAGCTGTTTCTACAGAGCAGCAGTTTCTGTAGAGCAGCTGTTTTTGCAGAGCAGCTGTTTCTGCAGAGCAGCTGTTTCTACAGAGCAGCTGTTTCTGCAGAGCAGCTGTTTTACAGAGCAGCTGTTTCTGCAAAGCAGCTGTTTCTGCAGAGCAGCTGTTTCTGCAAAGCAGCTGTTTCCGCAGAGCAGCTGTTTCTGCAAAGCAGCTGTTTCTGCAGAGCAGCTGTTTCCGCAGAGCAGCTGTTTCTACAGAGCAGCTGTTTCTGCAGAGCAGCTGTTTCTGCAGAGCAGCTGTTTCTACAGAGCAGTCCTGCAGAAGAGAGTCGTGATTTTACAACAAACATTTGAGATTTTTTTAAAACGAAAATGATTCTAAAAAGGTCGGAACTCTACGACAAAACGCTGGGAATTTTTGTCATATTGGTTTGGTTTTTTTTTTCAACAAAAAGTTGCGATACTGTAAAAGTCGATGTTTTATGACAAAAAAATTCTAATTTTGAGTTAAGTGGCAACTGTGCAAAATTAACAATTTTACAATTAAAATGTCTTAAATACGACATTACGTAGTTCAGTAAAATTTATAATTCAACAGTTGTAATTTTACATCAAAAAGTCAAATTTGCAAAATTAGATTTTTTGAGAAAAAGTAAGTTTTAAACAAAACAAAATCACAATTTCATGACAAAGTTGTAATTTCATGTCAAGACGTTTTAGTGAAACCTTTGTGAAAGTCAATATTTTATGATAAATCAACTTAAAAAGTTATGATTTTCCATCAAAAAGTAAATTTGTAAAACTATCAATTTTACAAGAAATTATTACTTTTCTATGAAAAAAGTGATTTTTTAAAAAAATAAAATCTTCTGCGTTTCAATGATTGTAGAAATAAATGACTTTAATTAAAACTCGTGCTGTGGTTCTGCTGAGGCCCTTCCCCCCTCGGCCCCCAGTGTTACAGGTAAGAACCGGGGGCCCCTCCCCCCTCGGCCCCCAGTGTTACAGGTAAGAACCGGGGGCCCCTCCCCCCTCAGCCCCCAGTGTTACAGGTAACAACCGGGGGCCCCTCCTCTCTCGGCCCCCAGTGTTACAGGTAACAACCTGACTGTAACACAACCGTTTTATTATTTGAACAAACACGTTGTCCAGTTTCATATTTGACCAGAATTTGGTTTGAAAATTGGGCCTAAAAATCATCTCCTGTTCAGCCGAACTAACGGGATACGTTTCATTAAAAAACATGGGGGAATTTAAATTTTGACGCACATTAAGATGAGCTTGTGGTTCCTTTTGTCGATAAAATGTATTTTCTTGCTTGAACACATGGACAGAAATCTTTCAGAAATTTAAAAGTCTGGAAACTCAAAAAGACCTGGAAGAAATTGGGGTTTTCTTTTAAAAGTTAAGAAATTCAACCCTTATCAGATGAAAACTTTCCACCAGTTCATGTTATGGGTTGTCATGACAACGTCGAGTGGGCGGAGCCTGATTAGGTCATGGGTTACAGCAGGAAGTGTTGCGTTATAGAGGGAAACGACAGAAAGGTGACGCTGATGATAAAGTGTCTTAGCGGCTAAAACAGCACTGAATTATTGCGCTTGTTATGCCCCTCCCCCATAACTACAAATAAACAAAAACACCAGCCGGACCTGGTGGGAAATTAAAGGCGGAGCCTGATCAGGCCACTGGGGTTGACCAATCAGAACAGAGTTTTGTTTTTTTTTTTTAGAGGGGAGGGGCCAGAGTTTCTAATTCTGCTTTTAAAAAGAAAACATTTAAACATGCAGCAGTTAAAAATACCCCAGGAACTATTTCAGAGTGAAGAGTCTAACAACCTCCTGACCAATCACAGTCCAGGATTCTCCTCAGACGCTCCAGTACGGTAAATCCCGCTCATTCTCCGCTCCTCAGATCTCGTAGTGCAGGTCGTTCAGCTCCAGTCTCGTGTAATGCCGTCTGTCGAACGACTCCATCGCCTTCCGGCCGCCAATGGCCAGAGCGAGCGTGAGCACGGCGAGCCCCAGGACCATGAACGCCACCGTGCCGGTCCTCAGCACCCCCTGCGCCATCGCCGGTTTCCCCCGGCTGACGCTCGAGTTCTGGAGGGCGTGGTCTGATTGCAGCCCGACTTTGGGTACTATGATGAGGCTCGCTGCTGGAGTTGACCTCGTAGTGGACGGCTCGGTGGTGGTGGACGTGGTGGTGGTGGGAGTGGTGGGTAGTGGTAGAAGTGGTGGTGGAGGTGGTAGTAGTAGGAGTGGTAGTGGTGGTGGGAGCGGTGGTGGTGGGAATGGTAGAGGTGGTAGTAGGAGTGGTGGTGGTGGTGGTAGTAGGAGTGGTGGTTTTGGTAGTAGCAGTGGTAGTGGTGGAGGTGGTGGTTGAGGTGGTAGTGGTGGTGGTGGTGGTAGTGGGACTGGTTGTAGTGGTTGTTGTAGTTTCAGTTTGTGGGTCAAGGACGTCAGCTCTATGCACCGCCTGTTTGCTCGTTGTGACAACAGGAAGTGATGTCAGGTACCCTGGAGTTGGCCGGGTGGTGGTAACGATGCCGACGGGACGAGGTTTTCCTTTCTTGGTGGTTTTATTTTGCTTTTTGCTGGTTTTGTTTGGCTTTTTTGCGGTGAAAATTAGAGGGGGGTCAGCTGTCGTTGTCGTAGTGGTGGAGGTGGGCGGTGATGTGACCGCAGGCATCGTGGCGATGATGATGATGGGTGGAGGTTTTGTGGTGGTGGCGGCCGCCGGTGTGGTGGTGGTGGTTGGTGGCATCGTAGTGGTGGTGGTTGCGGGCGTGGTGGTGAGTGTGGTGGTGGTGGTTGTTGTGGGCGTAGTGGTGGTTGTTGTGGGCGTAGTGGTGGTGGTTGTGGGCGTGGTGGTGGAGGTTGTTGTGGGTGTGGTGGTGGTTGTGGGCATAGTGGTGGTGGTTGGTGGTGTGGTGGTGGTGGTGGTGGTTTGTGCTGTGGTCGTTGTGGTGCTGGTTGTCATTGTGACAGTCCTCAGTGTCGGTGGATGGCTTAAACCTGGACAAGACAAAACAGAATGAAATGTTCAATTTTAACACGTTCTGGGACAGAAGACATCTTTTCAAGGCAGATGGACTCCACCACAATCAGCCACCGTTAACTCTGTCGCGTGACTCATCTGGTCTGTCCGTTAGTGTTTAATGTCCCCACTAGTCCCAGTCACTATAATTTTAGTTCCACTCCCATCCTCAACACTGATAGAACCGGATTAGGACCCACCGTTACACAATAACAATAATTGACCTTTCGGTAAGCGCCGCCCCCTTCCTAGTTACTGTTGCTTGGTCGGACAAACTTTCTGCTCCTCCATTAAGGACTGTGTTAATTTGCTATTTTTCCGATGTGTATCATCAGTGTTAATATTATACTATAATAACTCCATGGTGAAATATTGCTGCTGGGGACCTGCAACAGTGACTCGAGGTGTCCAGAACGTTTGGAGGGACATTTTTATTCCCTTTCCCAAGACAAAACAAATGCTGGAAAATGCAGGCTGTGGGTTCAGTTGTGTCCGTCCACACAAGCAACTGAACGTGGGGAAAGTTACAAAACACACCTACATTTACTCCAAGGTAAGTTTACTTTGTTTAGTTGATGATTGATTTAACCACCATTTAGAAAAAGTAATAATATGATTTAGAAGCAGGGAGGGTGATGAGTTCTCTGTTAGCATTAGCTCTGGTCCATAAGTCTGTCCCACACCAGAGCTGGTAACATCAGACAGTCACAGCATTGTATTAATATAATTAATAAAGTGACATTAACATCACTAGCCTCACCTTATACCTAACAAAATAAATATCCAGGGCCATATATATTTGTAGACAATGAGGCAGGCTTATAGCTGGCTAGCGAGCTAATGCTAACGGAGAGATGTTTTCACTCATCACCCTCCCTGCTGCTAAATCATATTATTACTTTTACTAAAGGCCTGGAGGACTGGGGGGGTCTGTGTAATGTGTAGGGGTGAGTATTGGCAAGGACCTCGCAACACGATATGTATCATGATACTTGGGTCATGATGCGATATTATCACGATATATTGCGATATTCTACCCAGTTATTATCAAAATTAAAAGTAGAGATGAACTATTTGCTTCAAAACAACCTATTTATTGTTTATCATTAGTGTTTTTGAAAAAAATCGATATTAGGAGCTGAAAAATCGATATTATATTGGGTGGCCGAAAATCGCGATATATATTGCCAAATCAATTTTTTTTTCACACCCCTAGTAATGTGTAGGTCTATCCTGGTCTATCTGGTTGAGGTGGTCTCTGTGACGGCGGCCCCTTGTGGTTGCAGGCTGTGGTGCCTCTCAGTGTGGATGACCTCCCACAGGTGGATCCTCCTCACCTGGATCCTCAGGGTCCTGATACGCTACTGAACTGTTTACTTTGTGCGTGCGTGGATTTATATGTGTGTGTGTGTGTGTGTGTGTGTGTGTGTGTGTGGGGGGGGGGGGGTTATTATTTGTTTTGTTCCTGTTTTATGTTTTATTTTATTTTGTGAAGCACTTTGTGTTGCATTTTCTATGTATGAAAAGTTCTATACAAATAAAGTTTGATTTTGATTGACTTTATCACTGTAGTTGGTGTAATTTCTGACCAGCAGGGGGCAGCAGACGTCTCCAGAAAGACTCACTGCTGTAAAAAAACTGAGACGTCATCATCAGGAGAAACAAACAAACCCTTTTCCAAATATAGAAAAATGTTTTTTTTTGTCCAAAGGCTTCATTTATTTACTGACTGTAGAGAAAAATAATCAAAGACTTCAGTGTTTCAGCAGCAGCTTGGACTGACTCCGTCTGAACGGACCTTTAAAACCGCAGGACACGACCCGAACCTGAGATCTGAAGAAGAGGTGCGTCTGCTCACCTTTGTAGATGTTGTAGGCGTTGACGCCGGGCGGAGCTTTCATCAGAGGACAGTCCTGCTCGCTCTCACAGTGGAACAGGAAGCAGTTGTCGTCGCCGGCGGCCTTGTTCCCGTTGAACACGGCCATTTTACACCTGGCACCTTCAGAGACACAAACCTGGCCGTCATCTCACAGAAACTAAAACCTAAAGATGTGAACTGGTCCAACAGGAAAACTCACACGAACAGAAACTGTTAAAAACTGTGAAGAAAACGTCTGAAGTTAAAGATATTATGAGAAAGAAACCAGAAGAATCAGCTGTTTAACTGGAAACACAGTTGAAGCTTCCAGATGCTCCAGATGTGTCATCAGGGCTGTTAAAGCTGTTAAATCCTCCAGCTGAACCTGAAACCACTGATGCAGCTCTCTCGCTAATTTTAGATAAACTTCCATCTATTTTTATAAAGTCAGTTTAAATCAGACGTGTTCTTCTTTAAATATCAGTTTGATGGTTTTAGAGTCGAGGTGTCGCGTCATTTCTCATCATTTCTGCTCTGAAGCTTCACTTTCAAGCTTTGGTATCGTTCATCTTTAAAAGGTTTTTTTTTTGTTTGTTTGTTTGTTTTTTTTTAAACATCCTGATGCTGTTTTTAGACGATCATTCTGTAAAATTAAACTTCTATACAGCCTCTCTCATCTCTAGATATCAGAGACGCTGGAACCTCAACAGAAGTAGAGACCAGGAGGACCGACAGGACGTCCAACGACCCGTCCAACGACCCGTCCAACGACCCGTCCAACGACCCGTCCAACGACCCGTCCAAGGTCAAAGACAGGACTTTATGATTTTAGGACAAAAAGTCCTGGTTTTATGGGAGTCACAATTTTACAATTAAAAAGCTGAAATTTTTAACAAAATTTGAATTTCTATTATAAAAAATGTGTTCATTTTTATATTCAACATTTAACAACAAAAACTTTTTTTTAAAATGTTTTTAAAGTTGAAAAAACAAAAATGAACAGTTTTACAACAAAGTTGTAATTTAGTTTTTGCTAAGAAGGTGGATATGTGCTGAGACATCTGAACGTCTCCATGAGGAACCAGACCAGACCTCCAGACCTCCAGAGCTCCAGACCTCCAGAGCTCTAGACCTCCAGACCTCCAGACCTCCAGACCTCCAGACCTCTAGACCTCCAGACCTCCAGAGCTCTAGACCTCTAGACCTCCAGACCACCAGACCTCCAGAGCTCTAGACCTCCAGACCACCAGACCTCCAGAGCTCTAGACCTCCAGACCTCCAGAGCTCCAGAGCTCTAGACCTCCAGTCCTCCAGAGCTCTAGACCTCCAGTCCTCCAGAGCTCCAGAGCTCTAGACCACCAGAGCTCCAGACCTCCAGAGCTCTAGACCACCAGAGCTCCAGAGCTCTAGATCTCCAGAGTTCCAGAGCTCCAGACCACCAGAGCTCCAGACCACCAGAACTCAAGACCTCCAGATCTCTAGACCTCCAGACCTCCAGAGGTCCAGGGCTCCAGATCACCAGTGCTCTAGACCGTCAGAGCTCTAGACATCCAGACCTCCAGACCACCAGAGCTCCAGACAACTAGACCTCCAGACTACCAGAGCTCCAGACCACTAGACCTCCAGACTACCAGAGCTCTAGACCTCCAGAGTTGTAGACCTCCAGACCACCAGAGCTCTAGACCTCCAGAGTTGTAGACCTCCAGACCACCATACCACCAGAGCTCCAGACCTCCAGAGCTCTAGACCACCAGAGCTCTGGACCACCAGGTTCATCCAGTAAATCATTAGTAACAGTTCTAATCTCGGCTCCTGATCTGGTCTCTCTGGTGTATTATTGTTGGTGGACGGAGGAAGAGCTGGAACCACTGAGGGAAGCAGAAGAAGATCACCTGAAGAAGAAAATCAACTGAAGCCTCGTCCTCTGAGCTCACCTGGTCTGACGGCCTCCGAGCAGCAGGCGAGGACGCAGTCCCGCTCCGAGCGCACCACCCGGGCGTCCATGGCCGTGGTGGACACGTTCAGCGCCGCCCTCATGTTGACCGTCGCACTCTGGTGCTGCCTGGAGTAACAGGTCTCCGACTCCTGGGCCGCCGATGGGGGCAGTGACATCATCGCGACGAGAGCAGCAGAGACGAGCAGCCGCAGCATCGGGAGGCGGCGGCGGGAGGCCGGAGAGGTCGTAGAGGTCATGGCCGGAGCGGAGAGGCGTCGGCGCCGTCGGAGATCCAGGAGAACGTCCTGCAGAGCAAAGACGGTGTTAAAGTCTCTCTGATAAAAACGCCGACACTCGGCTGGACTTTGAGCCATCAGACGTTCGTCAGCGCGTCACGGCGTCCCAGATCTGTCTGAGCCACAAAGAGAAATGATTTAGAAACCGATCAGTGGAGAGAAAAACACGGAGCTAAAAACGGAAGCTGCTCCTGAAGGAGGTGAAGAGGCAGCTTCCATTTTTAGATTCCTCTTGAACGAGGTCACGAAACGTGTTTCAGAAAAAGAAAAAGGAAAATCAGGCTGTTGGAGTGGAGATCAGCAAGATGGGGGTTCGGCTGGAACGTTCAGCATTTGTTTCACCTCAAACCCACTTAGACGCCTGAAAAAATGATCTGGTTAACGAACAAATAAAGTAAAATCCTGCGTTAAATGCACAGAAAAGCATAAAAACTTGTGTTTGAACATGTGGTGCTGCAGTTATTTGTAAATCTGCATTTAGAGACTTACCGCGCTGAGATCCTCGTCAGATCCTCAAGACCTTCAGGTCCACAGTCCACAGAACCGGACTTCAGCCGCCTCCTGTGAGCAACATGGGGACATGTGGTTCTTATCTTCACAGCTGCTATCTGACCCGCTATCAGCCAGGTGACAACCAGGTGAGCTCAGTCACGTCTGTGCTGCATGTACGGAGGAACTTCAGGGACAAAATGCCGCTGCTCTAAAAATCAGATGTTCACACCCCCTCAGACAAAAAACTTAACATTATTTATTCAACAAAAATGTAACCAAAGAGGGAAAAAAATAAAGCATCATTCAATGGATCCACCTGTAGAAGCAACTTTAAAGTTTATCAGGAAACATAGACTGTATAAGAACTGAACAACCCCTCTGTGACATCACACAGGTGTCTTTTTGACACTGACAGCAAAATCAGTGTTTGAAAATTTCAGCACACAGTTACTTTGACTTTAATCGAAGAAAACGTTTTATTATTTCGGAAGCAATTTTAAACGATGGATTATAAAATGTGTTTTAATTTCAGTTTAGGGGTGCATGATAATTATCGACCCAATAACTATCGACCCGATAATTATCGGGCTGATAACAGGAAATTATGACATCATCCCGATAAGTCCGATATTATGACAAATTTTTGTCAACACAGCAGTGCCTCGCTCCCTCTGAGCCTTGAATGACCGGCAGTGAATGTTATGTTCAAGTGACGTCGGCATAATCAGAAAAACGATTACTCAATCAGGAAAATCAAGAATACCCCCTCATACCAGAAAACAACTCGTTAACTCGGTCATAATTTTGGTAGTTGCTGACTTTAAATGATATTTGCAGTATTTTCCCTGATGTTACACAGAAAAAATTGAAAAAGCCGAAAGAACGACTAGCAAACGAGGGAAGGTGGGAATTTACGTTACACCTTGAATGCAGCATTGCGGAACAAGTTATGTTTAAGTTCCATTAGACCTCCGTAATTATTCAGTAGTTTACATTTTTAAAACCAGAGAACTGAAGCAGCTCCAGTCTGTTTTTTTTTCCAAGTTCAGTTTATAAAAATTTCAGTTCAGTCCAGAAAATACGAATTCTGAAGAATATATTAGATATATTCATCTCCTCCATAGAAGAGCAGCAGACAGGCCACAGAAAGATGCAAATGTAGTCATTTAAAAAAAAAAAAAAAGTAAAATATCTCATATTCAAACGCATAAAAGCAGAGGTTGTGAATATAGACGTCTATAGTGTCATAACTCAAACACCCGTACATTCACCCGTACGTTCACCCGTACGTTTACCCGTACATTCACCCGTATGTTCACCCGTTCATTTACCCGTACGGGTTTTATTCAGAGAAGAGTTCTTGTGGGTGCAGCAGCATCAGGATCAGTGCTCCATCCACATTAAAGAAAGCCGTACGAACTCATCGCTAACAGTTCTTAAAGTGATAATTAGCATTTTTTAAAATCAAGATCAAAAACTCAAAGTACTAGCTGTGTCCGAAACCGACTCTCTGCAAAACCCACTAACATCCGTGGTTGCCATTTTGTTGTGATGTCTGAATATAAGGTAAAAATATTTAATCAGATACTGAACCCTCAACATGTCCCACAAGCATTAGAGAAAAGTAGCGTACAAGCAATGGTCGCTATTAAGCGTAAACAAAAGGACTTCAAGCTACAGCGCTGCGGAAAAGAACCAGCACTGCCCTCTAGTGGTTAGTACTGTGCATAAATATAAATCAGGGTTAATACTGCCGTACTGGTTTTACCGAAAATTGTTTTATCTTTCGTCCAGTAAATGTGTGTTTTTAGTGTGCCTAAAGGCGATTTCCATCGCACCAAATGCTGGTTTGAGTCTTTAGGATAAAACCTGTTTGTGTTTTTTTTTTTGTCCCTGTGGGTTTTCCGTACTACAGCTGGCCCACCAACACCTGTACTGGTTTTACCGGATCTTACTTTATCATAATACCAATAAATGTGGACATCTAAAAGTTACTTCCATCACAACAAACTCTGGTTGGAGTCCTCAGGATGAAACTTGCTTGCTGTTTTTGGCCTGTCTGGTTTTCCATAGTACATCTGCCCCACCAACACCTATACTGGTTTTACTGGATCTTGCTTTATCATGATACTAATAAATGTGGACATCTAAAAGCTACTTTCATCACAACAAACTCTGGTTGGAGTCTTCAGGATTAAACTTGCTTGTTGTTTTTGGCCTATCCGGTTTTCCGTACCACAGCTGCCCCACCAACACCTCTGTACTGGTTTTACTGGATCTTGCTTTATCATAGTTCCAATAAATGTATGCATTTAAGTGTATCTAAAAGCTATTTTCATCACAACAAACTCTGGTTGGATTGCTTGGAGTCCAAACTTGCCATTTTTGGCCTGTCCGGTTTTCCATAGCTCAGCTGCCCCACCAACACCTCTGTACTGGTTTTACTTGCTCTGATTTTCCCAGATACGCAGTTTGAACCGGTAATTAAAAGATGTGTAGTGATGTGAGAGAAACCTGTTTTTTTGGATGTTTTCTTTGTTGCTGTTGTTGTTTATTTCCCCTCCGCGGTTCCGGGTCCTCCTCTAGAACGTTGGCCGGCGGACGGCGACTCAGCTCGGCGCAGCCTTCATCGTCCTGTCGGTCGGTCAGCGGTCGGACGAGTCGGTGTTTTCCATCCACACCAGTTCAGCACCGGCAGGAGTGGGAGCGCTGGAATAAAAGATATAAACCGGCGGCGCGTTTCTGAAAAAAAAAAAAAAAAAAAAAAAAAAAAATCTATTTATTTAAAAAAAAAAAAAAAGAAAGAAAGAAATCAGAGGGCTCCGCTCCGCCAGCGACCGTTACATCCGTTACATCCAGCGGCTCAGAGCGGAGACGTGTCGCCGGTGAGCAGCTCTCCGTCTCCGGATGGTGAACAAGATGCGCGGCTTCTCTCCGGAGTCTGACCCATTTTAGTCTTTGTCCTCTGGAAGGGGGAGGGACGAGGCTGCACCCCCCATCTGTGGAAAACACGCTCCTGTTATCACACCTGGACCGATAAACCTCCAAAATAACCGCGGGTTTTCAGATAAAAAGGGCTCCTTAAAACCTTAACGCAGAGCTCGGCCGCTCGAGACTTTTATTTTTACTAATAAAATATAACAAGTTTATAGGAACGATTAGCAGACAGGCTCATCAATAATTGAAGGAGCTGATGGGGAAGAAGACATCTGAGGAAAAAAAACACGTCACCAGCTTTCCAGCGACACATTTACAGCTAAAAAGACAACATACACTGGATTTATATGGAAGACCACTGATGTCCAGAAACAAACATTAAAATTCTGTTTAAATTAAAAACCGGATGAATAGAATCGGTTAATTTAATCTTAGAATAATTGAAAATTTATGAACCAAAACTAAAATGTAATTAATTATGCCACAGTTTGGGGTAAATAAAACACCAAACTCAGTCACACCCAAATCGCCGTTACAGATTTTGCCACTAACCTTTAATATATATGCACAGTTGTTAAAATAAATAAATAAATAAATAAAAATCAGTCTAAAATCGACTTAGGTGAAGTTTGTCTTCACGAGTTGGGATTCCGACTTCAGGGGTCATTCCAGTTGAGACGCCCGACTAGGAACTTGGAAATTCCTACTTCTAAAAACAAATGGAATGCGTTGTTATGATGGTTACATTGGGAGTCGTAACCTGGAGTGATGTCACACCCAAACTGACCGCGTCCCAGCTGCAAAGTTGGAAAATTAACTTTCCTAAATGTTGGACAAGCCGCCGTGCCCGTTAGCCAGTGTTAGCTAATTTACCGTAACTTTTGCTGATTAAAACAAACAAGAACTACACGTATTTCTGATTCAACTCAGTCTGTGATGTCACAGAATCCTACAAATCTCAACGGCCTCTTGAAGCGGATCAGAACCCAAAACCAAATGCGCTGTGTTGGAGGTTTTGAGCCAATAGTGACGTCAGGCAGCATAATGTGAGTCCTCAAGCACAGAAACGGTTATTTTAATTAATTATTTTATTAATTACTTGTCCCTAAAACTTGGACAGTCCCAGTTGTGAATTTTAATTTGTTAAAGTGAGAGAAGAGGTCCAGCAATAAACAAAAATATTCTGAGTTTTTATTTACAAAATGTCACAAGTTTGAAAACTGCTCGACTGTTTCTGGAGACACAAACAACGTTAAAGCGTCTGAGCCAGACAGGAAACAGCAGCCAAGCGTCTCATGAGAGGCTGAAACCAGTAAAATGTCCTGAATTCATCCTCAAAGAAGAAACACGGACAATTAAATGTTAATTCTTTAGCTGATGGAACTCACCACATCCCTACAACAGATTTTTTTTTTTGACAGTTTTGTCACAAACAGGCTTCCATATTTCTCTGTAAAGTTCAACTGTTCTGCGTCGTATTTTATTTTTCTGCAGACACAAACGCTGGAGCTTCCTGTCACATGTCTCTTCACTCCACATCCACCATCTCCACGTCGCTGTGGCAACTGGGCGCATCCTTCTTCTTCTTCTTCCGGGTCAGAGCCGACAATGACGAGTCCTGCTGCTTCTTCTTCTGTGGTGCTGCTTCAGCTGTGGAGGAGACATTTTCAGAATGAACAAAGCAGCGCGGTGATCTGGTGACATCAACCAACGTTTTTAACCACGCGGCAGGTTTAATGTCCCGCGTGACGCAGGAGCTTCTAGATCCACCTTCAGCTGGTGGCGGGAGGCTTCGTGGTTCTGGAGGACAACGTTGCTTCGGCTCACGGAGGTTTCTAGATGTCCTCTCCAAAGGTCTCATCCGTCCAGAGGACATTGTTCCAGACATTAGTGGACGTCCTGAGACCATTTCTGACCCTTCAGATAATAATTCTGATACCTGTTAATAAACTTCTTCTTCAGCGTCACCTGATGAAACCTTCTAGAAGATCTGAACTGAGCCGATCAGGAAACGTTTGCTCTGATTTCACTTAAAGAAACGTTTTGTTTTCATAAACTTCTGGTTTCAACTGGAGTTCAGAATTCTGAGTTAACAAAAACAAGAAAATAAATCAAGAAATCGTCATTTTTAAAAATTAAAATTTTTGGTTTGGTCACATCTAAATTTATCCAAAATTATCAAAGTTGTAGTTGCAAGAAATTCACAATTTTGCGACATAAAGTCGGAATTCTGAGTCAAAAACGTCTTAATTCTGCTAAATTTGTCATTTATGACAAAAAAAATGTGCAATTCAACTGAAAAAATTCTTGATTTTAGAACATAAAGTTAAAATTATACTTATTTCACAAATTCTGCAACATGAAGTTGTAATTTTATGACAAAAAGATGCGATTTTACAGAAGTTGATATTTTATCACTAAAGACGTCAGAAAGTCGGGATTTTGTGAAATTTGAGATTTTAGGACAAAATTTGCTTTAATGTCAATTTTACTGTTAAGAGTAGAAAAAAAGGAATTCAGACTTGAATCCAGATTTGAATTCAGACTTGAAACCGGACCCGAATGCAGATCTGAATCCAGACTTGAGTCCGGACCTAAATCCAGACTTGATTCCAGACCTGAATCCAGACTTAAATCTAGACCCGAATCCAGACTTGAATCCAGACTTAAATCTAGACCCGAATCCAGACCCAAATCTAGAGTTGAATCCAGACCCAAATCCAGAAAAGTATCCAGACCCAAATCCGGACCTTAATCCAGACCCGAATTCAGACTTGAATCCAGACCCAAATCCAGACCCGAATCCAGACTTGAATCCAGACTCAAATCCAGAAAAGAATCCATACCCAAATCCAGACTTAAATCTGGACCTTAATCCAGGCCCGAATTCAGACTTGAATCCAGGCTTGGATCCGGATCTGAATACAGACTTAAATCTAGACCAAAATCCAGAAAAACAACCCAGATCCGAAATCCAGATCTGAATCCAGTCTTGAAGCCAGACCTGGATCCAGACCTAAATCCCAGTAATGAGTTAAAACACATACTATGATTAAATTTTCTTTTTTTTTTGTCCCTGAAAACAAGCGAAAACCCAGGAAAAATAAAATTACCTCATAAATTAAAGTTGATATCATTTAACTTGTTTTAACAGTAAATTACTACATTTAAGATTTCCTCGCTAATTAAAACACAAAAGACGTGTTTATGATTAATTTACTAGGACTTAATAAGTTGCTTCTATTTGAAACAAGATAAATAAAATAAATAATCTCATATATCCAGATGTCAGATTTTATATCCGCAGCAGAGCGGATGTTTGGAGTATTTTACCCTCCATAGAAGGCTTCTCCTGCTGCAGGTGCTGCAGCTGCTTCAGCAGTTTCCTCTTCTTCTTCCCAGACAGAGTGATGTTCGCTCTGGGACTTGACCTGAGGAGGGAGGAGGTGAGGAGGTTCAGGAGGAGGTGAGGAGGTGAGCTCAGGGCGTACAGGTGGATGACTCACCCTCTCTTCTTCAGGTGATGGACGGTGATGAGTCCCTCGTCCACGACGGCTCCAATGATCTGATGCTTCTTCCTCTTCTGTCGACTCTGAACTCTCCGCCGCTTGAAGAGCTTCTTCCCCAACTCCTGCAAGAAGACGATACGTCAGACCTTCTCCACCTCACCAGATAGCCCCGCCCCTTCAGAAGAGATGAGCCAATGACTGTAGAGCATCAGGTCCACATGGACCAGAACTCTGACATCTGCAGTTTTCAGCTTCAGAGTTATACTGGGATTATACCAGAGTTATACCGGGATTATACTGGGATTATACTGGAGTTAAACGGGGATTATACCGGAGTTTTACCAGGATTATACTGGAGTTAAACCGGGATTATACCGGAGTTATACGGGGATTATACTGGAGTTATACTGGGATTATACCAGAGTTAAACTGGGATTATACCGGAGTTATACTGGGATTATACAAGAGTTATACTGGGATTATACCAGAGTTATACCGGGATTATACTGGAGTTATACTGGGATTATACTGGAGTTAAACCGGGATTATACCGGAGTTTTACCGGGATTATACTGGAGTTAAACCAGGATTATACCTCAGTTATACTGGGATTATACCAGTTATACCGGGATTATACCGGAGTTATACTGGGATTATACTGGAGTTAAACTGGGATTATACCGGAGTTATACTGGGATTATACAAGAGTTATACTGGGATTATACCAGAGTTATACCGGGATTATACTGGAGTTATACTGGGATTATACAGGAGTTAAACCGGATTACACCGGAGTTTTACCGGGATTATACTGGAGTTAAACTGGAGTTAAACCGAGATTATACCGGAGTTATACCGGGATTATACCGTAGTTATACTGGGATTATACCAGTTATACCGGGATTACACCGGAGTTTTACCGGGATTATACTGGAGTTAAACTGGAGTTAAACCGAGATTATACCGGAGTTATACCGGGATTATACCGTAGTTATACTGGGATTATACCGGAGTTATACTGGGATTATACCACAGTTATACAGGGATTATACCGGAGTTATACCGGGATTATACCGGAATTATACTGAAATTATACCGGAGTTAAACTGGGATTATACCGGAGTTATACTGGGATTATACCGGAGTTATACTGGGATTATACCGGCGTTATACTGGGATTATACTGGAGTTAAACCGGGATTATACCGGAGTTATACTGGGATTATACCGGAGTTATACCGGGATTATACTGAAATTATACTGGAGTTAAACTGGGATTATACTGGAGTTATACTGGGATTATACCGGAGTTATACCGGGATTATACCGGAATTATACTGAAATTATACTGGAGTTAAACTGGGATTATACCGGAGTTATACTGGTGGACTGAATTTAGATTGTTCTGGAGCAGTTTCATACCTGAACTGGGTTGTTTTTACACCAGTTTAGACTGGTTTAGGACAGGCTGTCAACCTGGTTTACATCAGTTTAAACCAGACTGGATCTATCCCAGTATTAGCCCTGTTTGGAGTGGTTCCATCTGATTTCTGACCAGGTTTAGGACTGGTTTTTACTCTGGGACTGGACTCGTACCACCTGCTTATACTGCAGCTTCAGGACCTGGACGGGTCCGACCTCCTCCGTAGAGACAGGCTGAAACTGGGTCATGTGACAGGATGGCGACCCAAACAGACCAGATGGGAAAACAAAAGAATGAAGGTCAGGGGTTCTTCTCATCTGCAGGATGGACTTTACCAGCTGCTCCACCAGAACAGAACCGAACCGTCCAGACCGTCCTGCAGGAGGAGCTTCAGGATCCAGGAGCAGATTGGTTCAGTGATAGTAGACCGGATCAGAGATCAGGAGCCGGCATTTTAAAGAACTCATCCAGAACCTGCGATCAGAACCCAAACAGCAGGACCTGGTCCAGGACGTCAGATGTAGCGAGTCTCATCCCACAGATGTTCCCGGCAGATGTGTCTGACTCTCTGACGTATTTAAGCCTTTAAAACTCACCCGATGCTCCTGTAACCATGGAAACGCGTTCAAACATGACCAGTTGAGTCTGGTTCTGGTACCGTTTGTCATTTAAACCTGAATTTATCCCATTAAAGACTGGTTTGTTCGGATTGACCTGCTACAGTTGTCAAATCCCACATGTTGAAACCGGTCACGTGGGTTTTCTGGACGTTTTTCACGCGGACAGAAGCAGAAAAACGGTTCCGCCGCCGAAAACCGGGACTTCCCGTCCAGAACCGGGACCAGAAAAGCGGGTAAAGAGGAGGTTTTCTCACCGTTCTGGGTCTGTTAATCTTCCCTCCTGGAGGAGACATGATGATGATGATGATGAAGGTCTCAGCGTCTCCCACGTGCTCCTGGACGCCGAGCTTCTTCTTCTTCCTCCTCGTCCACAGCGCCTCCTGGCGGTGCGGAGTCAGAACGACACGGGACCAGTGCGCATGCGTCAACAGCTGAGTCTCCACCAGCTTCTGAAACAACTGGTTGCTGTGGAAACGAGCTCCTCCCACCTGTCAATCAGCAGCAGATGATTATTTATAATCAAGTTATTGCTGGAACCATCTTGATAAAACAGAAATATGAAGCAAAAAACAAACTCAAACTGGAAAATAAAATAAATAAAAGTGTTTTTTTGATACAAAATGATACAAAATTATATAATTATATTGATAAAATAATAATAATAGAATAGACATTTATTTTATTTTAACATTCTACCTAATAAATCATTCTCCAGAGTAATTTATTTCATAATAATTTACATACACGTACGTATGTGGATTTGTATAATTTAGTTATTTTTCAACATTAATCAATTCTGATGTTGTTGTAAACAAATCTGTTTTAGATGTGATGTTTCTCTTTAATGAAGAAATTTAAGTAATTAAAATTTATCATTTAATTCTTATTTTTTATTTAATTCAATTTATTAATTTCTAAATTAATAGTAATTGATATTAATATGAATCATTTGGCAAAAATATTTTGACATTAATATTGTTATTGTTATTATTATGATCATCATCATCATCATCATTATTATTATTATTATTGTTATAATAATAATAATAATAATAATATAATAATAATAATAATAATAATAATAATAATAATAATGACATGAAATCAAATGAATGAAATGAAAATGAAATGAAATAAAAAAGAAAATACTTTATTAATCCCAGAAGGGAAATTCAACATTGTAGTAAGGGTTTTTTTTTCAACAATGAATAAATAACAGTAATAATGATATTGAATTAATAATAGTAGGATGTCTTGTTGTGGAAATTAAAATTTAATTAAACCAGTCTGAATACATGAACATTAAATGTAGATTAGTATGTAAAACTTATTCTGTAGAATATTGCATTAAATTAATTATTCTTCAGTGTTATTCGTAATAAACTGATTATTTTTATATTATTTTATTTATTTAATTAAACCAGGAAAAGACCCAGTGTCCAGGTTTCCATAGCAACCAGCTGTCAACGTCCTGATTAATTCACCTTAATCAGGATAACTGGCTGATTAGTTTAGTCGTTTTATTTTTCGTCTTCATCGATCACTGATGAGATTTTTGCTGTAAATATAATCAACTATTAAAACTTTTCTCATAAAACAGTAAAAATGTTTGATTTTTAAAAAAAGTGAAAGGAAGCAGACGTGGTCAGTAAATGACTGTTGCTTAAACAAATAAATAATTATAGCAGAGCAGGTGTACGGAGGTCCGCTGATGTCCAGAAGCTGCAGCCATTGCTGGTTTGATTTGTTGACGTTTGATTGGTTTCAAACGTCTGAGATCAATGAAACATCTGTAAAGTTTAATGACGTCTTTCATCGTTATAACTAACACCTAATTAACCTGCTGAGTTCGTCTGCAGCTGCTGGACAAGTCCAGCTGTTCTTCACCTTTAACTCTTCCGCCCCCTGGTGGCCAAAAGACAAAGTGACACCAGAGACAAACAGGAGGAAGGTGTCAGACGTTTAATCCGTTCAGTACAGAGTTTTCATCTCAGTGCAAGTGCCAAAAAAAACCCAACAATACAGAGCCGTGTTTGGTTTATTTACAGGCGTGAACTTTGGCATCGAGAAGCAGAGCCGGCGGTGGAAACGTAGCGAAGACGAGTGGCGGCTTCGTCCTGGCGGGAAACATCCAGGGGACAGAGACGGAGGACGAGGACGCGTTTTCTTCATTTCAGTCGACCACAAAACAAGTCCGTGAACAATATCAATGGTATATATATTTATATTTATATATCTAAAGTGCATTATGGTACAAAAATATAGAAGGTCAGCAGCACCCCGATACATTTACAAAATAAATACACCATTCAGACAAAATAAATTACCGCAAAAAAAAAGAAAAAAAAAAGACATAATTGGAGTAAAAAAGGGAAAGCGAGGATTCACAAAGATTAAAATCTGCTGCCCCACAGAGCATCAATAAGGTTTTTTTGTTTTAAATCATATTCTGCTATCTATTCTGATATATTTAGAATATTTACACACAATAAATATTTTCCAATTTCTTTCCAAACAATCACAACGACAGACGGCTGCATCGTGAGCATTTAGGAGTCCACGGCGACTGTCCGAAGGTTTCTGCAACACAAGCACAGAGAAACGGGTCAGAGACACGACTGGACACCTGGACACCTGACTGGACACCTGACCGGGACACCTGACCGGGACACCTGACTGGACACCTGACTGGACACCTGACTGGACACCTGGACACCTGACTGGACACCTGACCAGGACACCTGACTGGCGCCTGACTGGACACGTGCCTGGACACCTGACTGGACACCTGACAGGACACCTGGACACCTGACTGGACACTGGACACTGACAGGACACCTGACTGGACACCTGACCAGGACACCTGACTGGACACCTGACAGGACACCTGACTGGACACCTGGACACCTGACTGGACACCTGACCAGGACACCTGACAGGACACCTGACTGGACACCTGACTGGACACCTGACTGGACACCTGGAGACCAGGTAGAGGCACAGGGTTCTAGAGCCCTCTAGAACCCTAGAACCCTCTGCCTCTACAATAGACCTCTGAATAGACCTCTAATGGCCTGAATAGACCTCTAGTGGTCTATTCCAACCACTAGGGGTCTGAATAGACCTCTAGGGTCCTCTAGACATGAATAGGTCTATTCAGGCCATTAGGGCTCTATTCAGACCCTAGTGGTCTGTGGTCTGACCCCTATTCAGAACCCTAGTGGTCTATTCAGACCTCTAGTGGCCTAATTAGACCTGATAAGGTCACTATTCAGACCCCTGGGGGTCTGAATAGACCTCTAGAACCCTCTGCCTCTAGAATAGACCTCTGAATAGACCTCTAGTGGCCTAATTAGACCTGAAAAGGTCTAGACCTGAATAGGTCTATTCAGGCCACAAGAGGTCTGAATGGACCTCTAGTGGCCTGAATAGACCTATTCAGACCTCTAGTGGTCTATTCCGACCACTAGGGGTCGGAATAGACCAAAAGGGTTCTGAATAGGGGTCAGACCACAGACCCCTATTCAGAACCCTAGTGACCTGAATAGACCTGAAGGTCTTAACAGACCCTGGTGGTCTTCTAGTAAAACTACACCCCTGCATCGGCCTCAGAAAGGGAAACCAGATGTTGAGTCGCCTGATAAACTTCATTTATTCCTGAAAGAAAATGTCCACTGATCCGAAGACTCACCTTCGTCAGAGACTGACGGCGTTTCAATGCAGCGCCCTCTGCAGGCCGAGCAGGGACCTCCACTCCAGATGGAGCCTGCTGCCGGCGTCGCCCCCCAGCCTCCAGCCCAGTGAGCGCGCCCGCCTCTTCCTCTTCTCCCCCTCCCTCCTCTTCCCGGTCCTGCTCTTCTTCTTCTTCTTGCCGGGGACCTTCAGCATGCTGTCCTTGTAGGTCTGGGACTTGTTGGTCTCCTGCGGCAGGTTGGTTCCCTCCTCCTCGTCCAGCTGGAAGCTGACCGGCAGGTTTTTGGTGCCCCCGGGGGGTTTGGAGTGGAGGGTGCTGCCGGTGGTGCTCAGGTGGATGCCCAGGCCGACGGCCGGCAGCCCGACGCCGGCGCCGCTGCTGCCGCCGCCCGCCCCAGTGGTCCGCACCGGGATGTCGCGGATCTCGGCCGTGTGGACCACGTCCAGAAGCTCCTGCAGCCACATGCGACGCCTGAAGTCCTGCAGCGTCCGGCTCTTGTCGTGCATCAGCTGGGTGTGCGTCACTGAGCGTTTCCTGCAAGAAACAAGGATGTTTTTAGAGGAGCGAGTTTAGAGAGACATTTACAAGCAACATTGGTTCCCTCGGTGACCAGCAGGGGGCACTTTTCTGCTCCTCCATCACATCATCTGGATCTTCTTCTCACATGCAATCAAAATCTACACTGTAAAAAAAAAAAAGTAATATAACACAATTTTACTGTCTATTTTACAGATTTTTTCAGTATTTTTAAAATACCATTTAATTTTTTAAAAAATAGACTGTGATTTTACGTGTCAAATGTAAAATAACATTAAATCACCGTACATGTAAATACACACAATATTTCTGTTCTTTTCCAAAAAAAAACTCCATTAGACATACAAATATTTATTTTTAAAACACGTTCACAAATATATCATAATTTCACAAATATTCGTCTGTTATTTAAGGGAATAAACTGTAAAATTCAACTTTAAAACTAAAAAAAAGGAAAAAATCGTTTAAAATTACTGAGGAATTAATAATAAAAATGTGTAATTTTACTATAATTTCTTTATTAATTGACTAATATTTTCATTGAAAATAACTACAATTACTCTCATTTCTAGATGGTAACATTAATTAACATTATATTAATATAATTATTAATTATATTTATTTTGAAAGGACATCTAATGAGACATAGTGAAAGGGGAAAACTTGAGAGGGTGAATAATAGTGTGTGAATAAAAGTGTGTAAAACAAAACTTGTGCTGTGCAAAAACAGGAAGTTGACAAAATACTACTTTAGCTAGCGCCATGGCTGTCAGGTGTTGCAGACCAGGATCCACTACAATACAAGGCTACAGTCCTTAAAACTGTAGCAATTTTAAACCCAATATGTAGTTTTTCAACAGTTTTTTGACATGTTTAGGAAGATGAGTCACATTATTTTTTGTGTCATATACTGTTATATTACATCAAACACAAATTATTATACAACTTCTTTACATAAAATGTAGTTGAAACCAATTAATAACAGCACATTTCTGTAAATTTAAGCATTATTGGTAATACAGCATTTACTTACCATATTTCTAGGTAATTCAATTGTTTTAAAATGTTTCTAGTTTAATGTTAAAAACAACCCGAAAATAAGGCAAAATCTTGTTAAAATTACAACTACAACTGTAATTATGGAAAAAAAACTGTATTTTTATGAGAAAGTAATTTTCTGTTATTTCACTGTATTTTTCTGGTGCCCCAGCTGCCGGAAAATTACCGTTTTTTTTACGATTTTTTTTTTTACAGCGTAGTTTATATAGATGATATAAATGGTAATTAGAAACCCCAGAAACAGGAAGAATATAAAACCACCATGCAGGGCTGAAGACTCTCCAGGACAGATTCAGACACATTTGGAGGTCTGGGAGTCCAGGGTCGAGTCTACGTTCCCTTCGTAGTCTAAACGTAGCGTCACTAAAGGGGCCCAGATCTGCCTCCTACCGAGAGACGGGGGGTCTGGGTCTGACCTGGAGCCCCTCCTCAGGGAGGCATCCTACCCAGATGAACCGCCTCAGCTGGCTCCTCTCCACCTGGAGGAGCAGCGACTCTACTCTGAGGTTCTGCAGACGCCACTGATCCACCTGTCCAGTTCCTGCTTCACTACTCCTCCACTGGAGGCAGCACCTCATTCCAGACCAGGAGAGGGGGCCGACTGAGAACCAAGGTCTCAGACAGCATCAGGACCTCAGGAGATGTTCTCCTGGGGTCACCAGACCATCCACCCGCTGGCGGCAGCTTAGCAGCAGAGCTACGCTGTCTTTCTTCCAGCTGTTACCTTCGGTGATTTCAAGAGCAACACTTCTGGCATCTCCAGAAGCTGGAAGGTCAGGAACTGATGCATTTTACACCAGGTGTGAAACTTCAGATCTGTCAGGTACGCTCAGGTGTTCTGCTTTCTCTAACTGAGTCTGGACAGCTCTGAAGAACGTCACGTCTGGACAAACTTTGTTGGACCAAGCGGTCTGGCGGCTCCACCGCCAGTAAGCCAGCGTGCTCTCCTGCTCGTGGACCTGAGCATCTTCAAAACTGTCAGAGTCATGTTTCCAGCAGGTTCCATCTTGGTGAGTCACCAACCCCCTTAAAGTCAGAAGAACCACATTTTTGCCCGAAAACATCTTCAAACTCCACAACAGGATGTAGAAGTTCTAGCCTCTCCTCAGTCTTTACTAGGGATGCCCGATAACTATCGACCTGATAACTATCGGACTGATAACAGGAAATTATGACGTCATCCCGATAAGTCCAATATCACAACGAATAGCTCCGATAACATATATATTTCTGTCAACACTGCAGTGCCTCGCTCTCTCTGAGCCTTATATGACCAGCAGTGAATGTTATGTTCAAGTAACATCGGCATAATCAGAAAACCGATTACTCAATCAGGAAAATCAAGAATACCCCCTCATGCCAGAAAACAACTCATTAACTCGGTCATAATTTTGTTAGTTGCTGACTTGAATTGATATTCGCAGTATTTCCCCTCATGTTACACATAAAAAAAGAAAAAATAGGAAAGGCTGAAAGAACGACTAGCAAACGAGGGAACGGAGAAATTTACGTTACACCTTGAATGCAGCCTGCAGTTTAGTGTGCTGATAAAAGCAAACAAACATGGTGGCTATTATATGGAACTTTGTTAAAGTTTCAGAAGAAGATAGTTTGCTGGTTATTTGTGACAAATGTTCCAAGCGAAGGAGGGAAAAATAGCACAAGCTTTAATATGTCAAACCTGATCAGCCACCTGAAACATAGCCATCGCTTCCATGGAGTTTTGAAATCGTGCTAACGTCAGCTAACGTGAGCTAACATGAGCCAATGTGAGCAAGCCAGCAGCAGCCTCCCCTCTCCTCTCCTCGCCATCATCTCGCTCATCTAAAGCTTCTATTAGATAAAAAACCCCCCCCAAAACTACTAAACCTCATTCACTTTAATTAAAGGCATTCATTTGAATAGAATCACAAGCCAAAATCCTTTAAATGTAATTTTCTGTTACTATGGAGTGCACTATTTCATTTATTTACACAGACAAGTCTAACTTGTGTCAGTACATTATGCACTGCCCATTATTTTTTATTGTCATAGAGGAATTAACTTTTTCAGTTAGTAATTCTGATGCATGTATTTCCATCAGTTCAAGGAGCCTTTATTTTTTATATCAGTCAGTAATGAACCTTATTTAAGTTAATGTGAGATATCAAATAGGTTTGTTTGATAGCTTTACAAAAATGTTTGAGAGGCTTGACAATAGTTTTTCATTGAAAAACAATAAATATCTGTTCATTTAAAGAGTCAAAACTGTTTTTGGTTTTGTTCATAGTATTGATGTAATGATCTTAGGTATATGTGTGTTATCAGTTATCGGTATCGGCCTTTAGGAGCTGAAAGTTATCGGTTATCGTATCAGTTTTAAAAGACAGTGTCATGCATCTCTAGTCTTTACTGTTGCTTGTTGATGCAGAATGCATTCTGGGATGTTTCACCATCTCACATCTCCACCGGAAACCTCCACAGATGCAGACTGGAGCAGAACTTTGACTCCGACTGATCCAAAACAAATACTGACCCCCAGTGGACAAACGCGGGTACTACAACTGCACATATTAATATACTGTTTACAGTTTAATGTTCCTGGAGTCGGTTCCAGGTCTCCCTCTGAGCTAAACTCATCTGGAGGTGTTGAGGTTGAACATCCACATGGTGGAGCTCAAGAGCCTTTTAACTCAGCTGGGATTGAGAAGTGGACCAGAATCCAGCGGCTGCAGATAAAAAAAACAGCTTTAATGGCGGGAGGTGAGACTGGAGCCACCAGATGGCGCCGTCTGCTCAGAAACCTCGAGGTTTCTCAGGAACTCTGATGCCTCCTCGGACGGGGAGAGGGAGGCCGGTCTGGGTCGAGTCCAGGTCCGGGGGCCTGAGAGCAGGACGGGCTGGGATGAGCCGTTATCTCTCCGAGGGACTCGGACTCTGCTTTTCCGCGGCGTCGGGTTTCTCGGGTTTCTCGGGTTTCTCGTGGCGGCTGAAGCGTGGGAACGAGCACCTCAGGTGTCTGAGCACACAAACAGCTTTCCCGCTCCTCCTCCTCCTCCTGGCGGCTAACAACCCTCTGTTTCTCATTCTGCCCCTCGATGCCAGAGTGCTGAGTAATAAAAATCGTCCAGAACAAGAGAGAAAAAAGAACCGGGGCCCCTGAAACGCAGAGGGAGCCGGCGGGAACAGCTTCTGTTTATATGCATACAGATATTTCCTGCTAACGGGCTTTGAAAGCTGATCTGGGCGTGTTTTTAACGTTATTAAAGCTCACATCAAACAGGAGAAGGAAAGGAGCGCGGCAGGAGCGCGGCGGGAGCGCCGCGGAGCTGCTCCCGACACATCTTTTATGGTTTCAGCCGCCTGGGAGGCAAACTGGGAGGCAAACTGGGAGGACTGGCGGGATCCAGGTGCACGTCCGGGTATCGGCTTCTTACTGTTTTAATTATTTTGGAAGCAGATAATATTTTTTTCTTTTTCTGGCATTCACAAACAGCCAAACTCCAGAAGAAAACAACCAGTAAAGTGACGCCAGAGGACGTTCGGCTCAGAGGCTCCCCCTGCTGGTGCAAAGCTTTTACTGCAGACGACTGCAGAAACTTTTAAAAGGGTTTTTAGGGTTCTAACCCGCCTAGGGTTCCCGCCTCTAATGTCTGAAGACCACGACTGGAGATCTGGAGGGTTTCTGAGGCGACAACCAGCAAAGCTTCTGGTAGCTGGTGACGATAATCACAGATATTTAACATCCTCGTTTGTGTTAATGACCATGACGATGCGGTGACCTAACGACCCTTTGGACTGAGATAACAACAGGACGTCTCTCCTGAAGGCGGAGGTTCGTCTGTGACCTTGAAATCGCCTCTACAGTTGTTGAGCGGGATATCGGTTTCAGCTGGAACCGGTTCTGCCTCTGGACGATGCTGAGGGACGTCCAGCTGGTGGACGTCCAGCTGGTGGACGTCCAGCTGGTGGACGTCCAGAAGGACGTGGGTCGCGTCCAGGTTCCTCTTTGATTTGTCCCCATTTCGGTTTTAACCCCAACACGACACTCGTCCTGGACATCCAGAACCATCTGATTCTGGATTCAAACTTCAGGACTATGCTTCCAGAGTTCGACGCGTCGACCTGCTGCCTGTCTGTGACTGGTTCTGACAGGTCATGTGACCTGCGGCGTCCATCTAATACCTTCTGCTAGAAGGAGATTCTCCCGATGACTCAGGTTCCCACCAGGTTACTTTTTTACTCGCATTTCGAACTGACAGCATGTGATTTGATATTTCACGTTCTGGGTCTGACACCCCCCCGAACCCAGACCCGAACCCCAACCTCGATCTGGTGGTCTGATCTGGTCTGGTGGCTCCAGGTATCCAGGTGTTGGTTCTCTCCTTCTACGAGAGCTGCTTTGGACCTGCAGTGAATCATGAATCATCTCGGTGTTCATGTTGGAGGTTTCTGGTCCGGTTCAGGAGGTTCCAATGGGTCCGATCTGACCCGTCAGAACCTCCTGAATCATCACGGTGCTCATGTTGGAGGTTTCTGGTCCAGTTCAGGAGGTTCCGATGGGTCAGAACTGACCCCTCCTCCATCCAAATATCGGAGGCTCAATCAGAGAACTGACTTTAAAGTCTTCCAGGTGGAACAGATCTGGACCCAGAACGTCCCGGACCAGCGCCGGAAACTAAATAAATCTGAGCAAACAGCAGGGGGGCAGTGGGGGTCAGAGGTCAGCTGCCTTTTCAACGCGCTCGTGTTTTCTTTTCCACTCAGGTGGCGTTGAGTGTTCGGCGCATCCAGGAGTCCCGTTAGGAGCCCATCACCCCCCCGACATAAAAACATAACAGCCCCCCCCCCCCCCCCCCCCCCCCCCCCCCCCCACAGCCACCGCCTTCAGAGCATCTTCACAACCAGAGACGTCTCTGCGATAATGTGGAAAAAGCAGCGAGCGAGGGTGTGAAAGAGCGTTTATGCTGCTTGGCAGCGAGCGGCTCGGCGGGAGCGGCGGGTTTAGTTTGGTCCTCGGCCGAGTCGAACATCAGCATTATTCATTTCACTCAGCGGCCGCGGACAGCGGCGGCGGCGGGTCCAGCAGGGAGGTCGGCCCTTTCAGGAGTTTATCTCCGCGCTGGGTAAACACGCAGGTGGGCGACGGCTAACTAAACAGCTACCGGCACATTTTCCAGTCGCCCAGCGAGTCACCCGGAGGGGGGGTGGGGGTGGGGGGACCAGGACTTACGTTCTGCTGCTCAGGGCGTCGATGGGCCGTCCGTGGTGCGGCGCCGGAGAGCAGAGCAGGAACACGGCAAAGCACCACTGCTGCACCGCTCTCCCGGAGAAGAACATGGTTCTGGTTCTGGAAAGAAGCAGAGCAGAACATGAGAAGCCCGGAGGAGCCGAGAATCAAAACCAGGAGTTCTGACGGGAAACTTACTTCCCCCCACACCCTCGTCTGTCCCACACAGAGAAAAAGAAACAAACGATGCCCCCCCCCCTCAAAGCTCCCCGACGGGAACCAGAGACGTCAGTTTTAAAAAAAAATCCAGGTGATGACACCTTCAGAGGGAAAAAAAAAAAAAAGAAAAGTAAAGCAAAAGAACAATCCGGAGCTTCTGCTCTCTGTTTTTAACTGAAGCTCCTTGGGTTCAGAGACAGTCCAGCTGCAGCTGCTGCAGTCCTGCAGGCGTCCGGCGCTTCAGAGGCTCCAAGGTGAGACTCGCCGCCGCTGCTGCTGCAGGTCCATCTGATGGGAGCGTTCGCTGCATGCTGCCTGAGAACTGCAGGTCAGAGGCGAGGGGAAGGGGAGGACTCGCCGACGGAGAGGAGGGCCTCTGAGAGGGGAGGGGAGGGGAGGGAGGGAGGGGGGAGAGCAGGAGGAGGCGGCAGGAAGGTGGCGCTCGAGCTGCACCTCCAGCGGCAGCTCCAGGGCCGGTCGCAGCTCAGCGGCTGAAGCGGCTGCAGGGTTCAACGCAGAGCCTCGGTCTTCTGAGCAGAATATGTTGAGTCATTTACTTCTTGAGGACTCCAACCGTCGGCCCCGTCGCCCCGTCGGCCCCGTCGGCCCCACCTCCTCACTTCTGCTGCTTCAAAGACCATCTGATCTCAGCCGAGGGCTTGTTCAGCCTCAGATCAACAACAGCTTCTTTCCACAGTGACTTTATATTTTTAGCAACGCTGAAGCCAGAAAGAGAAAAATCATAAATCATGATGATCTTCAAGGGCCCATCGTCAGCAGGCCTCCACAGAAGCAGATGTTTCAGGGGTTTTACTGGCCTGGAGTCATTCAGGTCTGTGTTTACACAACGCCAAGAGGAAAGGGCATCAGAAAAGAGCTCAGAGAAGCCATTTTTATCGGAGAGAGTTATGGAACCTTCTCAGAACAACGTGGAGTTCAGCATTCAAAAGTTCAGCTCCGCCCCCAGGCAGGGTCAGCCCCGCCCCCATTAGACCTGATTCAGTCCAAAAGCCAATGTCCTCCAGCTGTCTCAGTCGCTGTGACAAACTGGTGCTCACCTGAACACGTTGGGGTTCGTTAGGGATTGTTGGGGATCGATGGGGATCGATGGGGATCGATGGGGATTGTTGGGGTTCGATGGGAATCGTTGGGGATCGATGTGGATTGTTGGGGATCGATGGGGATCGATGGGATCGATGGGGATCGATGGGGATCGATGGGGATCGTTGTGGATCGATGGAGATCATTGGGGATTGTTGGAGATCGATGGGGATTGTTGGGGATTGTTGGGGATCGATGGAGATCGTTGGAGATCGTTGGGGATCGTTGGGGATCGATGGTGATCGTTGCGGATTGTTGGGGATCATTGGGGATTGTTGGGGATCGATAGGGATCGATGGAGATCGTTGGGGATCAATGTAGATCGTTGGGGATCGTTGGGGATCGTTAGGGATCGATGGGGTTCGTTGGGGATCGTTGGGGATCGATGCGGATTGTTGGGGATCGATGGGGATAGTTGGGGATTGTTGAGGATTGTTGGGGATCGATGGAGATCGATGAGGATCGTTGGGGTTCGATGGGGATCGTTGGGTTTGGTGTCGTGCACAGAGACACTTTAAAGGTCACGGGGCTGGTGGGGACGGGTGTTTTGAGGGTAACCACCTCTGCTCCCACCAGCATCGAATGAAAGCGACAGCAGCGCATCGTTGTTTCATGCCACACGATGGCGACTATGTTTCGGACGCTCGCGGCTGAGATGTTTTCTCCGACTTCTCCCACCTGACAGACGGACCCGGGACCCCTTCGCCTCGCTGCACCTGTCATCTCTGCTTCGCTCGTGGACGTTTTTGACCCGACCTTCACTTTGGCTTCCTTCGGTGAAACTGACGCCGCGGTCGGTCCAGTCAACCCACAGCTACCTGCACCAGACGCCCTCCGGCGCAGCGTGAGTCACTAAAATTTGTTAAAGCCGTTCCAGGAAATAACAAACTCTAAAAGAGCGTGGCGGCTTTGATTCCCAGCGTCCAGTCTGAGCTCTGAGCGCCAGAACAGAAATAGATTTAAAAAGAAGGTGAGATGTACATGTATAAAACTGCTTACTGGTTTTTGTTGCTCTTTTCCAAAGAAAAGAGCTGAATTAAGTGAGAAGCAGTAAAGGGGTGCTTGTTCTCGTTAATCCACCTCCCAAGGTCGTCTGTGTTTATGAAGCCTGCGTCACCATGGTTTCCTCCTTTTACCAGCGGCATTAAGAACCTCCCGGTGACCCGCTGCATCCAGATACGGTGGAGTTGGGAGCGAAACGCCGCCTCACAAAGACTTATTGTGTTTCAAATTCCTCTCGAGTGTTCCCGATCCGACGGCTGTTCAGTTTTCCTCACAGTCCTGGAAGTCGACGACGGAGCGAGGGGGTTGCTGGGTTTCTTTTCAACACACCTTTGGACTTACAGGGTTTATTCCACGCCGCTGGAGCAAACGTGTTCTCAGTGACCGTCCAAAAGCTCAGGATGTTTAGTTTACTGTCACGTATGAAGGAAAGCAGCTCGGCTGGACTTTCTGAAAGGTTCTCCTGCAGCTGGCGGCGTCGTGGATCACTCTGGTGGAAGTGAAGGCCTTTTCCAACCTGACGCACGGCGGCCGTGGGCCGTCGCCGGCCTTTACCCGCTCACCGCCGACCTAAAGAGTCAGGGGGCCGTCTCAGGTACGATGTTCGGCCCCGGGGCAGGAATGTGAGCGAGGGCGATGAGGTCTGGCGGCTGGATGAAGGCAAGCAGAAACGCTCGATACAAAAACACAAAAACAAAACCGCCGCCCCGAGTGACGACAGCTCCAAACACGCCAGCGCTGTAAGGAAAGATCTGGTCGGAAACGCCACTTCAGGAGTTTGTCACCTTTTCAAACAGCAGCGTTGACGTTGGCTGCTGGTCCTGGTTTTTCTTTCTCTTACACTTAAGATGACTTTTAACCAGGCTTAATTAAATAAAATAGTGCTTTTAAACCCCGCAGGACAAATATTCTGATTCAATATGAGTTCGGTAACACAAGCGAACTCTAGTTCAGTAGTTTAGCGGTTTAATATCCAGGAGCAGAGACACTCCTTCACAGTGAACCACTGCAGAGCAACGACTGGACAAGCGACCAATGACATCACCCTCAGGTGTTCTGAAGAGGGATTTTCCCGCCTCTTTCCTCCTCGTGTTGCACGGCGCCATGTTGCAGCATATTGGATGGAACCAGCTAGCTTAGCTTGGCTAGCTTAGCTTATGTCACGCACATCAAACTCAAGGCCAAATCTGGTCCAGGTCATCTCACCTGGTCAAGACGACTACATACCGATGACTGGAACACACCTGAGGAAGTAACGTGACCGCCGGTTTGAGTCGTGATTTTCTATTTAAAAAATGAAATAAAATTTAAAAAATGCAATTTGCAATTACAAAGTCATAATTTGTTTTAGAAAAAAGTCTTGTTCTTGAAAATATTTGAATTATTTTATTTGATTTTTTTCTTATTAAGTTTTTCTTATGAAAAAAAGTCATGATTAAAAAAAAAAAAATTATTTCCACATTTGCAGGAAGAATTCAGGAGTTTTTAGGACAAAAGCTTTTTTACGATTAAAAGTCACAACTTTTGTGAAATTTGAAATTTTATGGCAAAAATTTGCTTTTTTTAAAAAAAAAAAGTACAATAAAAAGTCACGACCAGAGTCAAAACTCTGCATTTTACATTAAAAACTTCTGATTTAAGAAGAAAAAGTTTAAAATTCAACAGAATAACAGCAGTCCCTCTGTGACACCAAACAACGAGCTAAATGAGCTCACTTTAGCCACGTTAGCCTCACTAGCCACATTAGCCACGTTAGCTACATTAGCATGTTAGCCACATTAGACACAAACATACATTTGCAGATCAGTGATGCAGGTTTATTTGACCAGAAACTGGATCTGAACGTCAGAAACACCTCTGTAGACTGAGTCCAGGAACCAGCAGAAGCCTGACAACGCTGAGAAAAAAAAAGCAGAACCTTTGATGGTAACCATGGTGGTGATCAGTTTGACATCTAAATGGAGAAATCCTTCTTTGAGGAATGTTGTTTTTAACAACTGCAATAAAACTTTCAGACGTTTGGTGACAGAGATCTTCTGTTCATCTTTGCTCCTCAGAGTCTTTGATTGAAACCATGACTGGACCAAAACATCATTACAAACACTTACTATGATATATATTAACAGATGTTGATGACAAAAATGTGAACCATCTTCAGTTCAAACTGTCTCTAAAGACAAAACAGTCAAAGTGAATAAGAACCAACGCTTCATATCCCAACTTTTAACGACGCAGGTTTTGAAATCTGCCCATCTGTTAGTGAGTTAACGACCCCAGTGTTAATCAACAGCTGAGTTGGTAGCTGGTTGGACAGCTGGCTAGCATCCCAAACTGCCATTAATCAGAAACGGAGACGCCTGCGACTGGAACAAACCTGGAAGACATCACCGTCACATCCACACGTCCAACCACCTGCTTTTCAGTTTTAGCTTTTACACAAAAGACTCCAGTTCAAACGGAGGAACAAAGAGAAAATGTGGAAAATGCTGCAGAAAAGTTGCTGTAAGAGGTTGGAGAAGCTCTTTGTAATAAAGAGGGTATAAAGGATTTTTAAAGGAAAATCGGGGTAGGATTCGTCTCTTCATGCAGACGGGCGACCGGCGGGAACGCAGCCTCGATCAGAAACACTTCCTGTGATGCTACACACAGATTCCTCTCCTGATCTCGTCACGTCAATTCCTGGAAATGTTCCCGCCGTTTAAGGATCAGACGTGTCCAGACCACCAACGCTGTCGCTGCTCTGATGTCAGACGCCGCGGCGTTTATTCGCCTCAGCTGTTGGGATTCCAGCAACAGACGCTCAGCCTCTGTCTTCTTTTGACGTTATTAAACCATCAAACGCCAAAGACGTCGACCCGACCGGGGCGGCGGCCCCACAGAATATTAAAATCCTACATTTGAAACACGAAGCAGAGAAAGTGAAAACACAGGAAACTCTTGAGTGGATCTGAAAGCAGCTGAATGAGGTTTGCTAACGTGACGTTTTCCCTCAGAGTTTATTAAAACGATCACATGTCCGTAAATCTGCTCACCGCCAGACCTCCAGACTTCACGAATGACGAACTCAGATTTAAGTTCGAGCCTCAAAACAAGCTGGAGGAACCGAGGAGGAACTGTTGAACTGCTCTGGCTGCCACAACGCAGAAGCTCGGATTACAAACCACACAAAGGGAGGCGGAGTTACTGTTTATGAAAATTTAATGTTTCTGTCTCCATAGACAGATTTACGGGGGGAATTTTTATGGACCTTATCAGGTAAAATTATATGAAGGAACAAATTTATGCATCCTTGGGGGCGTGGCTTTTTGAGTGACAGCATTTTATGGTGTTAGCCATTAGCTGTCATCACTTTAGTGATTAAGCACAGTCCCTCTCATTTTAAACGTAGACAGGCTCTGAGACTGGAGGCTTTGGTCCGATCCTGCCGCAGACAAACCCGCTGTGACATCACCGGCAGGTGTCTAACACCTGTTTCTGAAGCCTGTTTTCCCCGAAATGTTACGTTGTAAATGGGCGGAACTACAGGACTGTAAAACTGTCTGGAACACTTTATGTCAGTCACAATTAGGTATTTTATCTTCATTGGCTTAGTTGATGCTACAACCTGATGCTAATTAATATTACTTCACATTTATTCTGGTCAAACCCATGGAAACACCATCATTTCAACTGTCACTAACGAAACGAGTGCTGCCAGAGCTGAAACCAGGACTAGAGGAGCTGAAACCGGAATCAGAATCAGAATTGTTTTGAACAGGAATCGAAACAGAGAATCGGAATCAGAACTGTTAAAATCCAAACGATGCCCAACGCTACGTTGCTACGTTAGCGAGGAGTGGGTCGGGTCATGGTTCAGAACTCCTCTCTGAGCAGCAGGTCGGATTGAGGCGGGAAAGTGAACCTGGCTCACGGCAGCAGGAGGAACCTGAGCAGCTGACTCAGTGGAGCTCCTAACGAGCTCTTTTTAATTGCTCCCTGTCAGTCCTCGAACCCGCAACATGAGTGCAGCAGCGCGGCTGGACGTCCCTGCAGACGTGAGACGACTCTGAAGTCTCTCCGAAGTTCCTGAGAGGACGTCGTCTTCTTCACGTCCAGGTGGACACGTGGTCCGGATTCCTGCCAACTGGCCTCAATCTGACAAATAAACTGCTGTCACTGAAATAACTTTAGTTATTTTCCCAGAATCCCCCTCACACACATGTGGGAGCCTCCTCTCTGCTAAAGAGCAAACAACAGTAAGTCAGACAAACACTGCGGGCAGCCCCCCCCCCGTCCCTGACTGACACGTGTTGAAACATCAGCAATGTGTTCCAGCTGTCGCCTCCAACAATTAGGAGCAGATCTGTGAAAGAGAGGCGGCCAAACGAGGGGGGGGGGGGGGTAAAAAGATGTTTACTCAAGCGTGCAGCATTGACGGTTCTCATGTTCTGAGCTCAGATTTATGAGTCCGCGTTCCAGCTTTTTATTTCACAGCATCATGAGAAGAAACTACGGAGGTGAATTTAACGTCGCTGACGTCGTTGTGATGAAAACAGACACCCTGGGATCATCAGCCACGCCCCCCAGTCTCCTGATGCCCCGCCCATTTACAGCCATTTCCACTGGTACAGAGCATACCGGACCAACAGACAGGGGGCGGGGCTGGAAAACTGACAACAGTCCTTCACCAGCGTCCTGGATCCTCTGGAGGTCTTCTAGTCTGGTTGTAGCTCCGCCTACATCATGCGTTTCCTTTCCCAGACTGTGGTCCAGTCTGGTCTGGTCTGATCAGTCTGGTGTAATCTGGTCCAGTCTGGTCCAGTCTGGTCTGGTATGGTCCAGTCTGATCTGCTCTGGTCCAGGCTGGTCTGATCTGGTCCAGTCTGGTCTAATCTGGTCCAGTCTGGTCTGGTCTGGTCCAGTCTGGTCTGATCTGGTCCAGTCTGGTCTGATATGGTCAATCTGGTCTAATCTGGTCCAGTCTGGTCTGGTCCAGTCTGGTCTGATCTGGTCAGTCTGGTCTGATCTGGTCCAGTCTGGTCTGATATGGTCAATCTGGTCTAATCTGGTCCAGTCTGGTCTGGTCTGGTCCAGTCTGGTCTGATCTGGTCCAGTCTGGTCTGATCTGGTCCAGTCTGGTCTGATCTGGTCAATCTGGTCTAATATGGTCCACGCCAGACCAGACCAGACCAGACCAGCTAAACTGGTCTGGTCTGATCAGTCTGGTGTAATCTGGTCCAGTCTGGTCTGATATGGTCCAGTCTGATCTGCTCTGGTCCAGTCAGGTCTGATCTGGTAATTCTGGTCTGGTCAGTCTGGTCTAATCTGGTCCAGTCTGGTCTGGTGTGGTCCAGTCTGGTCTAATCTGGTCTAGTCTGGTCTGATCTGGTAATTCTGGTCTGGTCAGTCTGGTCTGGTCTGGTCCAGTCTGGTCTGGTGTGGTCCAGTCTGGTCTGATCTGGTCCAGTCTGGTCTGGTCTGGTCCAGTCTGGTCTGGTGTGGTCCGGTCTGATCTGCTCTGGTCTGGTCCAGTCTGGTCTAATCTGGTCTGGTGTGGTCCAGTCTGGTCTAATCTGGTCTGGTGTGGTCCAGTCTGGTCTGGTCTGGTCAGTCTGGTCTGGTGTGGTCCAGTCTGGTCAGTCTGGTCTAATCTGGTCCAGTCTGGTCAGTCTGGTCTAATCTGGTCCAGTCTGGTCTGGTCTGGTCTAGTCTGGTCTGATCTGATCCAGTTTGGTCTGGTCCAGTCTGGTGTGGCCTGGTCCGGTCTGGTCCAGTATGGTCCAGTCTGGTCTGTTCTGGTCTGATCTGGTCCAGTCTGGTCTGATATGATCCAGTCTGGTGTGGTCTGGTCTGGTCTGGTCCAGTCTGGTCTAATCTGGTCCAGTCTGGTCTGGTGTGGTCCAGTCTGGTCTAATCTGGTCTAGTCTGGTCTGGTGTGGTCCAGTATGGTCCAGTCTGGTCTGTTCTGGTTTGATCTGGTCCAGTCTGATCTGGTCCAGTCTGGTCTGGTGTGGTCCAGTCTGGTCCAGTATGGTCCAGTCTGGTCTGATCTGGTCCAGTCTGTCACTTCAAAGAACAGAACTCACTGTAAACAAACAGGCGGTCCGGTCCAACAGAACAACAGCAGATTGAGGGTGAAAATCCTCCGCCTGTGTAGCAGGATGTTTTTATTTGACTAGAAATCTTAGTTCCAGTTCAGACGTTAAAGAAACAAGTAAAAAAATAATCTGAATTTTAGACTCTAAATTCTTTATCACTGAAAAGATTAAAGTGTAGAGCGCCTTCATCTGGCGCCGTGTGACGTCACATTTCACGGCTCACGCGTGTGCAACGTTTGCGTCGATGATCCGTCAGATCCCCCTGGTTCTGTTGGGGGCAGGTGAGTGGAGGGCCCACCGCGGTCCAAATGTTTGGCTGAGGTTGCGGGCGGCCTCCCGGGGTTTCAGAGGGAAGGGCGGGGGGGGGGGGGGGGTCCACATGCAGCGCGCAGGTCCAGATCTGGTTCCTCTACCAGCGGTTCTGACTCAACAGTCGGCTGGCAGCTCAGAGTCAAACTGTGTTTTCAATTTATTCAATTATCTCAAACATTCTGGTCTGGAGACTGCGGTTCGGTTCGGTTCGATTCTGCTCACTTCTACCAGAAACGGCAGCTCCGCCGTTAACGGCCACCGTTTGAACGCGAGATCTGTTCGCCCCGTGACGCAGCCGCCGCGCTCCCCGTTCGTTCCTCCGCCGTTCCCGCCGGTCGGCGAGAGATAGAGAGAGAGAGATAGAGAGGGAGGGGGGGTTAGCGCCAGAGGGAATCATGGGAGCACTTAGTCGAGTTACTTCCAGTTTACGAGCTCCTCCGGTTGGAGTCGCGTCAGGAACGGCGCGTCCAGACCGGTTGTTGTTCTCAGAACCGGAGCAGAGTACCGGGAGATGGACTACCTGTCCCGCTCCTGCAGCGGCTCCCGCCGGCGTCCCGCCCCCCCACAGAGCTGCTGTACCTGCAGGTAAACAGGTAGAGGAGCGCTTCCTGGCAGCGGCGGCAGCCTGTGGGGTCCGAGCCAGAAACCTGGTTCACATTCACAGGAGACTGCTGCCCCCCCCACCCCCCACCCCCTACACACACACACACACACACAAAACAAATGTCCGCTTTTAACCCGCCCCCACTCCACCAGGCACCCCGCCCCCCGCTCCTTCTTGAAAGTAATTCTCCTCACAAAGGCATGCACTGTTGGCACCCGCCCCTCATCAGCGGCCCCGGACCCACGCGGAGCCCCCCCCCCGGCCGCCGGGTCTCCGATAAGACGTTAACTCCGTCAGGTACGAGCCACCACCACATGTGACCCGGAAGGCTCTTCAAAGTCTCTGGGACGACGCACTGAACCTCCAGAGCGAACAAACTCAAGGTCAACGAGGACGTCTGCAGCCGGTTCTGGGGCCCGTGGAAGGTTCTGGGGGCCCGTGGAAGGTTCTGGGGCCCCCGGTTGGATCAACTTCAAACCCGTCCAGAACCGCAGTGATGCAGTAATCTGCTGCGCTTTAAGAGGAAAACTGAAGTATTTAAACACGGTCGTTGCTAAGCAACAGTGACACGCACAAATAAAAACCTGCAGCAGAAACGAGGTGAACGACTAGAAGAGAACAAACTCAGAAGAAGGAAAAGAAACTCACACGATGACCTTTGACCCACTTTGAATTTACGGGCTTTATATACGAATAAATTAGGAAAAAAGAAAAAGACTCAGATGAACTGAGAGAAAAGTGAGAATTCATGAACTCAAGTTTGTAAGAAAATTCAAATTCTGACTTTATAAACTTTGAAATCTAAGAAAAGGAAAAAATATATACATATGTATATACATTAGCAAATTTGCAAAAAGAAAATCAGACTTTATATATGCGCAAACTTTTAAGGGAAAACTAAATATAAAAACTTAATTTTGAAATTCTGGACTTATAAATACACAAATAATTTTTTTTTAAAAGGAAGTCAGTCTGAATTTATAAACTCACAAATTTGCAACAGTAACTCCGATTCTGGCTCGATGAACCTTCTGGATTACAACAGACTCAACAGATTTAAATTTATAACTAGTATTTAAAATAATTTAAATGTTCTTATTGAGTGGCTACAGGTAAAGAAAACTCATTTTGATTCTTCAACATTACCTGGTTTTCCACAGGATTTGACAGCTAAAATACTAATCACCCCACCGCCTCCCAGTAACCAGATAGCGCCCTCTAGCGCCACCTGCAGGCGATAAATATTTCAGCTTCGTTCAACTTCAGCTGCTGTTCTCCAGTAAAGGAAAACATCTGAAAACAAGCCATTTACCTGCTGTTAAATAAACAGTCTGATCACAATCTGATCACAGTCTGATTAAAGTCTGATCACAGTCTGATTTCAGTCTAATTAAAGTCTGATCACAGTCTGATTAAACTCTAATCACATTCTGATTTCAGTCTGATTAAAGTCTGATCACAGTCTGATTAAAGTCTGATCACAGTCTGATTTCAGTCTGACCAGTCTGATTACAATCTGATAATCTGATTACAGTCTGATCACAATCTAATCACAGTCTGATTACAGTCTGATCACAGTCTGATTACAGTCTGATCACAATCTGATTACAGTCTGACAAAAATGGGCTGATTGTAGAAGGACAGCGTCAAGAACCAAAAAAAGCTGTTTGTTAGCTGTAAAGTAAATTTTTTGTGAAATCTTTTTATTCTGCGACTAACTTCCTGGTCTTTTCATAGCCTCCAAAGCTAAATTAGCAAGTTGAAGTTTAGTCAAAAGACTCCAAGTTCCAGCAGCCTGATCAGGCTCCGCCCACAATTACATGTAAGCTCAGCTTCTCATTGGCTGAAGGGTTAGTACACGCCCCCGAGCGCAGAGTGAGTCATTGACATGATTTGAACTGTAAAGTGACGATAAAAACACGTCTAAAATGTTTTTTTTTCTTGTTTTTGTGGTGACTGTTCAACACCAGAGCAAATCTGAACAGGTTCTGGGGAGGGCAAAGGGGGGAGGGGGGGTTAAGTGGTCCTTGAGGTTAAAATCTCCCCAAACATGAGTCAGATGTGCAGCAGTGACCTGGACGCCAACGAGACGGCAGTTTCTGCTGTAAATCTCGTCTCTCGCGTTGAGGAGGACAGACAGGATTTCGGGATGACGGATGGTGATGACTGAGGGATGATGGGACGGCAGTCTCAGGGGTGGTCCTCCCTTGGCCCCGTATTAACCTCTGGCTCACCTCCTCTGCGGCGCTCAGCGGCAACATATTTGACCAGAGGAATTCAGGAATGCAGCGTTCCGGTTTTGTTCGAGCGGGATGGAGGGAAACTCTCGTCCTCACGCTCCCTCCTTTCTGTTTAGCGCTCGTTCACACTGTGAAAGTCACGTGACCAGAGTTCCCCAACCGACACGCCGCCACAAACAGCTACAAACAGCGTCCACGATGCGCTAAATTCCCTCCAAAACTGGGAACGCTTTACTCCGTGTGACATGAACCGCGGCTCAGGTTTGTTACCGCGACGCTTCAAGCACCGACGGCTTCGTTCATCACACGGACTCTCAGATGTTCTGGCTGGTTTTAAAACAGGAAGATTTAAGACGAATCCATTTAAGTGTATGCAGAGTATAAAACAGAAAAGTTGCTGATAAGCTATGAATTCTGGGAGAACGCCACCTGGTCCTGAGATCTGAGTGTCAGTTGAACATCTCTGAAACTGAAGAACCGCTATTCACAGAGAGACTTTCACCGTTTCAGCCAACAAGGCGTTCCAGAAAAACGTAACGTCTTTTCAAACAAAAACTGACAAAAGAAAAAGAAGAAGAGTAAAGTTTGTCATTTTTTTGGGGGAATCTGATTTTCTTTTGTAAAGTACAGAGCAGATGAACAACTTTCTGTTATCTGGAAGCTTCTAACAAGAAAACTACAAGTCTCTCTCTTCAGATCATGGGAGCTGTTTTGGTTTGTGTTCCTACATTGATCAGTGTGATACTGGTCAGCAGACTGAAGATGGGCGGAGTTACAATCATAGTAATAATAAATAAACACTAGCTGCAGAGAAACGCGACACCAGCAGCGGCGAAACGCTACATCAACTGCTTCGAAACGCTACACCAACTGCTTCGAAACGCGACACCAGCTGCTTCCAAACGTGACACCAGCCGCTTCGAAACGCGACACCAGCCGCTTCGAAACGTGACACCAGCCGCTTCGAAACGCGACACCAGCCGCTTCAAAACGCGACACCAGCCGCTTCCAAACGCGACACCAGCCGCTTCGAAACTCGACACCAGCCACTTCGAAACGTGACACCAGCCGCTTCGAAACGTGACACCAGCCGCTTCGAAACGCGACACCAGCCGCTCTGAAACGCGACACCAGCTGGTTCGAAACGCGACACCAGCTGCGGTGAAACTCGACACCAGCTGCTTCAAAACACGATACCAGCCGCGGCAAAACTAAGTTCAGTTTCAGTTCAGCTTAGTTTACTTTATTGGTAAAGTAACCAGGTAAACTGGTTTTGCAGAGATGAGATGGACGTCCTTAACATGTGAGCTACAAATACACATGTGACATGAAATCTAAAACATACAATATACACAAGAATAAATACAACAGTGCTAAACATATGACCTATAATATATATAATATATATAAAAACTAAAACATAAAACATGCACACACACATAAAAGAGGTGTGTATGTGTGTCAACAACACCCGCGGCGCAACACGACACCAGTGACACCAGCTGCCATGAATGGCTGCTGTTCCAGCCAATCAGAGGCTCTCTGAATGTTTGGAAGCGTCCCCGCAGCAACGGTCCAATCTGCTCCACTGAGAACATGTATGGAGTCAGTTTCTGTGCTTTAAAGAAGCAGTTTCTGTTCCTGGACGGCTGCAGAGAAAGTGTTTGGAGAAGAACCGCCGCCTTCAGGGATTTATAAAGTTTAACTGAAGTGAAAGAGGGCGGGGCTTCTGCTCCCAGTGGGACCCAGGGGTGAAAACTGCCTTCACCATTTTCTAACAGTCACCACATATAAAATAAAAACATCCTAATTAAAAGCACCGATATTCAATTGTTTTTACAGAGCAGCAGTAAACTGGTCTGTCAGAGCCGTTTGGGCCCATCTGTCCACAGATATTTCAGTTTAAACACACCTGGTTCCTGCCTGATAATTTATCAGTTTTTATGCCTCTAGTGTAAATATTCAGAAAAGTGCTCGTGAACAGGTCCTGTTTACGGTCGGATTGATCACAGAAAGTTGTTTCTCTGAACGCTGCACTTGGAAAAAGAAAAAAACAGAGTTGATCAAGTGTTCGTGTCAACGTTTGGATAAAAACTCAGCAACAGTTTGAGCAACAGCGTCCTTCGGTTTCAGCGTCAGTCTCCTTTCATCACTGAGTCACGTGACCTCAGATCAGGATCCAGCAGGTTGTAAATCAGTTCTGGTCTATCAGCGTCGCCGTGGAGGAGCGAGTCCAAAGAGAGTCCCGCCGGTCAGGAGAGTCTCCGGACTCGTCTCGTCTCCAGGAGCTGCAGCAGCGACGAACGCCGAGGCGCCGGCGGTCTGCCGCTCTCTGGCTCGCTGGGTGACTTTAGCAGATGTCACATGACGGCTGTTCATAATCTGCTGGTGTGTCACTCTTGGATCCCGTTGAGGCAATCACGTCCCTACACTCAATTACATCTGATTATGGTTAGCGCAGCGCTGCCAGAAACCGGATTAGAGCACGGAGAGGACACAAAGTGGTTTTGACTCACTAAACAGTCTTTATGGGTTTAGGCTCAAGATTAGATCGGCATTTAAAGTGAAACGCAAGAGGTGTTTAACCGACTCTGTAAAGTCGTTTTTAAGCCAACAGCGGCCCAAAACAGAAGTCCCTGGTCCAGATCCGTTAGTGAGACCACCAGCTCGTGTGTTTAGATCAGATTAAAGGAAAACGGATCAGTGAACGACATCATGGTTTCACCAAACCTGCATGTGTTGCGGCACGTTTCATACCCCAGAAATTAAAAAATACAGCAGATTTTAAGAACAGGTGATGTTTCCAACGTGACAGAGCAGCTCATGAAAACGTTCAACGACATAAAGAATCAAATTGGAGATAAAAATGATGCTGAAAATACAAAAAAAAAAAAAAAACACGTTTCCTGCTTAGCAGACTCCAAAAATGGGAAAAAGGGAGTATCGATCAAGCAACGCGCCCACTTTAGCTCATACTAGCCTATGTTGCTAACCCGGGATGCTAAATAGCTTTGCCTGAGATTCATCCTGATCAAGTCTGTCCAGAGCTGAAACCAGGACTAGTCCTCCGTCAACCCGCCGTCACCTGAGTGGTGACAAAGCAGACAAAGCTTAGCGGCCGAGGCGGCAGAGCAAACGGTTGGCGACCCTGACGGAGCAGTTGGTTGGCCAGTGGTCCGGCGAGCAGCCTTCAAGCAGCTCTTCCTTGGTTCTGAGCCCCTGAACCCTCCAGACCAGACCAGAACTGGTGGCAGTGGTCTCTAGGTCCAACTAACAGCACAGCAAACCACATTACGTTAGAAATAAGGTCAATTATGGGCCGCCCTGGTGGCGCAGTGGTTAGGGCGGGCGGCTCATATACAGAGGATACAGTCCTCATGCGGCTGGTCGCGAGTTCGACTCCCGGCTCGTCGACTCTTTCCCGCGTGTCTTCCCCACTCTCTCTGCCCCCCTTCCTGTCTCTCTATACTTCGAATAAAGGCCACTAGTGCCAAAAAAGAAATAAGGTCGATTATGCTCCATTAGACCTTTGTTCAGAACTCAGAAGTCAAGTTCATTGAAGGTAGTGGATAGCTTAGGCTGTCACTCAAAATAACCTGTAACTAACTCCTCATACATTTGTGGCTTTATATTGTTATAGATGGTGAGGTACATAAACTTTTACTTAAACTGGATGGATGTGAAATCTCTACAGAGACCAAAACAGCCTTTTGTACCAGACTTTAAATGTGTTTATTTCTGCTGTAAAGGTGGACATTTTAACATGGAGGTCAATGGAGACTCACTGTTGGAGCCAGACCCTAGTGGTCGGTAGAGGAACTGCAACCTCTAGTGGTCCATAGAAGGAACTGCAACCTCTCGTGGTCAGTAGAGGAAATGCAGCCTCTAGTGGTCGGTAGAGGAACTGCAGCCTCTAGTGGTCGGTAGAGGAACTGCAACCTCTATTGGTCAGTAGAGGAACTGCAACCTCTAGTGGTCCATAGAGGAACTGCAACCTCTAGTGGTCAGTAGAGGAAACGCAGCCTCAAGTGGTCGGTAGAGGAACTGCAGCCTCTAGTGGTCCATAGAGGAACTGCAACCTCTAGTGGTCAGTAGAGGAACCGCAGCCTCTAGAGGTCAGTAGAGGAACCGCAACCTCTAGAGGTCAGTAGAGGAACCGCAGCCTCTAGTGGTCGGTAGAGGAACTGCAGCCTCTAGTGGTTGGTAGAGGAACTGCAGCCTCTAGTGGTCAGTAGAGGAACCGCAGCCTCTAGAGGTCGGTAGAGGAACCGCAGCCTCTAGTGGTCGGTAGAGGAACCGCAGCCTCTAGAGGTCGGTAGAGGAACCGCAGCCTCTAGTGGTCGGTAGAGGAACTGCAGCCTCTAGTGGTCGGTAGAGGAACTGCAGCCTCTAGTGGTCCATAGAGGAACTGCAGCCTCTTGTGGTCCATAGAGGAACTGCAGCCTCTAGAGGTCAGTAGAGGAACTTCAACAAACTCATCTCCAGTTTGTATCAAACTATCAATGATGCTGTTTTGCAGTTGTTCAACATCTGGTTAAAAATGATGCTTTAATTTTTTTTATCGTATCTCCTGGATCTCTAAAAAAAATGACAATAGAAGGAAACTTTATGACTATTAGTAAGAGCTGATGTTAGATAAAAGTGTCCTCAGCACCCTGAAAGATATTTGAGTTTTTTTTTAAGTTTTTCTAATACTTCTACAATGTTAATTTATCATAAAAACACTGTTGATACGTCAGAAAACACTGAAAACCAAACTATGGCCACTTTAAAGAAGAGTTATGGTTAAAATATTCATATAATAATAAACTTTGTCTCATTTTAATTATTATTTAACTCATCAACCAAAAAATGTTATCACAGTATTCATTTTTCTTTTTTCAGTTTTGTATCATATCATTTTACCTGCTGAAAGTCACACATAAAGACATCCTTGAGGGATTTTCAAAATAAAATGCCACAACAGACTCGGACATCAACAGCAAGTTAACCTTCAAGGAGCGGTTCAGCATTTCACCAATAATCATTTTTATCATTTTAAAATGACACAGTCTAGCGATGTAGAGCTGTTAAACCCCAGACCCCCCCCCCCCCCCCCCCCCCCCCCCCCCCCCCCCCCCCCCCCCGCTACAGGTGGGGCTCTGGTTCTCCAGGGGTCAAAGGACCAGACCACCGCTGGATTCTCTCTCTAATCTCTGAGCCTTCAGGTAAACTCTGACCTCTGATCCCGAAACTCCCTGCAAGGTCGCGGTTGGAGGAAAAACAGTAAAAAAACAAACCCACCACAGAGTTTCTGCCTTCGGTGGGACAGGAAAGGAGGAAAAATAGAAGGAAAACACATTTTTGTTACCATAAACATCTAATAAAAAAAAAAAGGAAATTAAAAGCGACTGATGTTCAAGAGTTCAGCTCAGATGAAATGATCCAGTTATTCACAGCATCAGCGTCCCAGCTCAGAACCAGTCCATCTGGATCTCACTCAGGGTCTCTGAGACCCGTCCAGGTAGTACTCACCTGTGTGGAAGTTTCCGGTCCCTTCAGAGATCCTGTCCCGGTCCGTTGCTGCTCCTCTGTGGAGGAGGTTTGTCTGCTGGAGCGTCTCTGCTCGTAAAGAGCTGCAGGGCCTTATAACCGCCGCTCAGCCCTCCTGATGACATCATCAGCGGGTCATCACCGCCTCACGGTAGCGGCAGCGTCCATAAAACTGCGTGTGTAATTAGACGGATGAACTTACTCACTATCTGCTCTCCCTCCCTCCCTCCCTCCCACACCTCCTTCCTCTGCTCCGGTGTCGGCGGGAGGAAAACGGGCCAATCTGGAGCTAATGACACCAGAGAGACTCCTGGTTGTGTTTGGGCTCCGGCCAGTAAACTTTTAGTTTTTCAGCAGTTGTGGTTTTCGTGGCTGCTTTTATTCTCGTTTTGTTACAGATTGACTCCTTTTTCTTTTTTTTTGGGAGTGAGGCAGTAAAGCCGACACATTGAAGCTGTTATTCGCGCGCCGAGCTGAGCTCCACTTGGACACGTTAACGGTACGGTTTCAACGGTGCAGACGGGCTGGCAGGGAAAGTGTTTTTGTCTCCGGTTTGTCCTCCTCTGTTCAGTAATCACCCCCTGCCGTCAGACTGCTGCTCAGTAACCGGAGCAGAGATGTGTGGGAGGGAAAAAGAAAAAAAAGCTGTCCAAAACATGGTAGTAGCGGTTTTGTTCGTCACGCCTTCCCCCCTCCTGATCTCCAACACGAAAGCAGAGCTCTGGTTCCACTCGGCCCATCTGGTCTGAGGTTCTCTATGTTTAGCAGACATTCATGGTTTGAGGTCGTGGACGGCGGGTCAAACACGCCAAGCTGATGCTGCCGTTAACGGTCTGACGGAAGGAACCGTTTCTGGAACGGCAGCTCCGACTTCATCACCATGAGATCAGCTGACCTTCACCTGGAGCACCAGCTCACAGCAGCTCACCTGGAGGCCCAGAAGACAAGTCCAATTCATTCAACTCTGACCTGCAAACACACAGAAAGAAAAGAGAAAAAGGAGGGAAAACAGCACAACAAACTACAGGAAAGAAAATGGAGCCCAGTTACAGTAACAAGGTGCTGCTAATTAACTATGGAATGAGCTGGAGGAGGAGGAAGGGAGGAGGAAAGGGAAGGAAAGGAGAGAAGAGCAGTGGAGACACCACTCAGCAGATCATGTTGGCGTCTCCCTGCAGCGTAGGCCTATAGCAGCATAGCTATGACGAAGCTGTGATTAAGACGAGCTACTCTAGTCTGAGCTACTACAGCTATGGCTATAACTATTAGCATCTATACACTATAGTTTAGACTAACTGTAGCTATAAATATTAGCCCCCACACACTATAGTTTAGACTAACTGTAGCTATAACTATTAGCCCCTACACACTATAGTTTAGACTAACTGTAGCTATAACTATTAGCCCCCACACACTATAGTTTAGACTAACTGTAGCTATAACTATTAGCCCCTACACACTATAGTTTAGACTAACTGTAGCTATAACTATTAGCCCCAACACACTATAGTTTAGACTAACTGTAGCTATAACTATTAGCCCCTACACACTATAGTTTAGACTAACTGTAGCTATAACTATTAGCCCCTACACACTATAGTTTAGACTAACTGTAGCTATAACTATTAGCCCCTACACACTATAGTTTAGACTAACTGTAGCTATAACTATTAGCCCCTACACACTATAGTTTAGACTAACTGTAGCTATAACTATTAGCCCTACACACTATAGTTAGACTAACTGTAGCTATAACTATTAGCCCCTACACACACTATAGTTTAGACTAACTGTAGCTATAACTATTAGCCTCTACACACTATAGTTTAGACTAACTGTAGCTATAAACTATTAGCCCCTACACACTATAGTTTAGACTAACTGTAGCTATAACTATTAGCCCCTACACACTATAGTTTAGACTAACTGTAGCTATAACTATTAGCCCCTACACACTATAGTTTAGACTAACTGTAGCTATAACTATTAGCCCCTACACACTATAGTTTAGACTAACTGTAGCTATAACTATTAGCCTCTACACACTATAGTTTAGACTAACTGTAGCTATAACTATTAGCCCCAACACACTATAGTTTAGACTAACTGTAGCTATAACTATTAGCCTCTACACACTATAGTTTAGACTAACTGTAGCTATAACTATTAGCCCCTACACACTATAGTTTAGACTAACTGTAGCTATAACTATTAGCCCCTACACACTATAGTTTAGACTAACTGTAGCTATAACTATTAGCCTCTACACACTATAGTTTAGACTAACTGTAGCTATAACTATTAGCCCCTACACACTATAGTTTAGACTAACTAGCTATAACTATTAGCCCAGTGTGAAATTTTCTTGTCAATGAATGTGCCATAATCAACAGCAGGCTAAAACAAAGTTAAATTAAGGTATGACACAAAATACAAAAACATTTCCAACACATCTGGAATTTTATTCCATACAGGCCACATGCAAGCATATTTTAAATATCTTTTTTCTGTTATTCACAACAGGGGCTTACAAATTATGCATGGATCCCATTTCAAAACACTGCTTTCAGTAACTCATTTAAAACATATTGCACTGAAAGAGTAACAAAACAAAGAATACAGTGCATCAAAAAATCTGTAACCAGCCACATATTTAGACTACGACCAAGTGTAGGCTGAGGCAACAACAAACAGATATTTTTCTGTTATTCACAACAGGGGCTTGGGATAAAGTCAGTACAAAATTATTTCAAAACACTGCTTTCAGTAGTCTAACCTCCTTTAAACGTCTTACACTGGGAGGAAATGTCAAAAACAAACTACAGTGCATCAAAAAACTGTATTATATTATAATAAATCATCCTCATTAACATTTTAAGGAAGTGGGCAAACAGCCACATATTTAGACTACGACCAAGTGTAGGCTGAGGCTACTACACATAAACAGGTGCCTGCCAGTTATTGTGATCCTTGGCCCTGCTTTGCTTGGCTGAGCTCCATTATCTGGGGCTTGTAGTTCGTCACTTTAAGCTGCAAACATGCCTCCGAGTGGTCCGTCGTTAAACGACTGCGGGAGGGGCTGAGCACATTTTTCATGTGTGAGAATATCTGCTCACAGAGGTATGTTGAACCGAAGACTGACAACAGAGCCTGTGCAACGTTCCGTAGACAGCCAAACTTCTCTGGTACAGATGTCCAGCAGGTGAGGATGCAGGCTCCGTGATCTTGCACTGCTGTGGTTTCTAGCTGTTTTCGGAGTTCTGCAAACTTCTGCACCCACAGTGTTGAGCTCTTCAGCTCGATCAGCTGCATCTCCATGTCCTGTATATCCATCCAGTCCATCAGAGATACATCCAAATCATGTCCATCAAAGCTGTCGGGCTTGATCAAGAAGGAAAACATTGGTCCGTACCTCTTAAAATCCCCAAATCGCGTTGTGAACTCCGACTCAAGCTCACGCATGTATGCGGCGATTAGAGCGGTGCTGATGTTGCGCTCAGAGGACAGCTCTCTCAAGTGTCTGAAGTAGCGGAAAGTGGAGGTAGCAATATCCTTTGAGAATACTGCCAGCTTACCGACAAAAGCCGTCCATGTGTCAAACGTGTCCAAAACAGTTTGTCCTGCACCTGCAAGCTGTGTTGTGTAGGCGGGCGTTCGCGCTGTCACTCAAACTCACGCTGTCACTCACAAGCTGGTACCACAATCCTTGAGGGGTGATTTTAAACGATAGCCCTACCGAGCGGGCCTTTTCCAGTGTGCCAATGATTATGCCGCTGCGTGCCAATCGTGGCACGGGTGCCTGAGGTTGCGGACCCCTGGTTTAGACTAACTGTAGCTATAACTATTAGCCCCTACACACTATAGTTTAGACTAACTGTAGCTATAACTATTAGCCCCTACACACTATAGTTTAGACTAACTGTCCCGTTCAGACCAATTCAGGCTGATTCAGGCTGATTCAGGCCAAACTCAAATTTCTTGTACAGTGATCCTTTATTTTTCGCAGTTAATGGGGACCGGCGCCCCCGTGTAAATCAACATCCGCGAACTGGAGCCGGAGCCCCCCGAGCCTCAATAATATGTTTAAAATATGTTTAAAAATCTCAAAAAAGTATCGAAGCACTGCAGCGAAACAAGACAAAGGCTCAACTGTGGTCTTTCTGTTTCCTTCACAGCCTCTGGTCTCTGAACCGTAGTAAACAAACTGCTACTATTGTGCTATTTTTGGCTCATGATTAGCGGCTAACACGCTAACAACAACAAAAGAAACAGTCCGGTTTTCTCTGCATGGAACTTGTAATATCACACAGGTTGTATTGTTGGGCTCCTGACGGTTAACAGAGAATGTAAATCTATACACGTTTTCTTCTGCCGTCCCACGACACACACACTACATTACCCATAAGGCCACTTCATTACCCATAAGGCCACCTTCTTAAAGGGGCCAGGCTGCTTCACAGCATTTCTTCACTGTGAGAGAACGTGCACAAAATCTTGTGATGTTTCCACGATTTTTTTTTAATTTTTTAAATTTTTTAAAATTATATTATATATTTCTGAAAAATGCGCGAATAACTAAAACCGTGGAACTTAAACCGCGAACTGGCGAGGGATCACTGTAATAACATTTGATTAAAAACAGCTGAGTGAAGGAAGCAAAACAGATGACTCATCCTGAACCAGAGATGAAAAATACAATGTAAAATGATAAATAAAAAGTTTGGAAACAAAAATGTAAAAATTAATAGAAGAATCGTAATGTTATATTTAGTATGTTACATGAAAAAAATTCAAATTCTGACAAATATTTGGATATAAAACTTGGATATAAAAATGTTTTTTTTTTTTATAGGAAACTCTTGATGACATCACAGTTGGAACCAGAGAAATGTCCAAACGTCTTCCTGGAGCTCTGAGGATGTGTCCATGAGGAGATCAAACCCAGAAGGACATCGACACCTCAGACGACTGCTGGCAGCTCATGACGACAGCGTCGGTCCAGGAGCTGAAGTTCAGGTAGATACGTGTTCCATCTAAAGACAATGGAAGGAGTCCCAGTAAAGAGCCCTGTGGGGCTAAAAACGTGGCTCCACTGTATAAACTGAGGGACCCACAAAGACGTGATGCTACTTTGACATCTATCATATATTTATATGTTTGAAGTTCACTGGAGCAGTTGTCCTGCTGTGACCTTTCTCCTCCATCTGAACCTAAAACTCATCTTTACCGTGAAACTTCCTTCACATGACCTTCAGGACCTGAGTCAACCTGACTCACGTCCACATTTACGCAGCAAAGGACCTGAAACATCTGGAGCTTCATCCTTCAGTCTGAGGAGACGACGATCTGAGCTGTTGGAGCGCAGCTGCTCTAGATTTAGAGAAAAAACAAAAATAATCAAAACTACAACACAGTCACAAAAACTTTTAAAAAACTAAAGAAAATAAAAATGCTGAAAAAGTATTTGAATGAATAAATGAATAGTGGGACAAAGGAGAAACTAATTATCTCATTATTATTAGTCATTTAGAAAAATAAAATAGTTTGAAAACAAAAAGGATAAAATTATTGGTACAAACTTTTTTCAGTTTTTCAATTTTTATATTTAATGACAAGAAGTCAAACTTTGAAAGAGACACAATTTTTATCTTTTACAACAAAATACAATTTTACATTAGTTGCAGTTTTACGGTAAATAATTAACGATTTAGCAAAAATGTTAAGTTATGACAGAAAGTCAGAATTTTACCACCAAGCAGCAATCAACAGTCTTGATTTTACAAAATATGGAGTTTTACAACAAAAAGTTGCCGATTTAAAAAAAAAAAACATGATTTTTTTTTTTAAATTTGGGATTTTATCTCAAGTCTCAATTTTACGATAAACGGTCACAATTTTAAGGTGTTATGACAAAAAAAAAAATCTGAGTTTAATTCACTATTTCACAAAAGAATTTCGTGGCACGAGTCCAGCTGATGATGAGATGATGATGATGCCTTTAACGCCACTTTGTTCTCATGAAAAACGTCTTGATGTCTGATTTCTGGAAGGTTCGGAGTCCAACTTCTTTACGCTCCTGACGTCCAGTAACGAGGGGGCGGGGCTCCAGGTATCACTGCTTCATGCTACATTTGTCCCAGAGAAGCAGATTAAATGATTCCTGCTGATTAAACGTCCATCTGACGTCTGATATGAGACTAAAGATAGAAGCGCGAGCGTCAGCGCCGCTTCACCTTCCGCCTCCACGAGCTCCGCGTGGTTCCCGTTAGAGGAGCGTCTCTGAACGTCTCTGAACGTCCGGAGACGCTGCAGGAAAACGTTTCCACATGGACACGTCTGCTTTATGGAGCAACATCACTGCGCGCGCTGCCATCTCCGCCGTCTGAGGCGCCTTAATGAATGAAGGGACTGGATTAATTCAGGCTGTTAAATAAGGTGTTTGAAGATAAACGAGGAACCGCCGTTTCATTGATGCTTCAACGTCACAGTGTGGATTGAGGTGAGACGAGAAAACGGAGGAACAGAACCATATAAACGAGAACCAGCTCAAAACAAGAGACTGGAGTTGAAGAAGAAACAACCACAAACCAGGAGACACAAACCAGATGGACCAGAGAGAAGGAAGAAAGGAGGGAAGGAAGGATGGATGGAAGAAAGGAAGGATGGAAGGAAGGAAGGAAGGAAGGAAGGGAGGATGGAAGGAAGGAAGGAAGGAAGGAAGGAGGATGGATGGATGGAAGGAAGGAAGGATGGATGGAGGGAAGGATGGATGGAAGGAAGGAAGGAGGAAAGGGAGGAAGGAAGGATGGATGGAAGGAAGGGAAGGAGGAAGGATGGAAGGAAGGAATGGAAGGAGGAAGGAAGGATGGATGGATGGAAGGAAGGAAGGAAGGAAGGAAGGAAGGAAGGATGGAAGGAAGGAAGGAAGGAATGGAAGGAAGGAAGGAAGGATGGAAGGAAGGAATATGAAAGGCAGGAAGGATGGATGGAAGGAAGGATGGAAGGAAGGACGGAAATATGGAAGGAAGGATGGAAGGAAGGAAGGAAGGAAGGAAGGATGGATGGATGGAAGGAAGGAAGGAAGGATGGATGGAAGGATGGAAGGAAGGAAGGAAGGATGGAAGGAATGGAAGAAGGAAGGATGGATGGATGGAAGGAAGGAAGGAAGGATGGAAGGAAGGATGGATGGAAGGATGGAAGGAGGGATGGAAGGAAGGAAGGAAGGAAGGAAGGAAGGAAGGATGGATGGATGGAAGGAGGAAGGAAGGAAGGAAGGAAGGATGGAAGGAAGGAAGGATGGATGGAAGGAAGGAAGGATGGATGGATGGAAGGATGGAAGGATGGATGGAAGGAAGGAAGGATGGATGGATGGAAGGATGGAAGGAAGGAAGGAAGGAAGGAAGGAAGGAAGGAAGGAAGGAAGGATGGAAGGAAGGAAGGAAGGATGGAAGGAAGGATGGATGGACCAGAGAAGGAAGAAAGGATGGAATGAAGGATGAAAGGAAGAAAGGATGGATGGAAGGATGGAAGGAAGGATGGGAGGAAGGATGGAAGGATGGATGAGCTCTGAAGATGAAGCTGCTGCTAAACAGGGATTTAATTATCCATAAAACACGACCCAGTAGGACCAAGCTGCAGTTCCTCTACCGACCACAAGAGGCTGCAGTTCCTCTACTGACCACTAGAGGCTGCGGTTCCTCTACCGACCGCTAGAGGCTGCAGTTCCTCTACCGACCACTAGAGGCTGCAGTTCCTCTACTGACCACTAGAGGCTGCGGTTCCTCTACCGACCGCTAGAGGCTGCAGTTCCTCTACCGACCACTAGAGGCTGCGGTTCCTCCACCTACCACTAGAGGCTGCAGTTCCTCTACTGACCACTAGAGACTGCAGTTCCTCTAGTGACCACTAGAGGCTGCGGTTCCTCTACCGACCACTAGAGGCTGCAGTTCCTCTACCGACCACTAGAGACTGCAGTTCCTCTACTGACCACTAGAGACTGCAGTTCCTTAAATGACCACTAGAGGCTGCAGTTCCTCTACTGACCACTAGAGGCTGCAGTTCCTCTACCGACCACTAGAGACTGCAGTTCCTCTACTGACCAGTAGAGACTGCAGTTCCTTAAATGACCACTAGAGGTTGCAGTTCCTCTACTGACCACTAGAGGTTGCAGTTCCTCTACTGACCACTAGAGACTGCAGTTCCTCTACTGACCACTAGAGACTGCAGTTCCTCTACTGACCACTAGAGACTGCAGTTCCTTAAATGACCACTAGAGGCTGCAGTTCCTCTACTGTCCACTAGGTTCTGGCTTTAACAGTGAGTCCGTCTTCATTGACTTTCTTGTTAAAATGCCCAACTTTCCAGCAGAAATAAACATTTTTACAGTCTGTTATAAATGTCAGTTTTAGTCTCTGCAGGCTGATTTCATATCTATGGCAGCTAAACGGGGGTGACCTTAAAACGTATGTTTTTTTCTGCTATTAAGTTCAAACATATTAACATGGGGGTCAACCCCTAGTGGTCAGTAGAGGAACTGGATAAAAAGCTTAACCTGGAAGCGGAGATGTTGGTTCTTATTAACTCTGCTCCGTTCAAAGAGATGAAAAAAATCCCTTTTGAGCCACGTCACAGTTCTGTTTATGATCTATCTATCTACGTTATATTGATATAAATATTATATATTATATATTATACATTATATAATATATATATATAATATTGATATAAATCAGATGTTTCTGCTGTATCGAACAGCAGAAACATCTTCTTCTTCTGTCTTCATCTACATTTTTCAAGCATCCAAACCTTCTCAGAACTGGTTTTAAAACAGTCAGTTAAATAAGCAGTTATTATTGAAGTGGATAAAGTCGGGCTCAGGGGAAATAATCTGGTTTGCTGGATTCAAGTTCGTGTGGAATTTTTCACATCACTTATCCCGCTCATCTTCGGTTTAAGGGGTTGCAGCGGGATTTAACCGGAGACTAAAGTCTCTAAGTTAGCAGAAAAAAAAGCCTCGTCTGTAATTCTTTCATTAAGTTGGTCTTTCATGTGATGAGCTGATGTCTCTGACTGCTGCAGCAGTTTCCATCTGAGAAGGTGTCCAGAGGTTCCAGCTGCTGCACAGCTGCAGGACACCACTGTCCTCCCTTCTGTCCTCCTTCCACCAAACAAAAAGAGAAAAGACATAAAAGTGATGAGACTGAAGGCCAGAACAGAGATGCAGAAAGGTTCGGCGGAAGCAGCAGTAAAGAGACCGTCCTGCCGCCGCGGAGCCATCTGCCTGGCGGCCCATGAAACAGCCCAGTTAGCCCAGTTAGCCCCCAGTTCCAAGTTGACTTTCCGCTACACAAAGCAAATCAGAGGAGCTCACGCAGCTATAAATAGCTCCATAAAGTCCCACTGCGACTGAGAGCAGCAGACGACGAGTTTCCATGATTGAAGGCAGCGGAGAAGCTCTGAGCTTCATTAATGCAGCAGAGATGCAAAAACCTCAGAGTTATTGGATTTCTCTTCTGTTTTCACTTTAAACCGCTTCAATAATAAAGAAGTCATGAGAAGATGATCGGATGAACAAAACACGATTTTGGAAATGTTGTCTCGTAGGAAACGAACAACGGGCTGAATTAGTGAAGAAACTCAAATAAAATAAGAAGATAAGGTCAACTGATGGGTGTGTTTCCATCCAGCTGTTACCACAAACACATCACATCCACATGTCATTTCATTCATTCAACACCTTCCTAACGAATAACCAAACTTTTCATGAGTTTATTCTGGGATCCAGCGGCTTTGATTTACAGCGAAGAGGAGACTTCAAACTGGGACAGATTAATATTATGATTATGATTAATAATAATAATAATAATAATAATAATAACAAACATCATTATTATTATTATTATTATTATTATTATTATTATCATCAATATTATTATTGAAATATTATTATTACCGATAATAATAATAATAATAATAATAATTATTATTATTTTGATAATTATACATTTTTAAAATACTTGTCTAAGCACAATGACACTTTAACGATAAATAATAAACACAATAAAAGAAATTAACTGTGAAGTTTAACTGTTTATCATCTAATTCAGACTTTAGCCCCAAAATCCTGATTTTTTCCTGGAAAATCAAAAATTAAAAAAAATTCAGACCCTAAAAAAAAGAACTTTTTTTTGTAAAATTTTGAATTTTGTAAGATCAACACTTCGTGTAAAACCAAACTTTTGACATAAAATGTCAATTTTTTTTTTTACATAAAATGTTTTTTTTTACATTGTGAAATCCTTCCTTTCCAAAATCATTCCTTTTTGACATAAAATTAAATTCAACTGAAACTTTTGACCTAAAATCCTGAAATTTTATTGTAAAAAAAAAGAAGTTAATTTTTCACTGTGATTTGTGATTTTTTGGGAATTTTGGGCTTTTATTGTGTAAATCCTCTATATTTGTTGTAAAATCGCAACGTTTGAAAAATTGTGACTTTTTGTTATAAAATTACAAATTTTTCAAAATCAAGACATTTGTCATCTGATCACGACTGTTAGTGGGAAAATCTTAAATTTCACAAAATCAGGCCTCCGTACGCAGGCCGCTGGTCCGCTGGTCCGCTGGTCACAGGTTCGATTCCCGCCCTGTGACCCGTTGCGGGCCGTCTTCCCTGGTCTGTCTCTGTCTCACCTTCTTGTCTCCGTCTCTGTGAATAAAAGGACCAGAGCCACAAAAACCTAAAAAATCACTGCTGACACCACGTGATCATCTCAGCGCACCGGACACATGAGGTGAGGTGAGGGGAGATGAGGTGAGATGAGATCTGGCGTTTTTTTTTTTTTTTTCCATCTCAGATGTTTAAGGGCAGATCAAGTCACGACTCAAACAGCGTTTAGCTTCTTCATCTGACTGGAGGGAAACCTGAACACCTGGGCTCCTCAGACCAACTTCACCTGCCGTCAGTCTGACGACCTGCGGCGGCGGGTTCGGCCGGTCGGTAGGTGACTCCCTAACAGCTGATGGGATCTGGTTGCTGCGCCACAGCTGGAACAGCTGGCCCCGGTCCCGTGGTTTCCAGAAGCTCCCTGCCGGACTGACGTGTGTCGTCCCACTCCCTGGACCTCCTCCAGGCGCTCACGCTCCACTCCGAACGCAAACGTCAAACGCCGCCAATGCCGGAGCAGCTTTCTATTCTGGGAGCAGCTCGGTGTGTCGGGAGGCCCGGCGGGTTTATTTTCAGCGTTTCCAAGTGTCCAGAAGAGGCAGCGGCGGTAAAAATAGTGTGAGGGTGAACCCTGCGGTGACTCAGCCGGTCTGTGGTGGGCAGTGATGGACCGAGCGTCTGACTCGGGTCAACGCTCTGCGGTCACTCATAGAGAAGTTCCTCTGCTTCAACATCTGGCTGCAGCTGCTCCTCAAATAAAGTCTCACTTTATTTCACCGTATAATTAAAAAAAAAAAAGGCTAAAACAATCTGTGGGCAACACGAAGTACCTCCTTACTTCTTGCTGGTTTGCTGGTCTGGAGGACTTAGGTGTGTGTTAACACAACTGTGAGAGGGAACGACGTCAGCAGTGGTTTTAGAGAAGCGGTCATTGCTGCAGATCGACCTGGAAACGCCGGTAGATCCATTTCCAAACATTCTGCTGTGAAAAGATAAAAGATAACTAAGAGATAGCTCCATGTGAGTGAAGATGAGGATGTTAGATGTTAACGTCCATCACAGCACAGGTAGAAGACTGGACCGGTTCCTCTGGACGGGTTTCCAGGAGAAAAGCTCTTCTGTCTGAAAAGATCATGGAAGCAGGACTGAGGTTCTGAACAAACCAGCAGACGTCTGGAAGAATAAGACCAGTGACCAGCACCATGTTGGAGGAGACCAGGACCATGTCTAGAAGAGACCAGAACCATGTTGGAGGAGACCAGGACCATGTCTAGAAGAGACCAGAACCATGCTGTAGGAGACCAGGACAATGTCTAGAAGAGACCAGAACTTGTTGGAGGAGACCAGGACAATGTCTAGAAGAGACCAGCACCATGTTGGAGGAGACCAGGACCATGTCTAGAAGAGACCAGAACCATGTTGGAGGAGACCAGGACCATGTCGAGAAGAGACCAGAACCATGTTGGAGGAGACCAGGACAATGACTGGAAGAGACCAGAACCATGTTGGAGAAGACCAGGACAACGTCTAGAAGAGACCAGAACCATGTTGGAGGAGACCAGGACCATGTCGAGAAGAGACCAGAAACATGTTGGAGGAGACCAGGACAATGACTAGAAGAGACCAGAACCATGTTGGAGGAGACGAGGAACCATGTCTAGAAGAGACCAGAACCATGTTGTAGGAGACCAGGACAATGTCTAGAAGAGACCAGAACCATGTTGGAGGAGACCAGGACAATGTCTAGAAGAGACCAGCACCATGTTGGAGGAGACCAGGACAATGTCTAGAAGAGACCAGCACCATGTTGGAGGAGACCAGGACCATGTCTAGAAGAGACCAGAACCATGTTGGAGGAGACCAGGACCATGTCTAGAAGAGACCAGAACCATGTTGTAGGAGACCAGGACAATGTCTAGAAGAGACCAGAACCATGTTGGAGGAGACCAGGACAATGTCTAGAAGAGACCAGCACCATGTTGGAGGAGACCAGGACCATGTCTAGAAGAGACCAGAAGCAGGTTGGAGGAGACCAGGACAATGTCTAGAAGAGACCAGCACCATGTTGGAGGAGACCAGGACCATGTCTAGAAGAGACCAGAACCATGTTGGAGGAGACCAGGACCATGTCTAGAAGAGACCAGAACCATGTTGGAGGAGACCAGGACAATGTCTAGAAGAGACCAGCATCATGTTGGAGGAAACCAGGACCATGTCTAGAAGAGACCAGAACCATGTTGGTGGAGACCAGGACAATGTCTAGAAGAGACCAGCACCATGTTGGAGGAGACCAGGACCATGTCTAGAAGAGACCAGAACCATGTTGGAGGAGACCAGGACAATGACTAGAAGAGACCAGAACCATGTTGGAGGAGACCAGGACCATGTCTAGAAGAGACCAGAACCATGTTGGAGGAGACCACTAACATCTCAGACCCACTGAAGCACGGTGGTGGAGGGGTCATGGTCTGGGGTTGAACAACTGGACCTCCCATGTTTCAAAAACAAACTCCAGAAACCTGTGAGTGACATCACAGAAGGGTTCGTCCAGCTGGTCTGGTCCAGCTGGTCTGGTCCAGTCTGGGATTCGGCCTCAGCGTTAAAGGAGAAACAAAGCGACCCGTTTTTATTCGTAGGAGCCTGAAAAAACAACGTTCAAGTGCTTAAACGGCACCGTCTGTTTGTGATCTTCAGATTCACCTCAGAACCGTGGTTACGTCCGGTAACTACTCCATTCCTGAGCTTCTCGGATCTTCCAGAAGAGTCCAGGAACCGCTGACAGATCCGGAGGCCTGGATGTGGCCCAGACCCGTCAGAGTGACGACGGTCCATCCTCTGATTGGCTGAAGCTTCGGGACCGACTGCAGCCGCCCGAGACCTCAGGCCACTCCACCGCCATGACCGATGAACGGGCCAGAGATGGGCCGCTCCCAGGCAGGTGCCCCGGGTCTCTGATGGACTGTGGCAGGTGACCTCAACTGTGGATGGAAACAACCTGGACTTGAACTCGGTCACGACAGAAACCAGGTCCGTCACGTGTCCAGAGAGTTTCAGCTTCACAGACTCGACCGAAGAGAAACCACTGAGGTTTTGTCTCACGCTGAGATTTGACGTCTAACGCTGAAAAAAGTCTGGATGCTACGTAAGATGTAAATAAAAGCAGCGGTCCAACATCTACAAGGTCGGTTCGAAGGAGGTCAAAGGAGGTTGAAGGAGTCGAAGGAGGTCGAAGGAGGTCGAAGGAGTCGAAGGAGGTTGAAGGAGGTCGAAGGAGGTCAAAGGAGTCGAAGGAGGTCGAAGGAGTCGAAGGAGGTCGAAGGAGGTTGAAGGAGGTCGAAGGAGTCGAAGGAGGTCGAAGGAGTCGATGGAGGTCGAAGGAGTCAAGGGAGGTCGAAGGAGTCGATGGAGGTCGATGGAGGTCGAAGGAGGTCGAAGGAGTCGATGGAGTCGAAAGAGGTGGAAGGAGTCGATGGAGGTCAACAGATCAGAGACAGAAACCGAGCTGAGAAAAATTGTTTCTATAAACTCTGAAACAACTCTGAATGTTTGACTGTCTGCAGGAAATAACATCAAAATATTCTGAGGGAATCTCTGTGTGCTGGGAACAGAAATCAGTAGTGGATGTCAGCAATTTCAGCCTTCAGGCAGCACCGCATTAAAGAAAACAAGCGGTAACCATCCTGCCTCCGGATCGAAGCCCATCCAGGAAGTATGTTTTGTTGCAGTTCCTCTACCGACCACTAGGTGGCTGGCGGCAAACCAGAGCAAGAACCCATGATGCCAACGTTGTAAGCAGAAGTGAACATATTTACAGGGTCAGGGTTGTGTGTTGTGGTGTTTGTACGAACGAACTGCCGTCACTGGTTGGTCTGAAAGGATCTGAGGAGCAAGCTTAGCTTAGCCATGCTAACCACGGCAGGCCTGTCATGTCACCAGTGTAGGAGTATTTACAGGGATGATTCACTGCAGGTCCCAGCAGAACTCCAGCTGGAAGAGTCCGCAAAAGGTTTTTCATGGGCAGCCCGGTTTGGTTAAAGGAGTTATGCTAGTCACGGGTGATCCCGCCCCTTTGTGACCTACGCTGTCTGCACAGGCCTGAAGGTCACGTGACTGGACAGTTGGTCCAAAGTTGGTCCGGTTGATGCTAGGGGTGTGAAAAAAAAAATCGATTTGGCAATATATCGCGATTTTCGCCCGCCCAATATAATATTGATTTTTCAGCTACTAATATCGATTTTTTTTATTGGTTACTTAAATGTGCAAAATCACTAATAATAAACAATAAATAGTTTGTTTTGAAGCAAATAGTTTTGACTCAATTTGTCCTCTGAATGATCAATATCATCTGATGAACATATACAGCAACATGATTTTTCATCTCTACTTTTAATTTTGATATTAACTGGGTAGAATATCGCAATATATCGTGACATCGTGATATTATCGTATTGTATTGTGAGGTCCTTGCCAATACTCACCCCTAGTTGACGCCCTGAACCGACCTCATTTTTGTCTTAACAGTGTTTGTTCCTTCAATGGAAACCTGAGTGCCGCAGAAATGGCCACTAGGTGGCAGCACCGGTTGAAGCCGAACTTTATACGTGAAGTTCCAGACTGACCAGTGGTGACCCCATCTGCTCCTACTGGGATAACTGGAGGGAGTTATCAGCGTCGGAGGAGAGAAAGACGAGCGTCTGCAGAGCTCCGCCCCCTTACACGTGATACTCAACGGTAGTCGAGTTGACGCCAAACGTTTCATCTGCTCTGTTAAAGTTGTAAAACTACTATCGTCCACTAAAGTCCACATTTAAATAACTTTTCAACAAAAACACTCTGTTGAAGCTTTTCCATTCCTCAGATCTTCTCAGGTCTTCTTCTTCTCTAACTCCAACCCTCCCTGGCAGCAGACCTCCGGCTCTCTGCTGCTTAAACTGGGATGATCGTGTTTCCCAGTGTGACATGTTTACCGTCCTGTTTTACGGTTCACGCGCCGCCGTGCCAAACAGACCAGCGGGCGTCTCGTAAATTTGAGCAAATTTACACCCACCCAGAAAACGTCTTTTTTTTAAAAATATTTTCAATCATGTCAGCTGAAAGCCTCAAACTGCAGGAATCCAAACACGACGGGAACAACAGTCTGCAGGTCAATAAATAAACGCCTCCCCGCTAATGGTGAAACATCGTCAACCTGCTTCCTGTCTCGGGCGTCTGGGAGACGACGGTCCGTCCCGCAGCTCGTAAAACTGTTGTTCTCAGGTTTTTAATTGAACATTTTACAGAACGTGAATTTGAAATAAAGTGCAGAAGCCTGAAATCCTGTAGACACACCAGAGACCATCAGGCCCAGATGTTCAGGCCCAGATGTTCAGGCCCAGATGTTCACGTGTTCACACGTTCTCCTGTCAGCTGGTACAGAGGTCGAAGGAGGTCGAAGGAGTCAAAGGAATCGAAGGAGGTCGAAGGAGTCGAAGGAATCAAAGGAGTCGAAGGTGATCGAAGGAGTCGAAGGAGGTCGAAGGAAGTCAAAGAAGGTCGAAGGAGTCAAGAAAGGTCGAAGGAGGTCAAAGAAGGTCGAAGGACTCAAGGGAGGTTGAAGGAGATCGAAGGAGGTCGAAGGAGTCGAAGGAGTCGAAGGAGGTCGAAGGAGTCGAAGGAAGTCGAAGGAGGTCAAAGGAGACGAAGGAGTAGAAGGAAGTTGAAGGAGTCGAAGGAGGTCGAAAGAGTCAAAGGAAGTCAAAGGAGTCGAAGGAGGTCGTAGGAGGTCGAAGCAGGTCGATGCAGGTCAGAGGAGGTCAAAGCAGGTCGAAGCAGGTCGAAAGAGTCAAAGGAAGTCGAAGGAGTCAAAGGAGGTCAAAGGAGTCGAAGGAAGTTGAAGGAGGTCGAAGGAGGTCGAAGGAGGTCGAAGCAGGTTGAAGGAGGTCGAAGGAGTCGAAGGAAGTCAAAGGAGGTCGAAGGAGGTCGAAGGAGTGGAAGGAGTCGAAGGAATTGAAGGAGGTCGAAGGAGGTTGAAGGAATCGAAGGAGTCGAACGTGATCGAAGGAGTCGAAGGAGGTCGAAGGAGGTCGAAGGCGGTCAAAGAAGGTCGAAGGAGTCAAGGGAGGTCGAAGGAGGTCGAAGGAGTCTAAGGAGGTCGAAGGAGTCGAAGGAAGTCGAAGGAGATCAAAGGAGACGAAGGAGTAGAAGGAAGTTGAAGGAGTCGAAGGAGGTCGAAAGAGTCAAAGGAAGTCAAAGGAGTCGAAGGCGGTCGAAGGAGGTCGAAGCAGGTCGATGCAGGTCGGAGGAGGTCAAAGCAGGTCGAAGCAGGTCGAAGGAGTCAAAGGAGGTCGAAGGAGTCGAAGGAGGTCGAAGGAGTCGAAGGAAGTTGAAGGAGGTCGAAGGAGGTCGAAGGAGTCGAAGCAGGTTGAAGGAGGTCGAAGGAGTCGAAGGAAGTCAAAGGAGGTCGAAGGAGTCAAAGGAGGACGAAGGTCGAAGGAGTAGAAGGAGTTGAAGGAGGACTAAGGAGTCCAAGGAGGTCGAAGGAGGTCAAAGGAGTGGAAAAAGTCGAAGGAGGTCGAAGGAGTCGAAGGAGGCCAAGGAGTCGAAGGAGGTCGAAGGAGTCGAAGGAGGACGAAGGAGGTCAAAAGAGGTTAAAGGAGGCCAAGGAGTCGAAGGAGGATAAAGGAGGTCAAAAGAGGTTGAAGGAGGACGAAGGAGGTCAAAAGAGGTTGAAGGAGGTTGAAGGAGTTGAAGGAGGTTGAAGGAGTCGAAGGAAGTTGAAGGAGTCGAAGGAAGTCGAAGGAGGTCGAAGGAGGTTGAAGAAGGTCGAAGGAGTAGAAGGAGTTGAAGGAGGACTAAGGAGTCGAAGGAGGTCGAAGGAGGTCGAAGGAGTGGAAGGAGTCGAAGGAGGTCGAAGGAGGTCGAAGGAGTCGAAGGAGGCCAAAGAGTCGAAGGAGGTCGAAGGAGTCGAAGGAGGACGAAGGAGGTCAAAAGAGGTTAAAGGAGGCCAAGGAGTCGAAGGAGTGGAAGGAGGATAAAGGAGGTCAAAAGAGGTTGAAGGAGGACGAAGGAGGTCAAAAGAGGTTGAAGGAGGTTGAAGGAGTTGAAGGAGGTCGAAGGAGTCGAAGGAAGTTGAAGGAGGTCGAAGGGGGTCAAAGGAGGTCGAAGGAGTCGAAGGAAGTTGAAGGAGTCGAAGGAAGTCGAAGGAGGTCGAAGGAGATCGAAAGAGTAGAAGGAGTCGAAGGAGGACTAAGGAGTCGAAGGAGGTCGAAGGAGGTCGAAGGAGTCGAAGGAGTCAAAGGAGTTCTAAGGAGGTGCCTTTAACCCCAGTTTGAAGGCCGCTGACCAGGGTCTGACCAGGGTCTGTTCAGGGTCTGTCCAGGGGACAGCAACCGGACCGTCTCTGGATCTCTGGGCTGCAGCTGGATCCTCCAGGCGAGAGACTTTCCCTTCAGGTCACGTCAGGACCTTTTTCCAAGTTGATGACACGAGCCTCTAACTGATGACGCCTAAAGCCAAAGGCAGAAGAGGCTGCCAGGGTCCACGGTGGCTCAGGTCACGGGTCCGCCGGACCTGCAGGTGACCCTGAGCAAAGATCTCAGTGCTTTTCCTGATCTGATCAGTGTGATTAGACTAATATCGATTAGACACGTGCTCGTCAGCGTGGCGTTGATGAGGAAGAAGAAGCTTCTTCAGAAACCTGTGACGTCACAGAGCATCTCTGCTTCTTTTCAAACATGGAGGAAAACATGTCTGGGATTCCACAGTCACATTTCTCTGTGATGTCAGCGAGCGGTCGCGGGTTTGGCCCGTGGGCCTGTCTGAGCCCCGATTGGCTGCTGCCGGCGTGGGCGGGGCCGGTGGAGGCCTCCGTGTCATCACACGGACTATTCTGCTCGGACTATTCTCGGCCCCGAACGCTTCGAGTCACCGTGTCCTCCGCGTTCGCCGCCGTCCACGTGTGTCAGCGCGGCTATTAAAAGCAGAAGTGGGCTTGGTGTTGTGGATCAAGGCTGCGGTGTCGCTCTAAACCCGGACAGCTCGGCTTGTTATGATACCAAAGCAGAAAGGAATACAGCTCTGGGCCACGTCAGAGGTCTCGGTGAGCCGGGGCTTACCAGAGCGAACCAGAGCATCTGCCAGCAGCGCTCTGCGGTCGCTCTGCCAAACTCCCAGTCTGATCCTGGAGCAGCCGGCACCGAGGCGCGCTCACCGGGACCCGAGACGACGTCCTGCAGGCAGACGTCAGGACGGGCGAGACCAGGAGAGACGGATGGAGTCTTCAAACTCCAACGGCCTCTAAATAACTCTGAGCTGATTCGCGATGAAAGCAGGAAACAACTGGCCGAAGCAGCCGGCTGGAAAAATGTGTCTTAAAAACATTGAGGGGCTCAGCGACCACATGTTCCAGCAGCTGGCGGGAGACTCCGACAAGCTGCCAGCTTAGAGGACCAAAAATGGAAACATGGACATAAAAAAATAAAAAAAATCATGTGGGAACACCAGCTACCTCCCGACTGCGTCCAGAGGACTGAAGGGAGCGAGATGATGGTGATGAACTTCAGACCTCTTGGACCACATGACTGAGCAACAAACAGCACAACAAACCACGGAAAAGTAAAGAATATGGAGCACAGTTACAGTAACAAGGTGCTCCCAAGTAATTATGAATGAAATGGAGGAGGAGGAAAGGGAAGGAAAAGGGGAAAAGCAGTGGAGACACCACTCAGCAGATCATGTTGGCGTCCCCCTGCAGCGTAGGCCTATAGCAGCATAACTATGGCGAAGCTGTGATTAAGACAAGATGTCTAGTCTGAGCTACTACAACTATAACTATTAGCCCCTACACACTATAGTTTAGACTAACTGTAGCTATAACTATTAGCCCCTACACACTATAGTTTAGACTAACTGTAGCCATAACTATTAGCCCCTACACACTACAGTTTAGACTAACTGTAGCTAAAACTATTAGCCCCTACACACTATAGTTAAGACTAACTTTAGCTATAACTATTAGCATCTACACACTATAGTTTAGACTAACTGTAGCTATAACTATTAGCCCCTACACACTATAGTTTAGACTAACTGTAGCTATAACTATTAGCCCCTACACACTTTAGTTTAGACTAACTGTAGGCTTTACTGAACAGAAATGTTCTAGTTCTATGTCTATCTTCCCAGGACTGGATGTCCCAGAAGGTCCACCCCTGGGATGAGACCGTGCAGGGCTCAGAAAAGTTCAACGAAGCCCAAGATCCACATCTCAGAGTCTCAAGGCCTCACCGAGCACATCAGATGTTCAAGTCCATGCCAGCAGAGTAGAGGTCTTCACGGGTCCACTTTCATGGACCCGAACCCGACCCGACCCGAGTCTTTAGTTTCCAACCACGAACCAAACCGAGTTACCCGAATAGAACCGAGACAATCCAGCCCATAGTTGCTCATGTTAAAGTTGTCTAGCGTTGAATAAAACTTGATTTTCTTACCTAAAGTTGTCTTCTTCTACCGGTTTAGTTGCTACATAGGCTACGTGATGTAAACAACAATAAATCCACGTCATTATTTTCTCTGTGGATACAGATGCTATTGGTAGCAACTGCTAATGCTAATAGCCTACACCGGTCAGGACGTGTCGTAAATATGTTCTCTCATCCAGCGTTGTCATGTTGGCAATCCATTGTGTTTTACAGCTGCCGGGCAAACCGCTAATAACACGCTATGGCAACACGATTGTTTCATGACAAACACGCCGCGTTAATGAATAATTAATTAAACTGCCCCGAGTCCTGACATTGGCTGCCACCGCCAATATCTTTACCTCTGTGGAGTAAACACGGACCCAGCCTGTCAGAGAGCACCGACCGGACCTGAGACTAACTGTACCGATTCAGACCTGGTTTGTGTGAACATTTCAGCAGCATCTGGACCCCCTATCCCCCCCACCACCCCCAGGCATCAGCTGAAGGAGGGGCTGCTGGGAAACCCGCCAGCTGGAGGCAGCGGCGGCTTCTCAGGAGGTCTGAGAGTCAACAGCAGCTGTCCAAGTCCCTGACAGACTGGAAAAAGCTCCCGTAAGAGTCTCCTGGTCCTCAACTCTGACTGTGACTCGCTCTGGACCGGAGGGAGGATTTTCAGAGGGGTTTATTTTCCCGTCACAACATCTGATGGTTTGACAAAAGAGAAGAAGTTCCGCAGATTAAAAAGCAAGTAAATGTCAATAAGAGAAAAGACCCAGATAAAATGTCCAAAATGTGTTATAAGATGTTTGCAGCTCCAGGTATGACATGATTAAATAAAAAATAGTTTCCTCTGCGTAAGGCAATAAAAAGATAGACGATGGCTTTTAAAGAAAATAAGAATCGAGCCTTGAGGTACACCACAAAAACATTTTTTTTTGTTTTAGACAATTAACTACAAAGTTCAAGATCAAAATCTTAGTCCATAAACTGGCTCGTGACTTCTCAAACCTCCATGTAAGACTTTTACTTTTCTTCAACGTAAATCCTCTCTAAGACTCTAAAACTGGACATTTCGTATAACTGCCTGCCCTAAAATGTAAAAAAAATTTGCAACTTTTTGTTGTAAAATGAGTTTGTTGTAAAATATCAGATTTTGCAAAACTGTAACTTTTTGACAGCAAATGATGACTTTAATGGAAAATTGCTAATTTTTGTGACTTTATATCCTATAATTAATTATAAAATCTGGTAGAAAAATCATACATTTTTGTTAAAATTTTTCAATGTTACAACTTTTTACTGTAAAATTGAGGTTTTTATTGGATGTTTGTGGCATTTATTCTGTAAAATCAAGAGTTTATATTTATAAAACTGAATTTTTATGGAACTGCTTGTTTCTATCCACAAAAATCAAGAACTTTCAATGAAAATAGTTCACTGTAATTAATTTCGATTTCAGTCATAACAAGCAAATGTTTGTCATAAAATTTCAATTTCGCAAATTCATGAATTAAATTGAGACTTTAAGTTGCAAAATTACACATTTTGCATAGATGCAGTTTTATGTCCTAAAATCATGACATTTTGTTGTAAAATCATTAATTTTGCTTTGTCAAATTTGCAAGATCACAACTTTGTCATAAAAAGTGAATTTTCGTGATAAATTTCAAAGAGCCAAAATTTCATTCTTAAATCATAAATTTCACTAAATTATGACTTTTTATTGCAACTTTGTCATGAAATATTGACTTTCAGAAATTCAAATCCTTCACAAAACTTTTGACATAAAATTACAAATTTGTAATTTTAATTTAATAAAATTACAACTTTTTGACATAAAATTACAAAATTTGTAATTTTAATTTCATAATTACAACTTTTTGACATAAAATTACAAAATTTGTAATTTTAATTTCATAAAATTACAACTTTTTGACATAAAATTACAAAATTTGTCATTTTAATTTCATAAAATCACAACTTTTTGACATAAAATTACAAAATGTGAACTTTTAATTTCATAAAATTACAACTTTTTGACATAAAATTACAAAATGTGTACTTTTAATTTCATAAAATTACAACTTTTTGACATAAAATTACAAAATTTGTAATTTTAATTTCATAAAATTACAACTTTTTGACATAAAATTACAAATTTTGGTCATAAAATTGCGACTCAGAGTCAAGACTTCCTGACGTCAGACTGCTGGTTTTGATGTGTAGACGTTCAACAGTCGTTCTGCAGAAAGACACGAGCTTGAGCGCCACCTGGAGATACTTCAAGGTCGTTGCCAACTTCAAACAGGTGCTGGACCCTCCAACGGAGCTCACGAGACCTCTGCACCTTCAGTAAGACCATCTTCAGGCTACTGAAGAGCTTTTTAGTGGCCTCTGGAAACAGAAAAGAGGTCTGAAATCTTCTTGAGCAGATGTGCTGAATTGCTGGGTGGATCCTCCCTTCATGGACCCCTGAGACCAGAACCCAGTTCTACATGTTCCTGACGGATCTGGGAGGAGGCCCAGCTCGTCTGTTTTGAAAGACGACACCATTTGTCCTCGTGTGTGTTTGTGCGGAGCAGGGAGGAGTCTGATTGGTATCAGCGGTGACCTCATCAGCGTCCATGTTTGTTGTGATTGTTTACAGACCATCCCTCAGAGCGATGGTCGGGGCGGCGGCTCCGTCATGTGGCACTAGTCTCTGGGAGGAGTTCCTTCAGAGATGTTAAATCTGGGGTTTTGTTTGGGGGTTGAAGGCAGGACGTGGAGACAGCAGACCTGCTCCACCCGCTCAGAGACGTCCAGCAGGATCACGTCATGTTTGACTTGTTGCTTCCACGATGCAGTTCCTCCTCGAGGTGATTCTGGCTGATCCTCTGATATGACGCTAAGTCCTTTGAAGCCACAAACCCGACATCTACAGAGCTTTAAATGTTTGTAAATCCAGCTTCGCCTCCTCCTCTGTGGCCCTTCTGCTCATGGCATCTCCTCAGAAGTTACTGCTCTCTCTGGGAAATCAAAAAATAGTCTGGAAACCCCAAGCATTAATCAGAGCAGCTACAAAACAGATTAAACTTCCTGAAATGGTCTTAAGATTTATTCAAGGATCATTACAACCTCCCCAAGGACCACGTGAAAATGAAAAGACCTCTGAAATCCATTTAATGTCTTCTGGAACCTTCTCAAGATCTCGACAACCTCAGTACGGATCAGAGATGAGGCCAAGATCAGATTTTAACATCATGGAGGCAAGTTACTGGTTGTTGAGCTCAAAATGTTTTACCAGAGGGATAATAATTAGTTTATAAGATCTCATGGGTGATAATACGGACATAAATGTGTCTACATACATACGTCTATCAGTGAAACATCATCTCAACCTGAGAGACCTGAGACTTGACTTCGACTTGGACTGGACAAAAATACCTGAGACCAGAAACTTAAGACCTCTGGCACCTTTACCTGGAACTGATTCCTAATTTTATAAGTTAAGGTTTTATGTTTCTGAAGCTGATTTTATTTATAATGTTATGTCGCAACTGGATTTTTCTTTGTGATCTTTTTGTCCATTATTTATTCTGTTCTTTTGCTTTTTATTTGTCATTTGGTGTAAAGTACCAGCTGGTTATTGTTTGTGCTGTATAAATAAAGTTTAGATAAAGCTTAAGCTTGATTAGCTGAAAGATATTTTTTTTCAAACCAGCTTGTAAATTTCTTTATTTCTAATGTAAAGTTGGACATTTTAACATGGAGGTCAATAGAGACTGACTCACTGTTGGAGCCAGACCCTAGTGGTCGGTAGAGGAACTGCAGCCTCTAGTGGTCGGTAGAGGAACTGCAGCCTGTAGTGGTCGGTAGAGGAACCGCAGCCTCTAGTGGTCATTTAAGGGAACTGCAGTCTCTAGTGGCTGGTAGAGGAACTGCAGCCTTTAGTGGTCAGTAGAGGAACCGCAGCCTCTAGTGGTCGGTAGAGGAACTGCAGCCTCTAGTGGTCGGTAGAGGAACCGCAGCCTCTAGTGGTGGGTAAAGGAACTGCAGCCTCTAGTGGTCATTTAAGGGAACTGCAGCCTCTGGTGGTCAGTAGAGGAACTGCAGCCTCTAGTGGTCGGTAGAGGAACAGCAGCCTCTAGTGGTCGGTAGAGGAACTGCAGCCTCTAGTCGTTGGTAGAGGAACTGCAGCCTCTAGTGGTCGGTAGAGAAACTGCTACTTCTCTCAGTTCTCCATGAACTCGTCCTCTCCCAGGTGTCCCAACAGTTCTGGTTTGGTCCTAACTGTCTTCTTCTAGAAGGAGGACATGCTGGTTCGAGGCTCACGTGGTTTCAGGGCCAAGAACAGAGATCTGCAGGGGAACACTGACATTAAAAAAGATTGTTTGCAGGTTGTGGTTTTACTGGAGTCTGCAGGGAGCGGAGACCAAATCACTTCCAACTGTCCGACAAACATCCAGGTCTACCGTTTATCTCCAACCCTGGAGGTGTGACTCTGAAATGTAAACACCATTTTATTATTAACACAAAATTATTAAACTTCTATTTTCCCAATTTCTATTGGCCTTAAAAGTTTTTTAAGCTTCCCTGACCAGGACGTCCTGTTCTGAGACTAGTTGAAGATCATGAGATGGACAAAGATCTTATTACCTTTGTGTGAAACAATGAAACAATCATCTGATGGCAGCAGGTTTCAGAAAATACAACCTCAGAACAACAATCGAACGTATCTGGAGGCGGTGCTCTGACTTTATCAGCTTCTCACCTGGTTGTGGAGGAATTCTTTGACTTTGCTTAACATCTGCAACATTCCAGAAATGTTTCATCAAGGTTCCAACGGGACCTCCTTGTATTAGTTCTTGGAGATGTTTCTCCTCTTCAGTTTAGTGGAGAACTTATGAGCTGTTGAAGTCATGTGGCCTCCCACATGACTTTAACAGCCTAACCCCTAACCCTAACCCCAATCCTAACCCTAACCCTAACCCTAATCCTTACCCTAACCCTAACCCTTACCCCTAACCCTTACCCCTGACCCTAACCCTTGCCCCTAACCCCTAACCCTTACCCCTAACCCTAACCCTTACCACTAACCCTAACCCCTGACCCTAACCCTTACTCCTAACCCTAACCCCTGACCCTAACCCTTACCCCTAACCCTAACCCCTAACCCTTACCCCTAACCCTTACCCTAACCCTTACCATAACCCTAGCCCTTACCCGTAACCCTAACCCTAACCCTAACCGCTAAACGCTCCAGACTAGCAAACTGCTGAGACCTCTGTTTTCATGGAGCACCTGCTGGAGACCAGTTCACGGAGGACTGAAGACTACCGGCACCTGGATGCACCTCCTGGATGCCGAGGAGGACGTCTGTCGGAGGTTCTTCACTTCTTCTGGCTTTATTTTTGTTCAATAAAAAAGTCACAGTGAAAAGAGAAAAGGTGAGATGAGTCTGTGTTTGCCCGAAGACCTCGATCTTCTCTGAAGGAGAACTGGGAGACACGTTCGCTTCAGCTGCTGGTTTTCTGTGAATTTAATGGTTTGTGTTCAACGCTGGACTTTTCTCATGATTACAGTTAAATGAGAAGCAGCTGCTGTTTCTGATGAAGCTGCTGCTGCTGCTGCTGATGGTGATGATGATGATAATGATGATGATGGTGGTGGTGATGGTGATGAAGAGGAGAGCCCTTCCTCTGGATCATAAGCTGTTGTCTTGACCTTCTTCTTCTCTGGTGAACAAACAACTTGCTCAGACATCACGTTGCATTAGCAGCATCCTTGATCTGGGCCAGAACAATAATGGGTCCCAGAGTCTGGACGGGTTTGTGGCCCGGCGCTCTGCACTGGCAGCCGCTCACATTCCTGGAAACGAGGCTGCCGCTCTGTCTGATGCTTCCAGGGTTCATCTGTGAGGAACCTGGATCGGGTTTCTGCTGTTTTCTGGAAGCCATCACAGGGAGCTTCTGCAGGTTTCTGCTGGTCCTCCTGAACGTCTGCAGAGTTCAGGTGATGAAGACATGAAGACATGGAGCTGACAGAGACTACCTGAAGTAGACCACTGATCAGAACACAGGTCCTCCTTCAGAACCTCAGAGCTCTACGAAGAACCAAAGAACCTCTGAACACATCAGCCGTCAGCTGCTCCATGAGGATGAAATGTCCTGGTGTCCAGACAGGAAGGACATAACGGGACTGTGCACAAATGTGACGGGACCGGTCTCTTGGTGGTTGCGTCGCATCTCTGTGAGGTCATGTTCTGTCTCTCAGGACATCATGGCGTCTCTGAACAGTTCTGGGTTTTCGTCTCTTCATCGTTTGTCCTTGTCTAAAGTTCTTCAGCGTCTCTTGGAGGTTGTTCTCTCTTTAGTCATTGTGTCTCTACTTCCTGTCCCTCTGTGGTCGTTGAGTGTCTCTGAGAGGTCTCCTCCTCAGATCTTGGTCTCATGTCCATATCTGTTCAGTCTGGCTCCTCCCCCTGGGACCAGTCCCCCCTTCAGGGCAGTGTCCCCTGACAACAACCCTCCTGGGACTGCCTGGACATCCAGACCCTCCACCATGAATCAGGACGTGTCTGTCTTTGACTCCTCGTCCCTGTTTCTCTGAGGTTGAGGACTTTCACTTCAGGACGCTGGATCTGGGTCACGTGACCTGCTGCGCTTCACCAGCCACCGGAGACAGTTCCTCAAACGTTCCTCAGAGCTGTTTTTGGGTCGTTTGGACGCGGCGCTGCCTGAATTCCTCAGATTAGGACGGCGTTGGGAAACGTCCTGCCCTGAGATCAACCTGCACCTTTCCATTCAGGACGTCTTTGTGAGGTTTAGATAAAGACCGACCGGATCATTCAAACGGCCACTAGCACACAGAAGGACAGAAAACCGCCGCGCTTATCTCCTCCTGCGGTTTTTTTGGAAACTGTGTTTCTGGCCGACATCTTTATCAGAACCAACAACTGAGAAAGTAGTTTAAAGGTCGCCGGTGACGCAGCTGAGCCGAGAATATAAAATCTAAAAACAAGACGTCACTGCAGGTGACGCCACGTTACAGGAAGGAAAGTCAACAAGTTTGAGGACATTACAGGACGTTTACATGGACTGACAAAGGGACTGACGCCTGCGCTCCCCTGCAGCTGGTCCAGGTTCGAGTTCCGGCCCGTGACCCTTAACCACGGGTCCTTCCATCCTCTCTACCACCATTTCCTGTCCAAACTACTTTTAAACGAAGTCGCCAAATGAGCGGAGACGGAGCGAACGGTTTCAGGGGCAAAACAAACGTGGACTTTCCCCTGGAGGACGAGCTACCTGACTGAAGGACTCACCTGGAGGATGAGTTACCTGACTGAAGGGCTCACCTGCTGGATGAGTTACCTGACTGAAGGACTCACCTGGAGGACGAGCTACCTGACTGAAGGGCTCACCTGCTGGATGAGTTACCTGACTGAAGGACTCACCTGGAGGACGACTCTGCTACTGAAGGACTGGAAGACTCACCTGGAGGACCTGGAGGACCGAGCTACCTGACTGAAGGACTCACCTGGAGGACGAAGCTACCTGACTGACTGAAGGACTCACCTGGAGGACGAGCTACCTGACTGAAGGACTCACCTGGAGGGACCTGACTGACTGACTCACCTGGACTGAGCTACCTGACTGAAGGACTCACCTGCTGGATGAGTTACCTGACTGAAGGACTCACCTGGAGGACTGAAGGAGTTATCTGACTGAAGGACTCACCTGGAGAGACGAAGCTACCTGACTGAAGGACTCACCTGATGGATGAGTTATCTGACTGAAGGACTCCACTGGAGGACAAGCTACCTGACTAAAGGACTCACCTGCTGGATGAGCTACCTGACTAAAGGACTCACCTGCTGGATGAGTTACCTGACTGAAGGACTTACCTGGAGGACGAGGACCTGATTGAAGGACTCACCTGGAGGACGAGCTACCTGAACTGAAGGACTCACCTGGAGGACGAGCTACCTGAACCTGAAAGACTCACCTGGAGGACGAGCTACCTGAATGAAGGACTCACCTGGAGGACAAGCTACCTGACTGAAGGACTCACCTGGAGGACGAGCTACCTGACTGAAGGACTCACCTGGAGGACGAGCCACCTAACTGAAGGACTCACCTGGAGGACAAGCTACCTGACTGAGGGACTCGCCTGGAGGACGAGCTACCTGCCTGAAGGACTCACCTGTAGGACGAGCTACCTGACTGAAGGACTCACCTGGAGGACGAGCTACCTGCCTGAAGGACTCACCTGTAGGACGAGTTATCTGACTGAAGGACTCACCTGGAGGACGAGTTATCTGACTGAAGGACTCACCTGGAGGACGAGCTACCTGACTGAAGGACTCACCTGATGGATGAGTTACCTGACTGAAGGACTCATCTGGAGGACAAGCTACCTGACTAAAGGACTCACCTGGAGGACGAGCTACCTGACTGAAGGACTCGCCTGGAGGACGAGCTACCTGCCTGAAGGACTCACCTGTAGGACGAGCTACCTGACTGAAGGACTCACCTGGAGGACGAGCTACCTGCCTGAAGGACTCACCTGTAGGACGAGTTATCTGACTGAAGGACTCACCTGGAGGACGAGCTACCTGACTGAAGGACTCACCTGCTGGATGAGCTACCTGACTGAAGGACTCACCTGCTGGATGAGTTACCTGACTGAAGGACTCAGCTGGAGGACGAGTTATCTGACTGAAGGACTCACCTGGAGGACGAGCTACCTGACTGAAGGACTCACCTGATGGATGAGTTACCTGACTGAAGGACTCATCTGGAGGACAAGCTACCTGACTAAAGGACTCACCTGGAGGACGAGCTACCTGACTGAAGGACTCACCGGCTGAATGAGTTACCTGACTGAATGACTCATCTGGAGGACGAGCTACCTGACTGAAGGATTCACCTTGAGTATGAGCTACCTGACTGTAGGACTCACCTGGAGGATGAGTTACCTGACTGAAGGACTCACCTGGAGGACAAGCTACCTGATTGAGGGACTCGCCTGGAGGACGAGCTACCTGCCTGAAGGACTCACCTGGAGGATGAGCTACCTGACTGAAGGACTCACCTGGAGGATGAGCTACCTGAATGAAGGACTTACCTGGAGGACGAGCTACCTGATTGAAGGACTCACCTGGAGGACGAGCTACCTGAATGAAGGACTCACCTGGAGGACGAGCTACCTGAATGAAAGACTCACCTGGAGGACGAGCTACCTGAATGAAGGACTCAGCTGGAGGACAAGCTACCTGACTGAAGGACTCACTTGGAGGACTAGCTACCTGACTGAAGGACTCACCTGGAGGACGAGCCACCTAACTGAAGGGCTCACCTGCTGGATGAGTTACCTGACTGAAGGACTCACCTGGAGGACGAGCCTACCTGACTGAAGGGCTCACCTGCTGGATGAGTTACCTGACTGAAGGACTCACCTGAGGACGAGCTTACCTGACCTGAGAAGACTCACCTGGAGGACGAGCTACCTGACTGAAGGACTCACCTGGAGGACGAAGTTATCTGACTGAAGGACTCACCTGGAGGACGAGCTACCTGACTGAAGGACTCACCTGATGGATGAGTTACCTGACTGAAGGACTCAGCTGGAGGATGAGTTATCTGACTGAAGGACTCACCTGGAGGACGAGCTACCTGACTGAAGGACTCACCTGATGGATGAGTTACCTGACTGAAGGACTCATCTGGAGGACAAGCTACCTGACTAAGGACTCACTGGAGGACGAGCTACCTGACTGAAGGACTGAAGGACTCACCTGGAGGACGAGCCTACCTGACTGAAGGGCTCACCTGCTGGATGAGTTACCTGACTGAAGGACTCACCTGAGGACGAGCTACCTGACTGAAAGGACTCACCTGGAGGACGAGTTATCTGACTGAAGGACTCACCTGGAGGACGAGCTACTACCTGACTGAAGGACTCACCTGCTGGAGGATGAGTTACCTGACTGAAGGACTCACCTGGAGGATGAGTGATACTGACTGAAGGACTCACCTGGAGGACGAGCTACCTGACTGAAGGACTCACCTGATGGATGAGTTACCTGACTGAAGGACTCACCTGGAGGACGAGCTACCTGACTGAAGGACTCACCTGGAGGACGAGCTACCTGACTCACCTGGAGGACGAGCCACCTAACTGAAGGGCTCACCTGCTGGATGAGTTACCTGACTGAAGGACTCACCTGGAGGACGAGCTACCTGACTGAAGGGCTCACCTGCTGGATGAGGCTTACCTGACTGAAGGACTCCACCTGGAGGACGAGCTACTGAAGGACTGACTGAAGGACTCACCTGGAGGATGAGCTACCTGACTGAAGGACTCACCTGGAGGATGAGCTACCTGACTGAGGACCCCCTGAGGATGAGCTACCCTGACTGAAGGACTCAGCCTGGAGGACGAGTTTACCTGACTGAAGGACTCACCTGGAGGACGAGCTACCTGACTGAAGGACTCACCTGATGGATGAGTTATCTGACTGAAGGACCCACTGGAGGACAAGCTACCTGACTAAAGGACTCACCTAGGACGAGCTACCTGACTGAAGGACTCACCTGGAGGACGAGCTACCTGACTGAAGGACGCTCACCTGACCTGGATGAGTACCTGACTGAAGGACTCACCCTGGAGAGTTACCTAACTGAAGGGCTCACCTGCTGGATGAGTTACCTGACTGAAGGACTCACCTGGAGGACGAGCTACCTGACTGAAGGACTCACCTGCTGGATGAGTTACCTGACTGAAGGACTCACCTGGAGGACGACTGAGAAGTTATCTGACTGAAGGACTCACTGGAGGAGGAGCTACCTGACTGAAGGACTCACCTGAGGACGAGCTACCTGACTGAAGGACTCACCTGGAGGACTCACTGGAGACTAGCTACCTACTGAAGGACTCACCTGGAAGGACGAGCCACCTAACTGAAGGGCCACCTGCTGGATGAGTTACCTGACTGAAGGACTCACCTGCTGGATGAGTTACCTGACTGAAGGACTCACCTGCTGGATGAGTTACCTGACTGAAGGACTCACCTGGAGGACGAGCTACCTGACTGAAGGACTGACTGAGGACGCTACCTGAAGGACTGAGAGGACTGGAGGAGAGCTACCTGACTGAAGGACTCACCTGGAGAAGTACCTGACTGAGGACTCACCTGGAGGAGGACTGCCTGAGGACTCACCTGTAGGACGAGCTACCTGACTGAAGGACTCACCTGGAGGACGAGCTACCTGACCTGAAGGACTCACCTGCTGGATGAGCTACCTGACTGAAGGACTCACCTGCTGGATGAGTTACCTGACTGAAGGACTCAGCTGGAGGACGAGTTATCTGACTGAAGGACTCACCTGGAGGACGAGCTACCTGACTGAAGGACTCACCTGATGGATGAGTTACCTGACTGAAGGACTCATCTGGAGGACAAGGACTAAGGACTCACCTGGAGGACGAGCTACCTGACTGAAGGACTCACCGGCTGAATGAGTTACCTGACTGAATGACTCATCTGGAGGACGAGCTACCTGACTGAAGGATTCACCTTGAGTATGAGCTACCTGACTGTAGGACTCACCTGGAGGATGAGTTACCTGACTGAAGGACTCACCTGGAGGACAAGCTACCTGACTGAGGGACTCGCCTGGAGGACGAGCTACCTGCCTGAAGGACTCACCTGGAGGATGAGCTACCTGACTGAAGGACTCACCTGGAGGATGAGCTACCTGAATGAAGGACTTACCTGGAGGACGAGCTACCTGATTGAAGGACTCACCTGGAGGACGAGCTACCTGAATGAAGGACTCACCTGGAGGACGAGCTACCTGAATGAAAGACTCACCTGGAGGACGAGCTACCTGAATGAAGGACTCAGCTGGAGGACAAGCTACCTGACTGAAGGACTCACTTGGAGGACGAGCTACCTGACTGAAGGACTCACCTGGAGGACGAGCTACCTAACTGAAGGGCTCACCTGCTGAGTTTACCTGACTGAAGGACTCACCTGGAGGACGAGCTACCTGACTGAAGGGACTCACCTGCTGGATGAGTTACCTGACTGAAGGCCTCACCTGGAGGACTAGCTACCTACTGAAGGACTCACCTGGAGGACGAGCTAACCTGACTGAAGGACTCACCTGGAGGACGAGCTACCTGACTGAAGGACTCACCTGGAGGACGAGCTACCTGACTGAAGGACTCACCTGACTGGATGAGTTACCTGACTGAAGGACTCAGCTGGAGGATGAGTTATCTGAGACGGAAGGACTCACCTGGAGGACTACTGACTGAAGGACTCACCTGATGGATGAGTTACCTGACTGAAGGACTCATCTGGAGGACAAGCTACCTGACTGACTGAAGGACTCACCTGGAGGACCTGACGAGCTACCTGACTGAAGGACTTACCTGGAGGACGAGCTACCTGACTGAAGGACTCACCTGGAGGACGAGCCACCTAACTGAAGGGCTCACCTGCTGGATGAGTTACCTGACTGAAGGACTCACCTGGAGGACGAGCTACCTGACTGAAGGGACTCACCTGCTGGATGAGTTACCTGACTGAAGGACTCACCTGGAGGACGAGCTACCTGACTGAAGGACTCACCTGGAGGAGGAGCTACCTGACTGAAGGACTCACCTGGAGGACGAGTTATCTGACTGAAGGACTCACCTGGAGGACGAGCTACCTGACTGAAGGACTCACCTGCTGGATGAGTTACCTGACTGAAGGACTCAGCTGATGAGGACTGACGAGTTATCTGACTGAAGGCCTGGAGGACGAGCTACCTGACTGAAGGACTCACCTGATGGATGAGTTATCTGACTGAAGGACTCCACTGGAGGACAAGCTACCTGACTAAAGGACTCACCTGCTGGATGAGCTACCTGACTAAAGGACTCACCTGCTGGATGAGTTACCTGACTGAAGGACTTACCTGGAGGACGAGCTACCTGATTGAAGGACTCACCTGGAGGACGAGCTACCTGAATGAAGGACTCACCTGGAGGACGAGCTACCTACCTGAATGAAGACTCACCTGGAGGACGAGCTACCTGAATGAAGGACTCACCTGGAGGACAAGCTACCTGACTGAAGGACTCACTTGGAGGACGAGCTACCTACTGAAGGACTCACCTGGAGGACGAGCCACCTGACTGAAGGGCTCACCTGCTGGATGAGTTACCTGACTGAAGGACTCACCTGCTGGATGAGTTACCTGACTGAAGGACTCACCTGGAGGACGAGCTACCTGACTGAAGGACTCACCTGGAGGAGGAGCTACCTGACTGAAGGACTCACCTGGAGGACAAGCTACCTGACTGAGGGACTCGCCTGGAGGACGAGCTACCTGACTGAAGGACTCACTGGAGGACGAGCTACCTGTAGGAAGGACTCACCTGAAGGACTGGATGAGTTACCTGACTGAGGACTCACCTGCTGGATGAGTTACCTGACTGAAGGACTCACCTGACTGAGGACTGACGAGCTACCTGACTGAAGGACTCACCTGGAGGATGAGCTACCTGACTGAAGGACTCACCTGGAGGACAAGCTACCTGACTGAGGACTCACCTGGAGGACGAGCTACCTGACTGAAGGACTCACCTGGAGGACGAGCTACCTGACTGAAGGACTCACCTGGAGGACAGCTGAAGACTCACCTGGAGGACAGCTGACTAGGACTCACTGAGGATGAGCTACCTGACTGAAGGACTCACCTGGATGACAAGCTACTGACTGAAGGACTCACCTGGAGGACGAGCTACCTGACTGAAGGACTCACCTGGAGGATGAGTTACCTGACTGACTGGAAGGACTCACCTGGAGGACAAGCTACCTGACTGAAGGACTCACCTGGAGGACGAGCTACCTGACTGAAGGACTCACCGGCTGGAGGATGAGTTACCTGACTGAATGACTCACCTGGAGGACGAGCTACCTGATGAAGGACTCACCTGGAGGATGAGCTACCTGGACTGAAGGACTCACCTGGAGGACAAGCTACCTGACTGACTGAAGGACTCACCTGGAGGCTACCTGACTGAAGGACTCACCTGGAGGATGAGCTACCTGAATGAAGGACTTCACCTGGAGGACGAGCTACCTGACTGAAGGACTCACCTGGCTGGATGAGTTACCTGACTGAAGGACTCACCTGGAGGACGAGCTACCTGACTGAAGGACTCACCTGGATAGTTACCTGACTGAAGGACTCAGCTCACCTGGAGGACTCAGCTACCTGACTGAAGGACTCACCTGGAGGACGAGCTACCTGACTGAAGGAACTGAAGGACTCACCTGGAGGACGAGCCACCTAACTGAAGGGCTCACTGACTGCTGGATGAGTTACCTGACTGAAGGACTCACCTGGAGGACGAGCATAACCTGACTGAGGGACTCACCTGGATGAGTTACCTGACTGAAGGACTCACCTGGAGGACGAGCTACCTGACTGAAGGACTCACCTGGAGGAGGAGCTACCTGACTGAAGGACTCACCTGGAGGACGAGTTATCTGACTGAAGGACTCACCTGGAGGACGAGCTACCTGACTGAAGGTTTCTCACCTGCTGGATGAGCTACCTGACTGAAGGACTCACCCTGCTGGATGAGTTACCTGACTGAAGGACTCAGCTGGAGGACGAGTTATCTGACTGAAGGACTCACCTGGAGGACGAGCTACCTGACTGAAGGACTCACCTGATGGATGAGTTATCTGACTGAAGGACTCCACTGGAGGACAAGCTACCTGACTAAAGGACTCACCTGCTGGATGAGCTACCTGACTGGACTACTGACTCACTGAAGGCTCACCTGCTGGATGAGTTACCTGACTGAAGGAGAGACCTTACCTGGAGGACGAGCTACCTGATTGAAGGACTCACCTGGAGGACGAGCTACCTGAATGAAGGACTCACCTGGAGGACGAGCTACCTGAATGAAGGACTCACCTGGAGGACGAGCTACCTGAATGAAGGACTCACCTGGAGGACAAGCTACCTGACTGAAGGACTCACTTGGAGGACGAGCTACCTGACTGAAGGACTCACCTGGAGGACGAGCCACCTAACTGAAGGGCTCACCTGCTGGATGAGTTACCTGACTGAAGGACTCACCTGCTGGATGAGTTACCTGACTGAAGGACTCACCTGGAGGAGGAGCTACCTGACTGAAGGACTCACCTGGAGGAGGAGCTACCTGACTGAAGGGACTCACCTGGAGGACAAGCTACCTGACTGAGGGACTCACAAGCTACCTGACTGAAGGACTCACCTAGGAGAGCTACCTGACTGAAGGACTCACCTGGAGGACGAGCTACCTGCCTGAAGGACTCACCTGTAGGACGAGTTATCTGACTGAAGGACTCACCTGGAGGACGAGCTACCTGACTGAAGGACTCACCTGCTGGATGAGCTACCTGACTGAAGGACTCACCTGCTGGATGAGTTACCTGACTGAAGGACTCACCTGATGGATGAGTTACCTGACTGAAGGACTCATCTGGAGGACAAGCTACCTGACTAAAGGACTCACCTGGAGGACGAGCTACCTGACTGAAGGACTCACCGGCTGAATGAGTTACCTGACTGAATGACTCATCTGGAGGACGAGCTACCTGACTGAAGGATTCACCTTGAGTATGAGCTACCTAACTGTAGGACTCACCTGGAGGATGAGTTACCTGACTGAAGGACTCACCTGGAGGACAAGCTACCTGACTGAGGGACTCGCCTGGAGCGAGCTACCTGCCTGAAGGACTCACCTGGAGGATGAGCTACCTGACTGAAGGACTCACCTGGAGGATGAGCTACCTGAATGAAGGACTTACCTGGAGGACGAGCTACCTGATTGAAGGACTCACCTGGAGGACGAGCTACCTGAATGAAGGACTCACCTGGAGGACGAGCTACCTGAATGAAAGACTCACCTGGAGGACGAGCTACCTGAATGAAGGACTCAGCTGGAGGACAAGCTACCTGACTGAAGGACTCACTTGGAGGACGAGCTACCTGACTGAAGGACTCACCTGGAGGACGAGCCACCTAACTGAAGGGCTCACCTGCTGGATGAGTTACCTGACTGAAGGACTCACCTGGAGGACGAGCTACCTGACTGAAGGGCTCACCTGCTGGATGAGTTACCTGACTGAAGGACTCACCTGGAGGACGAGCTACCTGACTGAAGGACTCACCTGGAGGACGAGTTATCTGACTGAAGGACTCACCTGGAGGACGAGCTACCTGACTGAAGGACTCACCTGCTGGATGAGTTACCTGACTGAAGGACTCAGCTGGAGGATGAGTTATCTGACTGAAGGACTCACCTGGAGGACGAGCTACCTGACTGAAGGACTCACCTGATGGATGAGTTACCTGACTGAAGGACTCATCTGGAGGACAAGCTACCTGACTAAAGGACTCACCTGGAGGACGAGCTACCTGACTGAAGGACTCACCTGGAGGACGAGCCACCTAACTGAAGGGCTCACCTGCTGGATGAGTTACCTGACTGAAGGACTCACCTGGAGGACGAGCTACCTGACTGAAGGGCTCACCTGCTGGATGAGTTACCTGACTCACCTGGAGGAGGAACTGAAGGACTCTGGAGGAGCTACCTGACTGAAGGACCTGGAGGACGAGTTATCTGACTGAAGGACTCACCTGGAGGACGAGCTACCTGACTGAAGGACTCACCTGCTGGATGAGCTACCTGACTGAAGGACTCACCTGCTGGATGAGTTACCTGACTGAAGGACTCAGCTGGAGGACGAGTTATCTGACTGAAGGACTCACCTGGAGGACGAGCTACCTGACTGAAGGACTCACCTGATGGATGAGTTATCTGACTGAAGGACTCCACTGGAGGACAAGCTACCTGACTAAAGGACTCACCTGGAGGATGAGCTACCTGACTGGGACTCACTGCTGGATGAGTTACCTGACTGAAGGACTTCACCTGGAGGACGAGCTACCTGAATTGAAGGACTCACCTGGAGGACGAGCTACCTGACTGATGAAAGACTCACCTGGGGACGAGCTACCTGAATGAAGGACTCACCTGGAGGACAAGCTACCTGACTGAAGGACTCACTTGGAGGACGAGCTACCTGACTGAAGGACTCACCTGGAGGACGAGCCACCTAACTGAAGGGCTCACCTGCTGGATGAGTTACCTGACTGAAGGACTCACCTGCTGGATGAGTTACCTGACTGAAGGACTCACCTGGAGGACGAGCTACCTGACTGAAGGACTCACCTGGAGGAGGAGCTACCTAACTGAAGGACTCACTGGAGGACAAGCACCTGACTGACTCGCCTGGAGGACGAGCTACCTGACTGAAGGACTCACCTGGTAGGACGAGCTACCTGACTGAAGGACTCACCTGGAGGACGAGCTACCTGCCTGAAGGACTCACCTGTAGGACGAGTTATCTGACTGAAGGACTCACCTGGAGGACGAGGCTGAAGGACCTGCTGGATGAGCTACCTGACTGGACTCACCTGCTGGATGAGTTACCTGACTGAAGGACTCAGCTGGAGGACGAGTTATCTGACTGAAGGACTCACCTGGAGGACGAGCTACCTGACTGAAGGACTCACCTGATGGATGAGTTACCTGACTGAAGGACTCATCTGGAGGACAAGCTACCTGACTAAAGGACTCACCTGGAGGACGAGCTACCTGACTGAAGGACTCACCGGCTGAATGAGTTACCTGACTGAATGACTCATCTGGAGGACGAGCTACCTGACTGAAGGATTCACCTTGAGTATGAGCTACCTGACTGTAGGACTCACCTGGAGGATGAGTTACCTGACTGAAGGACTCACCTGGAGGACAAGCTACCTGACTGAGGGACTCGCCTGGAGGACGAGCTACCTGCCTGAAGGACTGAAGGACTCACCTGGAGGATGAGCTACCTGACTGAAGGACTCACCTGGAGGACGAGCTACCTGAATGAAGGAACCTGGAGGACGAGCTACTGAAGGACTCACCTGGAGGACGAGCTACCTGAATGACTCATGAGGACGAGCTACCTGACTGAAGGACTCACCTGCTGGATGAGTTACCTGACTGAAGGACTCAGCTGGAGGGAGCTACCTGACTGAAGGACTCACCTGGAGGACGAGCTACCTGACTGAAGGACTCACTCACCTGGAGGACGAGCCACCTAACTGAAGGCTCACCTGCTGGATGAGTTACCTGACTGAAGGACTCACCTGGAGGACGAGCTACCTGACTGAAGGGCTCACCTGCTGGATGAGTTACCTGACTGAAGGACTCACCTGGAGGAGACTCTACCTGACTGAAGGACTCACTGGAGGACGAGCTACCTGACTGAAGGACTCACCTGGAGGACGAGCACCTGACTGAAGGACTCACCTGGAGGACGAGCTACCTGACTGAAGGACTCACCTGCTGGAGGACGAGTACCTGACTGAAGGACTCACCTGGAGGAGAGACTGAAGGACTCACTGGAGGACGAGCTACCTGACTGAAGGACTCACCTGCTGGATGAGTTACCTGACTGAAGGACTCATCTGGAGGACGAGCTGAAAACTACCTGACTGAAGGACTCACCTGGAGGACGAGCTACCTGACTGAAGGACTCACCTGGAGGACGACGAGACCTGACTGAAGGGACTCACTGCTGGAGACGAGCTACCTGATGAAGGGACTCTGAAGGACCTGCTGGATGAGTTACCTGACTGAAGGACTCAGCTGGAGGATGAGTTATCTGACTGAAGGACTCACCTGGAGGACGAGCTACCTGACTGAAGGACTCACCTGATGGATGAGTTACCTGACTGAAGGACTCATCTGGAGGACAAGCTACCTGACTAAAGGACTCACCTGGAGGACGAGCTACCTGACTGAAGGACTCACCTGGAGGACGAGCCACCTAACTGAAGGGCTCACCTGCTGGATGAGTTACCTGACTGAAGGACTCACCTGGAGGACGAGCTACCTGACTGAAGGGCTCACCTGCTGGATGAGTTACCTGACTGAAGGACTCACCTGGAGGACGAGCTACCTGACTGAAGGACTCACCTGGAGGACGAGTACCTGACTGAAGGACTCACCTGGAGGACGAGGACTGAAGGACTCCACCTGGAGGACGAGCTACCTGACTGAAGGACTCACCTGCTGGATGAGCTACCTGACTGAAGGACTCACCTGCTGGATGAGTTACCTGACTGAAGGACTCACTCAGCTGGAGGACGAGTTATCTGACTGAAGGACTCACCTGGAGGACGAGCTACCTGACTGAAGGACTCACCTGATGGATGAGTTATCTGACTGAAGGACTCCACTGGAGGACAAGCTACCTGACTAAAGGACTCACCTGCTGGATGAGCTACCTGACTAAAGGACTCACCTGCTGGATGAGTTACCTGACTGAAGGACTTACCTGGAGGACGAGCTACCTGATTGAAGGACTCACCTGGAGGACGAGCTACCTGAATGAAGGACTCACCTGGAGGACGAGCTACCTGAATGAATGAAAGACTCACCTGGAGGACGAGCTACCTGAATGAAGGACTCACCTGGAGGACAAGCTACCTGACTGAAGGACTCACTGGAGGATGAGCTACCTGACTGAATGAGGAGGACTCACCCTGGAGGACTGGAGGACGAGCTACCTGACTGAAGGGCTCACCTGCTGGATGAGTTACCTGACTGAAGGACTCACCTGGAGGACGAGCTACCTGACTGAAGGACTCACCTGGAGGACGAGCTACCTGACTGAAGGACTCACCTGGAGGACGAGTTATCTGACTGAAGGACTCACCTGGAGGACGAGCTACCTGACTGAAGGACTCACCTGCTGGATGAGTTACCTGACTGAAGGACTCAGCTGGAGGATGAGTTATCTGACTGAAGGACTCACCTGGAGGACGAGCTACCTGACTGAAGGACTCACCTGATGGATGAGTTACCTGACTGAAGGACTCATCTGGAGGACAAGCTACCTGACTAAAGGACTCACCTGGAGGACGAGCTACCTGACTGAAGGACTCACCTGGAGGACGAGCTACCTGACTGAAGGACTCACCTGGAGGACGAGCCACCTAACTGAAGGGCTCACCTGCTGGATGAGTTACCTGACTGAAGGACTCACCTGGAGGACGAGCTACCTGACTGAAGGGCTCACCTGCTGGATGAGTTACCTGACTGAAGGACTCACCTGGAGGACGAGCTACCTGACTGAAGGACTCACCTGGAGGAGGAGCTACCTGACTGAAGGACTCACCTGGAGGACGAGTTATCTGACTGAAGGACTCACCTGGAGGATGAGCTACCTGACTGAAGGACTCACCTGCTGGATGAGCTACCTGACTGAAGGACTCACCTGCTGGATGAGTTACCTGACTGAAGGACTCAGCTGGAGGACGAGTTATCTGACTGAAGGACTCACCTGGAGGACGAGCTACCTGACTGAAGGACTCACCTGATGGATGAGTTATCTGACTGAAGGACTCCACTGGAGGACAAGCTACCTGACTAAAGGACTCACCTGCTGGATGAGCTACCTGACTGAAGGACTCACCTGCTGGATGAGTTACCTGACTGAAGGACTTACCTGGAGGACGAGCTACCTGATTGAAGGACTCACCTGGAGGACGAGCTACCTGAATGAAGGACTCACCTGGAGGACGAGCTACCTGAATGAAAGACTCACCTGGAGGACGAGCTACCTGAATGAAGGACTCACCTGGAGGACAAGCTACCTGACTGAAGGACTCACTTGGAGGACGAGCTACCTGACTGAAGGACTCACCTGCTGGATGAGTTACCTGACTGAAGGACTCACCTGGAGGACGAGCTACCTGACTGAAGGACTCACCTGGAGGACGAGCTACCTGACTGAAGGACTCACCTGGAGGACGAGTTATCTGACTGAAGGACTCACCTGGAGGACGAGCTACCTGACTGAAGGACTCACCTGCTGGATGAGTTACCTGACTGAAGGACTCAGCTGGAGGACGAGTTATCTGACTGAAGGACTCACCTGGAGGACGAGCTACCTGACTGAAGGACTCACCTGATGGATGAGTTACCTGACTGAAGGACTCATCTGGAGGACAAGCTACCTGACTAAAGGACTCACCTGGAGGACGAGCTACCTGACTGAAGGACTCACCTGGAGGACGAGCTACCTGACTGAAGGACTCACCTGGAGGACGAGCTACCTGACTGAAGGACTCACCTGGAGGAGGAGCTACCTGACTGAAGGACTCACCTGGAGGACGAGTTATCTGACTGAAGGACTCACCTGGAGGACGAGCTACCTGACTGAAGGACTCACCTGCTGGATGAGCTTCCTGACTGAAGGACTCACCTGCTGGATGAGTTACCTGACTGAAGGACTCAGCTGGAGGACGAGTTATCTGACTGAAGGACTCACCTGGAGGACGAGCTACCTGACTGAAGGACTCACTTGATGGATGAGTTATCTGACTGAAGGACTCCACTGGAGGACAAGCTACCTGACTAAAGGATTCACCTGGAGGACAAGCTACCTGACTGAAGGACTCACCGGCTGAATGGGTTACCTGACTGAATGACTCACCTGGAGGACGAGCTACCTGACTGAAGGACTCACCTGGAGTATGAGCTACCTGACTGTAGGACTCACCTGGAGGATGAGTTACCTGACTGAAGGACTCACCTGGAGGACAAGCTACCTGACTGAGGGACTCGCCTGGAGGACGAGCTACCTGCCTGAAGGACTCACCTGGAGGACGAGCTACCTGACTGAAGGACTCACCTGGAGGATGAGTTACCTGACTGAAGGACTCAGCTGGAGGATGAGCTACCCGCCTGAAGGACTCACCTGGAGGATGAGCTACCTGACTGAAGGACTCACCTGGAGGACGAGCTACCTGCCTGAAGGACTCACCTGGAGGACGAGCTACCTGACTGAAGGACTCACCTGGAGGATGAGTTACCTGACTGAAGGACTCACCTGGAGGACGAGCTACCTGCCTGAAGGACTCACCTGGAGGACGAGCTACCTGACTGAAGGACTCACCTGGAGGATGAGCTACCTGAATGAAGGACTTACCTGGGGGATGAGCTACCTGATTGAAGGACTCACCTGGAGGACGAGCTACCTGAATGAAGGACTCACCTGGAGGACGAGCTAACTGAATGAAGGACTCACCTGGAGGACAAGCTACCTGACTGAAGGACTCACCTGGAGGACAAGCTACTTGACTGAAGGACTCACCTGGAGGACGAGCCACCTAACTGAAGGGCTCACCTGCTGGATGAGTTACCTGACTGAAGGACTCACCTGGAGGACGAGCTACCTGACTGAAGGGCTCACCTGCTGGATGAGTTACCTGACTGAAGGACTCACCTGGAGGACGAGCTACCTGACTGAAGGACTCACCTGGAGGACGAGCTACCTGACTGAAGGACTCACCTGGAGGACGAGTTATCTGACTGAAGGACTCACCTGGAGGAGGAGCTACCTGACTGAAGGACTCACTTGCTGGATGAGCTACCTGACTGAAGGACTTACCTGGAGGACGAGCTACCTGAATGAAGGACTCACCTGGAGGACGAGCTACCTGAATGAAGGACTCACCTGGAGGACAAGCTACCTGAATGAAGGACTCACCTGGAGGACGAGCTACCTGAATGAAGGACTCACCTGGAGGACGAGCTAACTGAATGAAGGACTCACCTGGAGGACAAGCTACCTGACTGAAGGACTCACCTGGAGGACGAGCTACCTGACTGAAGGACTCACCTGGAGGACGAGCCACCTAACTGAAGGGCTCACCTGCTGGATGAGTTACCTGACTGAAGGACTCACCTGGAGGACGAGCTACCTGACTGAGGGAAACTGAGGAAACTCCCATAATGCTGTTGTTTATTGAAAGCTGCTCTCCAGCTGGATCAGAGTCTGCCAGGGACCCAGACCGTCTCCAAGTCCGCCGCCGCTGCACCTAAGCTCCGGCTAACTACATAATTGGATTGGCGGCAGCGTGTGATTGAATCCTGTTAACCAATTTCCTCGGCTGACGGCGGGCGGTGGACTCCACCCTCCAAAACATCCAACCAAACTCAGCTCAAGGCTGAAAGCCCACAGCGCCAGCCTCGCTGAGGATTATTGGTCATTATGGAGCCGGTAGTCGCTCTGTTCTGCAAACAAACTCTTTAATGAGATCAGACTCATCTGAGCGTTGGCTTCAGCCGGGCTGCCGGGGAACACGAATCAAAGGACACCACTTAGAAGAAAAACCAAAGTCAACGTCTGCCTGCGTCATTAACCCTGAGAGTCTTTCTGTTGAGCTCTGCTGCATCTTTCTTTGACCCTTAAAACAATCTGAGGGTGACGTCCAGACCAACACCAGAGGGTTCAGAGAAGTGGTTCTGATTTGAGCCGCAGAACAACTTCATGCCAAGAATCTGCTCCACAGATGAGAAGGCTGATGGAGAACGAGGATAATCAGATGGAGCTGAACTGTGTCTTTGTAGATTTAGAGAACGACAGAGGAACTGGGCAACTGAGCATCACAGAGGAGAAACATGGACTGCAGTAACTGAGTAGAACCACAAGGACCTGTATGAGGACCTCTGCTTTTCCTCGTTCAGGAGTGTCAGTGGGAAAGAAACTGAGCTCTTCCGCAACTACTGACCCCCGATTTATACCACTTATTCTAGATGACGACAGCACAGAGGTCAGTGGTTAGCACAGACACTTCTAGAAGGTTCAGGTGAAGTAGAGGAACTGCAGCCTCTAGTGGTCGGTAGAGGAACTGCAGCCTCTAGTGGTCGGTGGAGGAACTGCAGCCTTTAGCGATCGGTAGAGGAACTGCAGCCTCTAGCGGTCGGTAGAGGAACTGCAGCCTCACTGCAGCCCCTAGCGGTCGGTAGAGGAACTGCAGCCTCTAGCTGTCGGTAGAGGAACTGCAGCCTCTAGTGGTCTGTAGAGGAACTGCAGCCTCTAGCAGTCGGTAGAGGAACTGCAGCCTCTAGCGGTCGGTAGAGGAACTGCAGCCTCTGGTGGTCGGTAGAGAAACTGCAGCCTCTAGTGGTCGGTAGAGGAACTGCAGCCTCTAGTGTTCGGTAGAGGAACTGCAGCCTCTAGTGGTCGGTAGAGGAACTGCAGTCTCTAGCGGTCGGTAGAGGAACTGCAGCCTCTAGCTGTCGGTAGAGGAACTGCAGCTCTAGTGGTCGGTGGAGGAACTGAAGCCTCTAGTGGTCGGTGGAGGAACTGCAGCCTCTAGTGGTCGGTAGAGGAACTGCAGTCTCTACTGGTTGGTAGGGGAACTGCAGCCTCTAGCGGTCGGTAGTCTCTAGTGTTAGTGACTCTGATTCTATGAAACAAACAGAACCACAGCAGAACCGAACTCTGAACTGGTTCTAGAACCTGCCTAGAACTAGAACCTGGTTCAAGCGAGTCCAAAACTGGAGGATTCCCTAATAAAATACGCTGCCTTGAACTAAATGTTTTGGTTTATTTTTTTTATAGTAAAATAATCCTAATAAACAACATGAATGTTTCTGGAAGGAACCAGGTGAGTAAACAGTAATGAGGTCCAGCAGCTGGACGTGTCTGCTGACTGCAGCCAGTGTCTCCGTCTCACCTGTCCAGGTGGACGTTGGACGTGTTCCCGCTCTGTTGACCTGCCTGCTGCTGACTGTTTTCTCAAGCGTGTGGACCGCCGGGCTGCGGCAGCTGTTGTGGGTCCCTGTCGGGGGGGTGAAAGCCGCCGTGGTCTGGGGTCTCCCGGCTCGGACCACCGTCGGTTTACCCCCCCCCCCCCCCCCTTCCCCCCCTCTGTTAGCTTTGGCTGCTGGTTCTAATTTGGTCTCAAGCCTCTTTCAGTCAGGATTAACATTTAAAAAACATTCCAGCCTCAAACTCTCTGAATGCGTTTTTAACCTGCAGAACCTGAAACATCCAGTTCAGAAGCTTCCTGAACATCTTTACCGCCACAGCTGCCCAGATGTGAAGTTCTGGACGTCCGTCAAACACGCATAACAGCAAAATCGCCCGCTGATTAATTCTTTATCTAAAAACTTGAAAAGTCTTTCTTCAAGTCTTTATTCTGACGAACACTACTGCATCATCGTTACGTCAGAGACACCGCCTCTCTGACATCATCTCGTCACATCCAATCACGTCACAGCTGGTGGAGCTCCTCCAGATGTTTCTGTTCACGTCTTCTGCTCCGTCAGGTCTCGTCCTGACTTTTATGACACAAAGCTCTGATTTACGGACGTAAAGTCATCATTTTACGTCAAAAAGTTGGGATTTTGAGAGTTGGAATTTTTTAAAAATTTGAGATTTTATGACAAAAATTTGCTTTTTACGACAAAAAGTTTTGATTTTGTGAAATGAGTTTCAGATGGTAAAGTTGCAGCTGAGTCCGGTGGATCTTCTCAGATCTTCTCAGGGAGGTTCTGCTGAGTTTCTGCTGGATCACAGTCCCACGACTGCTGGACGCTGGACGTTCACGTCTCCGCTCACGGATTCTTCTAGAACTTCAGGTCACTGAAGACGACGAATCGAGCAAAGCTTTGATGGTAAAACTCCTCAGCAGTTTAACAGACGATATTTAACAGAAGCTGAGATATTAGAGATATTAGAGATACCTGAAATAAACACCTGAAACCTGGATCAAAAGAAAACAGTCCTTATGGGGGGGATGTGGGGGGAACCAATTTACAACAATTTATCTCCAAATCAAGAATTTCTGCTGTAAAAGAAAAAAAAAATTCATAAACTTCCATCTTTTTATTTAAAAGCAATTTTTGTCATAAATTCTGTCAGAAAATTTTCTGACGAAATTTTGTCATAAATTCTCAAATTTTGCAAAATTGTGACTTTGACACAAAATTCTGACTTCATGTTGAAAAACTGAATTTCCTGAAATCCAGAATCACGAACTTTGTCGTAAACTTCCATGTTATCGCCAACTAAAACTTTGACATCAGTCTGATCCGGTTTTCCAGTTTCGTCCGGTTGTCTATCTGCGTGAACAGAACCGGCGCTGCTGATTGTCCGTCAGGGCCAGGAGACGTTTCCATGGGAAGGCCATACTCCTCCAGATGTTTGTGACGCTGCTGGACTGTTGACCTGCTGGACTGTTGGACTGAAGACAACGTTTCTAGAACAAACTTCTAAACTGTGACGGATAAAACCTGCGTGATGTCGGTTTCATGTCCACGCTGGGACCGTTTCCCTCAGAAGGAGGTCCAGTCCAAAGCTGCTGTCCAGATGGGTCAAAGCAGGACTTTCTGTCCCAGAGCTGCTGCGTCCCTCCAGATGTGTCTCCTCTGGTCCTCAGCCAGGTCCTGACCGAACCGCTGAACCTGCACCGTCTGGACAGACCGACTGATACGGACCCAGGAGCCACGAGACCTGGTCCCAGCTCAGGAGACAGTCTGATCCAGATCCAGACCTGGAGGATCTAATTATGTCCCATTAAAAACCAGTAAAAACCAACAAGTCCAGAACAACAAGTCTGTAAAGATGACAATAAACTCTGGACGCACCACTTCATCTATCTGTTCATCTATCAGTCCATCTATCTGTCCATCTATCAGTCCATCTATCTGTCCATCTATCAGTCCATCTATCTGTCCATCAGTCCATATGTCTGTCCATCTATCTGTCCTTCACTCTGTCCATCTGTCCATCTATCTGTCTATCCATCCATCTATCTGTCCATCACTCTGTCCATCTGTCTGTCCATCTATTCAACTATCTGTCCATCTGTCCATCTATCTATCTATTGTATCCAAGTATCCATCTACTACATCCATCATTCTCATCTTATCCATCTCTTTCTTATCTACTGTATCTACCTACCTATCCATCCTCCTCTATCATTGTTCTATCCATCCGTCTATCTGTTGAATCTCTTATCTGTCCATCCATCCATCCACCATCCAACATCATCTGTCCATCCATTGATCCATCCATCATCATTCATGTATTCATCATCAATCCATCCATCCATCATCCACTATCAATCAATCCATCCATTCATCCATCCATCCATCCATCATTCATCTATCCATCATCATCATCCATCCATCATCAATTCATCATCATCATCCATCCATCATCCATCATCCATCATCAATCCATCATCAATCCATCATCAATCCATCAATCATCATCCATCCATCATCCATCCATCATCAATTCATCATCATCATCCATCCATCATCAATCCATCAATCATCATCCATCCACCATCCATCCGTCATCAATTCATCATCATCATCAATCCAGCATCAATCCATCAATCATCATCAGTCCATTATCCATCCATCATCCATCATCATCCATCCATCAATCATCATCATCCATCATCAATCCATCATCATCCAGCCATCATCCATCATCATCCATCAATCATCATCATCATCCATCCATCATCATCCATCCATCATCCATCACCACCAACGTAAGTCTTGAAGCTTCATCACTGGTTTTTAGTGTAAAATTAAGGCTTTTCTCCTAAAATGGTTCCATTTTTGAACTAAAACTGTGATTTTTTAAAAGAGGGATACTAATCGTTCTGAAGCCAAGACTGTTGCTGCACGATCACAACTCAAAATCACGATTTTCACAAAACTGTAACTTTTTTATATTAAATTACAATTTCTTTGCTATAAAAAAATCAGCTTTTGCCAAATCGCTCCTTGTTCACAGTAACAGCTTTGTGGTAAAGTTACCTCAAATTAGATAAAGTTTTCCTAAAATCCTGATTGTGTGTCAAGGGGTTCTGATTCTGGACTGTTGGACCGTTGGTGTGAAGGAGACAAGAGAAGCTGGACCTTCAGTTTTATATCATTTACAGAAGACGTCTGCAGCATCATCAGGACTGCTGCATGTCCACTGTTGTTTTTAATCAGGTTTATGGACTCTGGCGTGCACGGGCCTCACTGCGGCATGCACGGGCCTCGCCGCGGCATGCACGGGCCTCGCCGTGGCAGGCCGGGGGTGAGTCATGCTGCTGTTGTGGTGTTGTGGTTACAGGCGCAGGGCAAAGCTGTCGCCTCTCTGGGCGTGTTGGGTCGTTGTCAGGAAACCGTCCAGGCTCAAAGTCGTTTAAAAAAGTGTGTAAAACACTAAATGAGCTCTGGTTTAACAAACCACTGCGTGCTGCTGGTGGCTACTGGGAGGAAGAGGAGAGGCGGGGAGGCGAGGAAGGAGCTGCAGTAGGCCGTTCCTTCGGTTGGGATGTTGGATGATAGATAGAGGTTAGATGCCAGTATTTAGGACCTTGATCCTGGTTGGACAGGGTGAGTCCAGGTGGACTCATTCCTGTTTCAGCTCAGACAGCACTGGTTTCAGTCGTGGCTGGTCAGAGGTCAGAGGTCCATGTAGTGAAGGTCTCTGGACTCTGGTCCAGAAGGTCTCTGGTCTCTGGTCCAGAGACCTTCACCTCAACTCATTACAGGACTTTTCCACGATCACCAACCAGCAGAAAGTCGAGCCAAAAGAAAATGACTAACTATTATAGAACTAGAAAAGCACTCGGAGACCTCCGCCAAGCACAACACTTCTCCCATATAGCCATTTACAGATCAGGGATCAGATCAGATCAGATCCGGATCAGCCTTTGAAATCTGATAAAGGTTCCCATTGTCAATCCCTGAGTCAAATTTCATGAGTTTTGGGCAATAATTAACGGAGATATTGAGAAACAAAATTTACGCCCCCATTGACTGCAATGTTATCGAAAATTTGAAAGTGATCCAGAATCCAGGATTTCTTCGGGATCACACCCAAAATGAAATCAGTTCTTCCTTTTCACACTTCTGACAACTCCTGAAAATTTCATCAAAATCCATCCATAACTTTTTGAGTTATCTTGAACACAGACAGACAGATAAACGCCACCGGAGGTAAAAATTCAGCTGCAACATTCTGTCGTTAAAAACACAAGTTTGGCAAAATCCTGATGACTAAATGTCCTAAAAATCACAATTTTTGTAATTTAAAAATTTCAAAGACCCTTCATAATTAAAATTAAATTTTTGTTTTAAAAAATGTATTTTCACAAAAACAGCCTTTTGACATCAAATCACGACTTTTGTAGTAAAAATCATGTAATTTACAAAATTGTGACAACATTTTCCAAGTTTTTGTTACAAAATTGTAGCTTTTGTTCAACAGATTGTTGCTCAACTAACTCACAAATCTCAACCTTTTAACTTCTAATTGTAGCTTTTTATTGTAAAATATCAACTTTCGTATTTTCTTTTCATTTCTGATGGCAAAAACCAAATTTTATCTCTAATTTCACAAAATTACAACTTTTTGACATAAAAAAATGATTAGGTCAAAAATATCACAAATTTTTACTAAATTGTGACATTTGTCAAATTTAGCTCATTTTGATGTTGAACTCACTAGTTTTTTAGGTTGTAAAAAAAAAATAAAAAAATTTGTCACCAAATCTCAAATTTCACAAAATTCTTGTACAATCATAAACTTTACTACATTACTTTACTACATACACTACACTAATTGTAGCTTTTGTTCAAGTGATTGTTGTTAAACTAACTCACAAATCTCAACCTTTTAACTTCTAATTGTAGCTTTTTATTGTAAAATATCAACTTTCATATCCAAACTTTGACATTAAATTGTCACCTTTTTCTTCCTGTTTTTTGGGGGAAATTTTGCAACTCTGCACAACTTCAGGTGGTGAAAAGCTAATTTTATCTCCAATTTCACAAAATTACAACTTTTTGACATCAAATAATGATCGTATGGTAAAAAAAAAAAAAGTGACTAAATTGTGACTTTTGTCAAATTTTGCTCATTTTGATGTTGAACTCACCAGTTTTTTAGGTTGTAAAAAAAATAAAATTTGTCACTAAATCTCAAATTTCACAAAATTCTTGTACAATCATAAACTTTACTACATTGCAACTTTCTGACAAAAATTCCCCATTTTTTATCATAAAAACAATTTTTTATGTATTTTCACATTTCTTTTGTGAAAGTTACTGTTGTAAAAATCACAACCTTTTAACTTCTTTTTGCAACTTTTGTCATGAAAAACTGATTTTTTCATAAAAGTTCATCAGATTGTGGTATTGGATCAGAAAAACAACAAAAACAAAAAAATACCAACACTCTGTCTTAATAAGCAGTTTTGTAGGAAAAAAAATCGTGAGTCTTGCAAAGTGACGACGTTTCGTCGCGACACAGCTGCTTCTGATGGCGAAACAGCTGCTCCGCATTGGTTCCAGTCGTGAACACCAGGTGGACTCACGCGTCTGCGGACCAGACATCTGAAGTGAGCCGCCCCTCAAACATTCGTTGCTGACCAGAAGAAATGCTAAGTTGCTCTGCGGCGCCCCCTGTAGGCCTCGTCTGGATTAAAGCTTCTTCAGCCAGTGAGCTCCTCGGCTCTAATCCAGACTCTGGAAACTGGAATATTCCAGAAACCGTTTTCTCTGCACTTGAATGCATCATAATGTTGGTGTGCATGTCTGGACATGACCGTGTGCCCCTGTTTAACCAGCGTTAATGTTCTGCGGTGATGTTTCAGAGCTCTGCTCACTCCTCTCTCCTCTTCATTAAAAACTGAGCCACTCTGCAGAGCACATTTAGAGGGCCCACCGCAGACCAGGCGACTGTGTGACTGTGGTTAGGCACCTTAGAGCAGGGGATGATAAATCGCTTTTTAATTGCTTATAAACGTGTAGCGGGGCTTGGCCGGCTGCCCCGGGCGCTGATTGCTCTGCAGAGCTGAGCGCTGAGGCTGCACATCAGGTTGGAAAGTGAGAACCCAGCAGCAGAGAGGCCTGCATCCCTACAAGACCCAGACCATGAGCCAAACCAAGACCCAGACCAAGAACCAGACCAAGACCCATAGAAAGACCCTTACAAATACCAATACAAAGACCCATACCAACATCCATACAAAGACCCATACCAAGATCCATAGAAAGACTAAGACCAAGAATTATACAAAGACCCAGACCAAGACCCAGACCAAGACCCATAGAAAGACCCTTACAAAGACCCATATCAAGATCCATACAAAGACCCATACTAAGACCTATACCAAGACCCATTCAAAGACCCATATCAAGATCCATACAAAGACACATACCAAGACCTATACCAAGATCCAAACAAAGACGCATACAAAGACCCATACCAAGATCCATAGAAAGGCCCATACAAAGATGAATACAAAGACCTATATCGAGATCCATACAAAGACGAATACAAAGACCCATACCAAGATCCAGACAAAGACGAATACAAAGACCCATACCAAGATCCATACAAAGACCCATTCAAAGACCAGTACCAAGATCGATACAAAGACCCCTACAAAGACCCATACCAATACCTTTACCAAGATCCATACAAAGACGCATACACAGTACCATACCAAGATCCACACAAAGACGAATACAAAGACCCATACCACGATCCATACAAAGCCCCCTACAAAGACCCATACCAAGATCCATAGAAAGGACCATACCAAGGCCCATACCAAGATCAAGATAAAGACCCATACCAAGATCCATAGAAAGACCTATACCAAGACCCAGACCAAGACCTATACCAAGATCCATAGAAAGGCCCATACCAAGATCCATACCAAGATCAAGACAAAGACCCTTACAAAGACCCATACCAAGACCAATAAATTAAATTCAAATTCAAAAATACTTTATTAATCCCCCAAGGGGGAAATTCAAGTTTCAGTACACCAGTCTGGTGTACTAGAGGAGCTGCTAGTGTCCAGCGCTCCTTTTCATGCCAGGTCCCGTGGTCCGAGCGCTAACTCCAGTTAACAGCCGATAACAGCCATTAAAACAGTTAACAGCCGTTAGAACCAGTATATCTCCAAAACGATGACAAGTGAGATATCTCCAGGTCAGAGGAGGAAACACCGATGAACCAGACCGTCTCCTCTGGGAAGACTGAGCTCCATTCAGTCCGGCGAGCGACGGAGCCGACCGTCCCAGAGCCCAGTTCATCATGCGGACCAAACCAGGCCATTGTCATCTCCCCCGGCGGTGCTGGGCCCCACCAGGTCACCAGTCAGCCCCTGCCAGGTCAGCTGACCCATCCGGCATGTAGACTGCTGGACGGGGGCAGCATGCCGAGGGTTCAGGGCTACTTAGCTTAGCTTTCCCGAACCGGCCTCCAGCAACACCGTCCATGTCCGCGGCGGCAGGTCTCCACCAGCCGTAAGAGGACCGATCCGCCCCCTGCAGACAGTATGTAGACATCCGACCGCAGATCACCACAAACCGGGCACAAACTGGAGGGTCCAGCGTCCAGTGTCCAGCGTCGCAGGGATAAGTCCCCGGAGCAGCAGCGAGTAGCCTCCATACCAGGCATCGTCCGGGCAACGACCATACAATGACCTATACTAAGATCCATAGAAAGACATGTACCAAGACCCAGACCAAGACCTATACCAAGATCAAGACAAAGACCCATATCAGGAAAGAAAGACTCAATTCTAAGTTTTATCCAGCTGCTGATCATCAGCTCTGGAAGCGCTTGTTTCAGCTCTGAGTAGAAATTTGCATCATGTGATGAACCTCACGATCAGCTTCAGAAAGCCTAGAGAGCCCACGAACCATGATTAGTTCACTGACAACAGCTGCACCTTCTTATCCTGGTTTCACGTTTGTGCATCGGACAGGAAGACGATGAAATCGGGAAGATATTCTCGCACATCCTGGATTTCTTGTCTCTACTTCTGTGCTGCAGCTCTCTGGAACCTTCCAGTCCCTGACTGGACCGTAACTCATCCGTTTACCAGGAGAGACAAATGTGACATCTGTCAACTAAAGCGTCAAACCTGAGTCATGTGACCAGACAGTGGTCCAAACACAGAAGCAGATCAAAAGAATCAAGGTCCTGGTCTAGTCAAAGTCCAGATCTGAACCTGACTGAGATGCTGTGGTGGACCTTCAGAGAGCTGTGGAGACGTGAACATTCACAAACCTGAATGAACCGGACGTAAATAACAAGGCCAGACTGATGGAGTCATCCAGGAAACAGGAGGTGGATGTGCATCTCCGACCTGGTTCTGAACCTGTCGGGTCTGTTTCTGTCAGGACACGTCACGTCTCTCTGCAGCTCCTTGTTTCTGCAGTTGTGTCCTTTTTTTTCTCTCCCTTCATGGGCGTTTTAAGTCTGCTAATTTTAGTCTTTCCTGTTGTTTTAGGTCTCTTTAGCTACAAAAACACAGAGAGTAAATGTCGATTCAGAGTCTGTGTGGGTGTTTGGTGTCCTGGAGGTGATTTCTGTCACGCTGGTTTTATGTCTTCATGTCTCTGGATTTGTTTGTTGATTCTTACAGCGACGTACTCCTTAATGCTTCCATCTCTGTAACGTTGTTGCGTCTGCAGCTCTTTAGGTCGTCTGCCATTTATCTGCACTTGTTTTTTATCTTTCCGACTGTTTTGTGTCTCTGTACTCATAGAGTCTCGACGGTGCTTTTCTTCATCTCTGCACTCATTTTTGTCTTTTTCTTCTTCTTGCACTCGTTCTGGGTCTCTGAAGTTGTTCTTCCCAGCTGTAGGTTTGTTTCTCTGCAGTCGATTTGAATCTCTTTCCAGCTGTTTTGCATTAGTCTGCCTCGTACGGCGACTCCACAGTTGCTTAGCATCTTTGCGGTCGTTTCACGTGTTCCTGCGGTTGTTTCACGTGTTCCTGCGGTTGTGGCACCTCTCCCTGCGGTCGTTTCACGTCTTCCTGCTGCCGTTTCAGGTGTTCCTGCGGTCATTTCACGTGTTCTGCGGCCGTTTCATGTGTTCCTACAGTCATTTCGTCTCTCACTGCAGTCGTTTCACGTCTCCCTGTGGCCGTTTCACGTGTTCTGCGGTCGTTTTATGTGTTCCTGCGGTCGTTTCACGTCTCCCTTCGGCAGTTTCATGTCTCCCTGTGACTGTTTCACGTGTTCCTGTGGCTGTTTCACATGTTCTGCAGTTGTTTCACGTGTTCCTGCGGTCGTTTCACGCGTTCTGCCGCTGTTTCATGTGTTCCTACAGTCATTTCGTCTCTCACTGCAGTCGTTTCACATCTCCCTGCGGCCGTTTCACGTGTTCCTGCGGTCGTTTCACGTGTTCCTGCGGTCGTTTAAGGTGTTCCTGCGGTCGTTTCACCTCTCTTTGCAGCCATTTCATGTCTCCCTGTGGCCATTTCATGTCTCCCTGCGGCAGTTTCATGTGTTCTGCGGTCATTTCATGTCTCCCTGCAGCAGTTGCATGTGTTCCTGCAGTCATTTCGTGCCTCCCTGCAGTAATTTCGTGCCTCCCTGCAGTCGTTTCGTGTTTTCCTGCAGTCATTTTGTGCCACCCTGCAGTCGTTTCGTGTGTTCCTGCAGTCATTTCGTGCCTCCCTGCAGTTGTTTCACATGTTCCTGCAGTCGTTTCACATCTCCCTGTGGCCGTTTCAAGTCTCCCTGCGTTCGTTTCACGTCTCTCTGCAGTTGTTTCACGTCTCCCTGCAGTCGTTTCTTGTGTTCCTGCAGTCATTTTGTGTCTCCCTGTAGTCGTTTTGTGTCTCCCTGTAGTCGTTTCGTGTCTCCCTGCAGTCATTTCATGTTTCCCTGCGGTCATTTCATGTCTTCTGCAGTGATTTCACGTCTTCTGCGGTCATTTTATGTCTCTCTGCGGCTGTTTCACGTGTTCTGCGGTCATTTCATGTCTCCCTGCAGCCGTTTTCTTGTGTTCCTGCAGTAATTTCGTGTCTCTCTGCAGTCGTTTCACGTCTCCCTGTGGCTGTTTCACGTGTTCCTGCAGTCGTTTCAGGTGTTCCTGCGGTCATTTCACATGTCCCTGTGGCCGTTTCACGTGTTCTGCGGTCATTTCACATGTCCCTGCGGCCGTTTCACGTGTTCTGCGGTCATTTCACATGTCCCTGCGGCCGTTTCACGTGTTCTGCGGTCGTTTTGCGTGTTCCGGCGGTTGTTTCATGTGTTCTGCGGTCGTTTCACATCTTCTGCGGTTGTTTCACGTCTTCTGCGGTCGTTTTACGTCTCTGTGCAGCAGTTTCATGTCTTCTGCGGTCGTTTCACGTCTCCCTGCAGTTGTTTCATGTGTTCCTGCAGTCATTTCGTGTCTCCCTGTAGTCGTTTCGTGTCTCCCTGCAGTCGTTTCGTGTCCCTCAACGTCAGGTGGAGGGGCCGGAGCCCGACGTCGACCTCAGTGAGGGAGATGAGACGTATGCGAGCGCTTGTGTTGTGATGTAACTAAGTGGAGCTGATTATTATTCTGTGTATCCAGCATTTCTGCCGTCGACTGCAGCGGCCCCCGGCGCTGGCCCTCTCTGGTATGTAAACAGAGCGTCAGAGTGATCCAGAGTTTCCAGGACTCACCGAGGAGCGCCTCTGCCACCAGGGACGTCTGACCAGATGACTAATAAAGGTGTCATTAAGCCTGTTGCTTTTCACAGGCGGCTTCTCGGTCCAGGTGAGACCCCGGCAGGTTGTTTTTCACGGTCTGGGTCGGGGGAGGGGTCGCGCTGCCTGTGTTGATTTTCGCGGCAGCTTTTCCACGGCTGCGCTGACGGCAGGCAGAGCCTGGCACCCTCCGGCCCTTCAGGAGCCGCGTTAGCTCGATGTTCTGAGGGGAAAGAGTGAGTGATTGTTGCTGGATGTGGAGCGTAACATCTCCCTGAAGGGCGGGCCCACCGAGGCCGGAGGATGATGCAGTCCTGCTCACTCGTCCTGATGATTAACCGACTCTATACAATTACCGGGGCGATGCGTGACTGCAGCGCGATGCCGTCGCTGATCAGCTGCGTGGGTGGTCAGAAACCGGGTCAAAGGTCGGCAGACGAGCTGACCGCCGCCGTCAGCGACATCTGAAATGAAATGAAAAATATTTTATTTATCCCATAAAGGGAAATTCAATGTAGTAAGGGCTCTCTTTTTATTTATTTTTCTTTTTTTTTTATAAACAACAGACAGCAATAATAATAATAATATAATAACAGGTGTTAAGTCTTGTTGTAGAGGCTGATGGCTGCTGGCAGGAGCAGCAGGATCTGGGGTCTCAAATTAAAACGTGAAGTGAAGAGTCAGTGATTGTTCAGGGAGGAATGTGCTGTAACGTCTGGATCTTCTACCATTTAACCTCTTAATGAGAAGTTGATGGTGCTGCTGGTAGACGACGCAGAGATCATTTATAATCAGACTGTCCCAGCAGGCCTGGAATTTCCTGATTTGAGGGACAAGGCCACTTGGCCTCCAAAGGGGCATTTTTTTTGAGAGCACAAAGGCCAAATGCCACGGCAACAAGGCCCATAATAAAAAAAAACACAATATGACATGATGAATAAACGGCACAACAACACAGTTTTTGAATTCAGAACCTTGGATATTTTTAATAGGCTACCACAACTTTTGGACTTTTATCAAAGGGAAACAGAAAACAAAATAGGCAATGTTATTGACTTTTAATCAGGTTATTACACAGCCATAAATTAAATTTAAATTGTCATCGGATGATGGGGATGGAGAACCTGGGGTCTTCCTGGGCCCATAAGGAAAAACAGTTGGCCTCCTTTTGGCAATTCCTGCACCCCCCCATCCTGCCATAGCAGCTTGGGCTAAAATAAGAAGAATCTAACAATTAACTATTCCATGATAACCTTTTAAAGTAGGTGTCCATTTTTTGGCAGTTTTTTGCTGCATCTTCGAGAGCTCTTTTGCGAGTAATCTCGACTCGTTCCCGTCTTGGCATTCTTCTTTCTAAGGGAAAAAAGTTTAGAGTGAATATGTTAAATATTTTTCAATAATAATATCACGTCTTCATAGCCTATTGCAGCCATTCCCAAACTTTAGAACACCAAGGCCCAATTTGAAATGTGAAACTTCTAATCACAACTGTGATCAACATACAGGACAAGGAACCATGTTCTGACATTAATGTAAGGGGTCAACAAATAAGGTGACACTTGTCATATTAAGTTAAGATGACAGTAGAATAACACTTAACTGGTTTTTTTTTTCTTAATGTTTTTAAATCATGTCGTTAATATTTTACAGTAATTAAAGACAGACAGATAAATGCCGGCGGAGGTAATTATTCAGCTGCAACATTCTCTCGTTAAAAACACAAGTTTGGCAAAATCCTGATGACTAAATGTCCTAAAAATCACAATTTTGTAATTTAAAAATTTCACAGACCCATCATAATCAAAATTTAATTTTTGTTTTAAAAAATGTATTTTCAGAAAAACAGCCTTTTGACATTAAATCACGACTTTTGTAGTAAAAATCATGTAATTTACAAAATTGTGACAAAATTTTCCAAGTTTTTGTTACAAAATTGTAGCTTTTGTTCAACTGATTGTTGTTAAACTAACTCACAAATCTCAACCTTTTAACTTCTGATTGTAGCTTTTTATTGTAAAATATCAACTTTCATATCCAAACTTTGACATTAAATCATCACTTTTTTCTTCCTGTTTTTTGGGGGAAATTTTGCAACTCTGCACAACTTTAGGTGGCAAAAAGCTAATTTTATCTCCAATTTCACAAAATTACAACTTTTTGACATCAATTAATGATTGTATGGTAAAAATAATTGTGACTAAACTGTGACCTTTGTCAAATTTTGCTCATTTTGAGCTCACCAGTTTTTTAGGTTGTAAAAAAAAATAACATTTTTTGTCACTAAATCTCAAATTTCACAAAATTCTTGTACAATCATAAACTTTAATACGTTGCAACTTTCTGACAAAATTTCCGAGTTTTTTGTCATAAAAACAATTTTTTATGGATTTTCACATTTCTTTTATGAAAGTTATTGTTGTAAAAATCACAACTTTTTAACTTCTCATTGCAACTTTTGTTGTGAAAAACAGATTTTTTCATAAAAGTTCATCAGATTGTGGTATTGGGTCAGAAAAACAACAAAAATAAAAAAAATCCCAACTTTCTGAAAAATCGTGAGTCTTGCAAAGTGACGACGTTTCGTCGCGACGTGGCTGCTTCTGATGGTGAAACAGCTGCTCGGCGTTTGTTCCGGTCATGAACATATTTAAAAAAGATGGAGGATTTAAAACATTTGTTTAATTTTAATGACCTCTCACGGCCCACCTGCAGTACCGCGATGGCCCATTAGGGGGCCGCGGCCCACACTTTAGGAATCACTGGCCTATTGATTATTCAAATGCTGAAGCCGCCCCGGAGTGTATTTCTGTAATGATACGTGTTAAAGAGTTTAGGTTTCACTTTCGCGCACCTGAAGTCTCAGAAGTGTATCGTGTATAGAACACTGAATGTCGGAGTTTGAATCGATCTATTTTAGCATCGTCATCCTGCCTGTAAGTTGTTGTTGATTCATATGTCAATCGTGAGTTTATGATGTGTTTTCTAGTCACAGATGTTTTCTTTATAATCGAATTCAATTTTCTGATTTTGGTGATGAAATGAAGACTTACAAACATAGCATGTCCTAAGATTTAGGCCAACTGTACGTCATCTTAAAGCACCTTAAAACTTTTTATTCTGTCAAATAAATGTTTATATGCTAATTCCTGATCTGATCCTTGATTGTTTTACTAATTTTTTAAATTATTATTTTATTATTCTTATTTTTTAAGGGTATGCTGTCAAAATTGAGACTTCTTTTTCTTAAATCACATTTTCTTGTAAAATTGCAAATCTTTTTTTCTAATTCTTTTTGTTAATTTTGCAGCATCAAGACTTTTGTCGTAAAATATTTTTCAAATAACATCAATTTCATAAAATCACAACTTTAAAAAAAAAATTGAAATTAGAATTTTATTGTGAAAAAATAAAAACTTTTGTAAAACTGCAAGAGGAAATTTTTCTTTTTTTTTTTTTTTTTTACAAAATTGTGACTTTTTGTCAAAAATAAGCAACGTTTTCCTGTAAAATCGTGACTTTTTATTGCAAATTTTTTTTACAAATCTTAGTTACAAAATTGCAAAATTGTGACTGACGTAAAATTGCTATATTTTCTACTCGGTGGACCGTTTCACAGTTTACGGTGATGTTCAGACAAGAGGTCTTCGGAACAACCCGACAACCTGAAAAACCCGAGGTTCCGACCCGACCCGAATCGGGTCTCGGGTCCATTCAAAAAACATGACTCCAGGTTCAGGTCTGAATCAGTTAGTCTCGGGTCCGGTCGGTGCTCTCTGACAGGCTGGGTCCACGTTTACTCCAGAGAGGTAAAGATATTGGCGGTGGCAGCCAATGTCAGGACTCGGGGCGTGTTTGTCATGAAACAATCGTGTTGCCGTAGCGTGTTATTAGCATGTTATTAGCGGTTTGCCCGGCAGCTGTGAAGCACAACGGATCACCAACATGATAACGCTGGATGAGGGAACATATTTACAACACGGCCTGTCACTATTAGCGTTAGCAGTTGCTACCAATAGCAGATACTAGAGACCCAAGACCAGAGACCAGAGACCAGGTACCAGAGACTAGAGACCCGAGACCAGAGACCAGGTTCACAAACCTACATCTGAGACGAGACCCGAGACCAGGGACCAGGGACCAGGGACCAGGGACCAGAGACCAGGGACCCGGGACCCGGGACCCAGGAGGTCTGGAGGTGTCCAGGTCTGGAGGTGTCCTGTTCTGGAGGTGTCCAGGTCTGGAGGTGTCCGGGTCTGGAGGTGTCCGGGTCTGGAGGTGTCCAGGTCTGGAGGTGTCCTCGTCTGGAGGTGTCCGGGTCTGGAGGTGTCCGGGTCTGGAGGTGTCCAGGTCTGGAGGTGTCCTGTTCTGGAGGTGTCCAGGTCTTGAGGTGTCCGGGTCTGGAGGTGTCCGGGTCTGGAGGTGTCCAGGTCTGGAGGTGTCCAGGTTTGGGAGCAGGTCTGGAGGTGTCCAGGTCTGGGAGCAGGCCTGGAGGTGTCCGGGTCTGGAGGTGTCCAGGTCTGGAGGTGTCCGGATCTGGAGGTGTCCAGGTCTGGAGGTGTCCTGGTCTGGAGGTGTCCAGGTCTGGAGGTGTCCTGTTCTGGAGGTGTCCAGGTCTGGAGGTGTCCAGGTCTGGAGGTGTCCTGGTCTGGAGGTGTCCGGGTCTGGGAGCAGGTCTGCAGGTGTCCAGGTCTGGAGGTGTCCTGTTCTGGAGGTGTCCAGGTCTGGAGGTGTCCGGGTCTGGTGGTGTCCGGGTCTGGAGGTGTCCAGGTCTGGAGGTGTCCGGGTCTGGAGGTGTCCAGGTCTGGAGGTGTCCAGGTCTGGGAGCAGGTCTGGAGGTGTTCAGGTCTGGAGGTGTCCAGGTCTGGGTGCAGGTCTGGAGGTGTCCGGGTCTGGAGGTGTCCAGGTCTGGAGGTGTCCGGATCTGGAGGTGTCCAGGTCTGGAGGTGTCCTGGTCTGGAGGTGTCCAGGTCTGGGAGCAGGTCTGGAGGTGTCCGGGTCTGGAGGTGTCCTGGTCTGGAGGTGTCCAGGTCTGGTGGTGTCCTGGTATGGAGGTGTCCAGGTCAGGAGGTGTCTAGGTCTGGAGGTGTCCAGGTCTGGAGGTGTCCAGGTCTGGAGGTGTCCTGGTCTGGAGGTGTCCGGGTCTGGGAGCAGGTCTGCAGGTGTCCAGGTCTGGAGGTGTCCTGTTCTGGAGGTGTCCAGGTCTGGAGGTGTCCGGGTCTGGTGGTGTCCGGGTCTGGAGGTGTCCAGGTCTGGAGGTGTCCGGGTCTGGAGGTGTCCGGGTCTGGAGGTGTCCAGGTCTGGAGGTGTCCAGGTCTGGGAGCAGGTCTGGAGGTGTCCAGGTCTGGAGGTGTCCAGGTCTGGGTGCAGGTCTGGAGGTGTCCGGGTCTGGAGGTGTCCAGGTCTGGAGGTGTCCAGGTCTGGAGGTGTCCTGGTCTGGAGGTGTCCAGGTCTGGGAGCAGGTCTGGAGGTGTCCGGGTCTGGAGGTGTCCAGGTCTGGAGGTGTCCAGGTCTGGAGGTGTCCTGTTCTGGAGGTGTCCAGGTCTGGAGGTGTCCAGGTCTGGGAGCAGGTCTGGAGGTGTCCGGATCTGGAGGTGTCCAGGTCTGGAGGTGTCCGGATCTGACCCGGACGGTAACAGCCCGTGACACTTTTACACTCTCAGACGCCAGGAAGCAAGAGCTTTAAAGCCGGAGTCGACTTCTCGAAGTAAAAGGCCGGAGCATTTTTCCTGCGCGGGCCCGGGCCCATGTGTGGACATTTATTTGACGCGTCACGTCATCGCCGGCGCTGCCAGGGAGCCGGGCCACCCCTGCAGCCGGCCGGGCCTCAGCCACACTGCTCTCATTCATTTGTGCTGTAATTGCTGTGACCTTTGAGTTTTTCCCTCACAGGGCTTCAATGTTCGGGCTCGGCGTTTGGACCGTCTAATTAAGACGAGTATCGCCGCTCTTTCTCTTCGTATTTTAGCTAATTTGTCTGCACTTCTGTTCGTGGCCCATTTGAAAGTTTGTGTTGAGAGCGTGTGATGTCATGGCTGAATAAAGTGGGACTGATTCACCTGGATCGTGAGCTTAAGAAGTCGGTGTTTTCTCAGCTGCGGGTCCAGAAGTCATAAACAGTGTTTGCAGGATGACGAAGGTTCGGTTCTGGACCAGTTGGGTCTCTGATGATGGCTCCAGATAATGAAGCTCTGGAGGACGGAAAAGTATTCCAGTCAACACTCACTTTACTGAATCAGGAAGCGTGACCGTTTCTACGCCGCTGCCAAAACAGCGCCAACGGGGAGGGACATCAGCGGCGGACTCAGAGGAGCAGGTACTGCTGCAGATCAGTCTAGGAAGAGTTCCAAAACCGGTTCAGAACTTCCTGGAGATTATTCAAGACTGGAAAACATTTAAGGGAGCTGTCAATCATCTCAGGACCAGATTTACACCAAAGACCAGACTGAAAAACACTAAAACCACCAGGAGCCACATCACCTGACTGAACAGAACCTGGAAGACTAGAGACTCGATACCAGAGAACAGGAACCAGGGACCAGAGACCAGGGACCAGAGACCCGAGACCAGGTTCACAAACCTACATCTGAGACGAGACCAGAGACCCGAGACCAGAGACCAGAGACCAGGGACCAGGGACCAGAGACCAGAAACCCGAGACCAGGTTCACAAAACTGCATCTGAGACGAGACTCGAGACCAGAGAACAGGGACAGGGAACAGAGACCAGGGACCAGAGACCCGAGACCAGGTTCACAAACCTACATCTGAGACAAGACCAGAGACCCGAGACCAGAGACCAGGGACCAGGGACCAGAGACCAGAAACCCGAGACCAGGTTCACAAAACTGCATCTGAGACGAGACCCGAGACCAGAGACCAGAGACCAGAGACTAGAGACTAGAGACTCGAGACTAGAGACCAGAGACTAGGGACCAGAGACCAGAAACCCGAGACCAGGTTCACAAAACTGCATCTGAGACGAGACCTGAGACCAGAGACCAGAGACCAGAGACCAGAGACCAGAGACTGGAAACTAGAAAGAGACTAGAGACTAGAGACTAGAGACCAGAGACTAGAGACCAGAGACTAGAGACTAGAGACTAGAGGACTAGAGGGAGAGAGACTAGAGACTAGAGACTAGAGACTAGAGACTAGAGACCCGAGACCAGGTACCAGAGACTAGAGAGCTGAGACCAGGTACCAGAGACTAGAGACCAGAGACCCGGGACCCGAGACCAGGGACCAGGTTCACAAACCTACATCTGAGATGAGACCAGAGACCAGGTACCAGAGACTAGAGACCCGAGACCAGGTTCACAAACCTACATTTGAGACGAGACCCGAGACCAGAGACCAGAGACCAGAGACCTGAGACCAGAGACCCAAGACCCGAGACCCGAGACCAGGGACCCGAGACCTGAGACCAGAGACCAGAGACAAGAGACCTGAGACCAGGTTTACAAACCTACAATCTGAGACGAGACCCGAGACCAGAGACCAGAGACCAGGGACCAGAGACCAGAAACCTGAGGCCAGGTTCACAAACCTACATCTGAGGTCCTCTGGACCGACGAGACCAGAACCGTGTCTGTAGGAGACCAACAGGAACACCTCAGACCCTGTTAAGCATGGTGGTTTGGGTTGTTCTGCAGTCAGAGGACCTGGACACGTTTCTTTCTACTAGCGGGGGAGGGGGGGGGGGGGGGGGGTCGTCTGGTGGAGTCTTTTGTGGCCGTAGGACAGGTACTCAGAGACATGGTGTCGACTCCTTTACTCTTCTGGCAGGGGGAGGGGGAGGGGCAAGAGGAGGGTGGGACGACGTCGTTCAGCGCCGCCACGACAGCGTACCTGAACCACCAACAGAAAAGCAGCGACCGTCTCCGCTCCTCCAGCGTTCCTCCTCACTTCAGCTTTTTTCCCGCCTGGTCATTGAGGTGATCTCATCCCTAGTCTTGGCCCATCCTAAACTCAGTTAGGGTTAGTCTTGGCCCGTCTTAAACTCAGTTAGGGTTAGTCTTGGCCCGTCCTAAACTCAGTTAGGGTTAGTCTTGGCCCGTCTTAAACTCAGTTAGGGTTAGTCTTGGCCCGTCTTAAACTCAGTTAGGGTTAGTCTTGGCCCGTCTTAAACTCAGTTAGGGTTAGTCTTGGCCCGTCCTAAACTCAGTTAGGGTTAATCTTGGCCCGTCTTAAACTCAGTTAGGGTTAGTCTTGGCCCATCTTAAACTCAGTTAGGGTTAGTCTTGGCCCGTCTTAAACTCAGTTAGGGTTAGTCTTGGCCCGTCCTAAACTCAGTTAGGGTTAGTCTTGGCCCATCTTAAACTCAGTTAGGGTTAGTCTTGGCCCGTCCTAAACTCAGTTAGGGTTAGTCTTGGCCCGTCTTAAACTCAGTTAGGGTTAGTCTTGGCCTGTCTTAAACTCAGTTAGGGTTAGTCTTGGCCCGTCCTAAACTCAGTTAGGGTTAGTCTTGGCCCGTCTTAAACTCAGTTAGGGTTAGTCTTGGCTCATCTTAAACTCAGTTAGGGTTAGTCTTGGCCTGTCCTAAACTCAGTTAGGGTTAGTCTTGGCCCATCTTAAACTCAGTAAGGGTTAGTCTTGGCCCATCTTAAAGTCAGTTAGGATTAGTCTTGGCCCGTCTTAAACTCAGTTAGGGTTAGTCTTGGCCCGCCCTAAACTCAGTTAGGGTTAGTTTTGGCCCGTCTTAAACTCAGTTAGGGTTAGTCTTGGCCTGTCTTAAACTCAGTTAGGGTTAGTCTTGGCCCGTCTTAAACTCAGTTAGGGTTAGTCTTGGCCCGTCTTAAACTCAGTTAGGGTTAGTCTTGGCCTGTCTTAAACTCAGTTAGGGTTAGTCTTGGCCCGTCTTAAACTCAGTTAGGGTTAGTCTTGGCTCATCTTAAACTCAGTTAGGGTTAGTCTGGGTCAGTTCTGTTTCTGACGCCTCCATCTGGCCTCCAGCCAGGTGAGGAGGTCAGCTGACAGCAGCAGGGGCGGAGCCCAGACTTCAGGGACTGAGGCTGAAAGTGTGAGAGATTAACACTCCCACGGCAGCACGTTAACGGTCTGATCGCAGCGCTGCCGCCGGCTGCCGCCGCTGCAGTTGTGGCCCAGTTCAGTCAGGACATAATGAGACGCATTTGTTTGCGTTTAAGAGGACCAGTCTGTTAAAAGCAGAGCTCGTAAATCCTCCCATGACCACACCTCCTGGAAAACCCAGCCCAGTCTGACGGGAGATAATAGGCAGCAGTGGAGCCACTGGTTCAGCTCAGAGCTCTGGTTGAAGTCAGACGCCTAAAACCAGGAGGAGGAACGTTTGACGGGCCGACGGTGGTTCGAGAAGAAGCCTCAGAGATGTGACGCCGCACGCCAGTGCTGCTAATGAAATAAAGGTTAATTGTCACATTGTGGTTCTTCTCGTTCCCTGTCTTCATTTCAGTCGGGGTCGGTTGACTGGCTTCTCGTGACGTCAGCGAGAACTACTGATCCTCAACATTTACACGAATGCAGGGTTAGGGTTAGGCGCTGCAGCGAGGACCCTGCACCACCCCCTAGTGTCTGGAGGTGGAACTACGGCCACGACGACCGACTCCATATGTGCCGCTCCTGAACGTTGGCGACGCCGAAATCAAGTTTTCTGAATACAGTGATTCATTCCAGACATATCAAAACAGTCTTTTAAAGCATAGACAATTTTAACACTATCATGAATTTATGTATCTGAAAATAGATATAACATATTTATAAAATAAAATATATAATAATGCATAACCATAATTTAGAGACATATAGAACCTCTTGTAAATCAATCTTAATATTAAATGGACATATTCCTCCCCAAAAAAGAAGAAATAAATATAAACAACATTTTTACCCAATGTATACACACAGATCTATATACAGTCATGGAAAAAATTATTAGACCACCCTTGTTTTCTTCAGTTTCTTGTTCATTTGGTACAACTAAAGGTACATTTGTTTGGACAAACATAACGATAACCACAAAGATTGCTCATAAGAGTTTTATTTAAGAGCTGATATCTTACCATTTTTCATGGTTTTCTTGATTATAACCTAAATCACTTAAGTTTTTACATCAATTTGCTATGGCGTTGTACTGCCAAAAACACTGCTTTTATGCATTCAGTGTTTTCTTTTCTGTCTGTTTTAGTCACATGATGGCGTTTAGTGGTAGCAGGTATTAAAATGAACAAGAAAGTGAAGAAAAAATGGTGGTCCAATAATTTTTTCCATGACTGTACATACACATACATACCAATATGCAAAACACATATCTGGTTTAACATGTCTGAAAAGATCCCTCGCCAATTTGCGCTTTAAATCCCGTGATTTTAGTTATTCGCAGATTTTTTTCAGAAATATATAATATTAAAAACAAATCAAGAAAAAATTGAGGAAACATCACAGGATGTTGTGCGCGTTCTCTCGCAGCAAAGAAATGTTGGGAGCCAGCCTGGCCCCTTTAAGAAGGTGACCTTATGGGTAATGGTGTGACCTTATGGGTAACGGAGTGGCCCTATGGGTAACGGAGTGGCCCTATGGGTAACGGAGTGGCCTTATGGGTAATGAAGTGGCCTTATAGGTAATGGTGTGGCCTTGAGTGTGTGTGTCGTGGGACCACAGTTGAGCCTTTGTCTTGTTTCGCTGCAGTGCTTCGCTACTTTTTTACGGTTTTTAAACATATTTTAAACACATTATTTAGGCTTGGGGGGCTCCGGCTCCAGTTCGTGGATTTTGATTCTCGTGGGGTGGGGGGGGGGGGGGGGGGGGGAATGTTGCAACTGAAATGTAACTTTCTTTGTGTGGACGTTAGTTTAACCGAGCAGTCGTCTCTACTTCATTCACTCTGAACTCTGCATTTATTTCAGTTTTTTAACCAGTAAAGCTCTACTGAGCCTGAGGACGGCCCTGTTTTCTTATTCTCTTCATCGAAGTCTAACGAGCAGCGCTCGAGTACCCGGATGTTTCATATCTGGAGGGGTTGGGGGTGCAGCGGCTGGTTTACAGCTTCCTGTGAGAAAATCAAGCGCCGGTGTCCTCGTGTTCAGTAGCTGCTCTCTTGTTTATAGCGGCTGCCGCTCTCTTGCTGCCTTGTAACACAGAGTTTATAATAAAACCCAAATTATAGTGAGAAAAATGTTTACAGAAGCCGGCCGGGACTTCACAGCTTCTGACGCGGTCTATATTTATCCAGACTTCGGCGAACATCTGGATGTGGTGCAGCAGCAGCGCAGCGCCTGTAAACGTACAGGAGGTGCGACTCCACAGCCTCCACTTATTAGGCCTTGTCTTGTCCCCGAGGCTCGGATCCAGTTACTCCACCACACAGTAAAAAAAAAAAAAAATAGAGGAGAGGTGGCGTTGAGTGCCTGAAAATCCCCTGGCAGACGGCGGTCTGGTGGCTGGCTCGACTTCAGCGCAGGACGGCTGCATCTGAGGAGCTAACGTGCCAGAAAACAAGCCACAACCAGCTTCAGGCTGTTGTCAGAGCAGAGAGACTCCCTGAGAGGACTGCTGGGAGACGTTAGTCACTGCAGGGCCTGGCCGGGTCCAAACGGGCCTCCTCAGGTTCAGAGATCAGGTTACAACCATCTCAGACACACCTGAGTTCAAATTACCCGCTGATGCTGACTGTCTGAAGACAGCAGCCTCCAACGGTCCAGACGCCCCCTTTACAACTGAGACTCAATCACCTGTCCATCAGCTCCACCTGTCCATCAGCCCCACCTGTCCATCAGCTCCACCTGTTCATCAGCTCCACCTGTTCATCAGTTCCACCTGTCCATCAGCTCCACCTGTCCATCAGCCCCACCTGTCCATCAGCTCCACCTGTTCATCAGCTCCACCTGTCCATCAGCTCCACCTGTTCATCAGTTCCACCTGTTCATCAGCTCCACCTGTTCATCAGCTCCACCTGTTCATCAGTTCCACCTGTTCATCAGCTCCACCTGTTCATCAGTTCCACCTGTCCATCAGCTCCACCTGTCCATCAGCCCCACCTGTCCATCAGCTCCACCTGTTCATCAGCTCCACCTGTCCATCAGCTCCACCTGTCCATCAGCCCCACCTGTCCATCAGCTCCACCTGTTCATCAGCTCCACCTGTTCATCAGTTCCACCTGTTCATCAGCTCCACCTGTCCATCAGCTCCACCTGTCCATCAGTTCCACCTGTTCATCAGCTCCACCTGTCCATCAGCTCCACCTGTCCATCACCTCCACCAGTCCATCAGCTCCACCTGTCCATCAGCTGTCCATCACCTCCACCTGTCCATCAGTTCCACCTGTCCATCAGCTCCAGCTGCTCGTTAACACCAACATCTAATCAGCCAATCACATTCATTCATGTAGACGTGGTCCAGAAGACCTGTAACTGGTGATGCTGTCATGACAACGTGAACCAGAACCTCTGAGGAACGTTTACAACCACATAATGTAATTAAAAATAAATAAGTAAATAGATTTCATGTTATTCCAGGGTGCAGTTTTCAAACTATGACACTCAAAGTGCTAAATTATAATCTAACATGTAAATTAGCATTTTAAATGGTATGTTGGTAGTGATGGCACTTGGACAATAACAGACTATGATTTATTGCAATATTGATATTGCGCATGTTGATATTGTGGCAACAATATATTTTGATATATTGTGCAGACAAGATGGCAAAAGGGTCAAAGTGGCTAACCAAAGAAAACAGTCACCTAAATAAGGACAAAACTCTCATGAAATGTTTTGACATTTGCCAATGAATAAAAACAAGATGAAAATATGACTGAGAAACTGAATCCAAAGCTCATTTAGTAGAGAAGTGAGTGATTTATACTTATATGTGAACCAGTGCCAAACGTTCACCGTAGCATGGAACCATAAATAGTTTATTTACTGAAACTTACAATGAGATCTGTGCTGAAACCTGAAGAGCAACTGGAACTGAACCAACACTGTCCAAACATCTGCATTTCACATGCTGCTAGCAAAACGGCATCCAAAATATTGGCGGCTAATATTGGACTATTGTTTGGTTTTTACACGACAGTAAACTGATTATTTGGGGGCTTTTGGGCAGTTAGTCAGACAAACATGGCTTTTTATGCAATAAAAGTGATCTAGACAGTGTCTTTCCTCCCAGTCGACCCAGTCTAAGATTTAAGCAGCAGTCTGTGGTTTGACTGGTTGGACGTTCTGCAAGTTGAATATTTGGGAGTTTTGGACTGTTTATTGAACAAACCAAGACATTAAAGTTCAAGAGCACTTTGATGATCTTTTTTTTTTGGTCAATCAAGCTTCTAAGAACAAAAGGAATTGATTAATTTTAATGCAGGCTATTTAAACAAAATGTAAATATTTAACTTGATCTCGTGGCCTTTGAGGTGTCCTGCAGAGTAAAGCTGAGAGACCTCCATGGTTGAGTTCATGATTAAAACCTGATTCCAGTTCAGATGTTCAACTGTTGGCAGAGTTGTTCCAGTCGTGTTGTAAATGTGCGCTCATTTGCCCGGAGCTTCTGAAGTGGTCGACTTGATTGCCGCTGGCTTTTATTTGAGTGAAAACCATCTATAAACTTTCCAACATGTCACTGAAAAGTGGGAAATGAGAAAGCTGCGCGGCCTCAATCTGTCGCTTCGACTTTATTGCCTCCGTCTTTGAAAGTTCGGTGCAGTCGCTCGCAATGAGAGCAGCTGAAGAACAGAGTCAGAGAGGAAGTGGAGGCCGATCAGCCGTTCGCTCTTCAGGAACTCGGCTCATCGTTCCAGATTGGGCTTCGCTGCAGCTGGCGCCACACCGGGGGGTGGCGGGGTGGGAGGTCAAGGAGTAGCCAGCAGAGCTCCTACAGCAGACCTGAACCATCACAGAGAAGATTCGCCCTGTTTGTTGACCTGCCTTTCTCCCAGTGACTGCTGGGATATGCTCCGTAACCCTCTGTGATCTTGAAGCACGCGCAAAAAATGTCTGACATACTTTGGCTGTAAAAAGAACCGGACAAACCCTCCGTGATGTCACCGGTAGGTGCTTCTTCTCGCTTGCGTTGCACGGGGCCGTGACGCAAACGAGCAGAACGAGCAGGATGGAAAAGCCCCCCCCTCCTATCACAGCTAGCTATTTTAGCTTGGCTGGCTTAGCTTAAGCTAACCTGCGATGCTAATTAACATGACTGCTATTAATTCTGACCAAATATTCTCATTTCAAGTGTCGCTACCAAAACAACGTCAGCAAACCGCTCTGGGAACCGTAGAGGCGGTCTCGGGACAACGATCCCGACAATTTGACCGTTGGCGGGTTTCATTTCTACTCAGAAGTTGGAATTTCAGAGTTCCTACTTGTGAGTTTCAAATAGAACAACCCCACGAGGCCGGAACTGACCTGCGCCAACTTCGGGCTGCTACTCTCGTCTAATCAGTCATCGCTGAGCTAATTTTACTAAAATCAGTCAGACAAACACAAAGCGGCATTTTTGTTCCATCAGCGGACGCGCAGCTACGCCTCCTGTTCACGTTCCAACTTGACATACCGAACTCCGAATGTGTTCATGAAACAGATTTGAGGCGTTTCTCTGAAAACATACTGAAACAAAAGCAAAAATATTTATTAGCACGAGGAAGTGATGAAAACAACACTACTCAGCCACTCTGCTTTTTCCCTTGTTGGCTCTCTGTGATGTCATCAAGGGCTGAAGCTCAGCCCTTGATGACATCACAGAGAGCCAACGGGAGAAAAAAACCGTCCAGAAGTGCCCTGAAAACTGAATATTCTGTAGACAGGAACACTAAAACCTTCATTTCCCTCGTTCTTCTGCGTGACTGGACACGTCTAAGATTATTAATCATCGTTACGCTGGAGATAAGTCAGGAGAAGATGGCAACTTTAAAACGTTGAAGTCATGCAGACTGATTTGATCAGGAAGCAACAACTGTGTGGAGTTTTTCTACCTCGCGTTCGTCGTCCTTGACAGATAATGATGTTACCGTCTGTGACAGAACTTTTTGTAATTCCTTTTTTTTTTTTTTTATTGTTGGGATCTGTGTCTTTAATATGCTTTTCCTCTGGGAAACATGAGCGGCACAAAAGCTGTGCAGGAATCAGAAATAAAGCTCTGCTCCTGTCAGCCAGTCAGAAACCTGTTCAACTTCACGGGACACCAGGAAGGTGTCGGCTCCTTCACCCGGACCGCCGACCGCCTCGCTCCAACCGGTCGACCCCGCGGGGAGAAGAAAACGCCGCTTACGTCCCTTTTTCCCCTGATTTGGCCGTTTCTACGGAAACTGAGCCTTGTTGACGGGGAGCGCTGACAGGAGGCCGAGAAAATCCCCGCGACTCCTCGTGAGGATGACGCGTGGCGGGAAAATCCTGTAAAAGGCAGTGAGACACGAGGAGCGCCGCCGTCCAGTTACCGTCGGTTTTAACGAGGCTCTGGTTGTCACGGCGACTCTGCAGATGGACGCCGAGGCATCTTCATGGCTGGAGACCCGCGGAGCGGCGGGGACAGGAAACATCTGGAAAACATCTGAATATTCATGAGGACAAAGACGCAAACAATAAATATTCAACAGTCAAGAGACTCGTTCATGAACTCATTCATGGATAAATGTTTTTATTCCACAAACGCGTCGGAACGATTAAAATCCGGATGAAACGACGTCCCGGTTCTTCTGGATTCTCTCGTCCGGTTTCACATAAATATCAGTTCTTTTTTTTTTTTTATCTCCGTCTCTCTTTTTTCATCTTTTCTCTGAAGATGTGAAACGACAGAAAATGAGTTCAAAAACAGAAAAACATCAAAACATGTTTTATTTAAAGCATTTTCATTATTTATTAATTTACATTTATGACTATATTTTATAAATGAATGTTCTATTTTGTACATTTAAATTCATGTTTCCTGATTTTTTTAATGAAGTCATTTATTTTTCCTCCTTTCTGTTTCCTTTCCTTTTATGTCTTTTATTTTATTGGACCTTTAACCAGCTCGTAGGGATGCGCTCCTTCATGTTCGTATTACTTTACTTTGAATGTTGATTTTTCTTCGTCTTTATTCTTTAACGATGTCATTTATTTTGACTCTTTTATTCCTCTATTTTTCCTTTTTCTCACGTCTTTTTTCCTCCCTCTCTTCTGTCACAGTTGGAGTTAAAGTCAGCTTTGATTATTTCCTTCACTGTTTCAGAAAACTTCAGTCTTTCTGTAAATTTTAAATTTTCATAGATTTTGTTAATTTCTCTCTTTTGTTTTATGCCTTAAATCCTTCACTTCTTTATCTCATCTACTCTGTTTTTATTCATTCTGTTTCTTCCTTTAATTGGTATTTTCTTTCTTAATTTCCAATTTTCCATAAAGCTTTGCTCTAACAGTAGTTAATTTTTTTTAATCAACTTTGTTTCTTTCTTTTCTTGTTTCCTGTCATCGTTTCTGATCTCCTCCTGAGTGATTTTAAAGCTTAATTATTGAGGCGAGAATAAAAACCTCATAACTTCAGATTTGTTGTCGGTTTATCGAGACGGAGCTCGTTTATAAAGATGCTTCATTGTTTCCATAGTTACCTGAGATAACGGTGTGAATGCTGCAGGTTATTGATGCGACAGCTGCTTCTCTAAGACCACTGCTGATGTCTTCCCCTGTTGCTGTTATGTTAGCACACATCTGAGCAGCTGACTGGTCTGGGCACCTGCTCTCTTAAATCTAATGAAGCTGTAAGGAGCTGCTAAATGCATAATGACATGGGTTTAAAATAAAAATAAAAACATTGTGTGACCTCTGTGACCTCTGTCATGATTCATTTTACTTTTCTACTTCTTTACTTTGATACCAGCAGTTGCTGAGATATTCTCATTTTAAATAAGGTCACCTTCAAACCAGTCTTTCCTTTTTTATGACTCAGTCTCTTTTATTCCTTCTGCAGTTTTTTTCCCATAGTTCCATCTTCTGCATTTCTTTTCTTTTATTTGCCTCTTCCTCTGCTCTCAGATCACCGTCAGTGACTCCTCTTCATCAGGATGAAGGTGATGCAGGTCAGTCAGGTGGGTGTGCATCCACGGCTCCAACTTCAGAGAGAGAGAAGGAAAACTTTGACTCCCACTCAGGAAATAATTAGTCTCATTTCCTCCTTCATTGGCAGCTGGATCCGCCGGAGCTGTAATGGAAGCTCTGCGTCAGAGTTTCTCCACATGTGGACGCTTCGCAGAGAGAAGCTCAGTGAAGATTCACCGGTGCACCGTCCAAATGTTTCCCTCCTCCGTCAGCTGGGAGGCTGACCAGACGACGATCCAGACGACTGACAGTCAGTTCAGGTTTAAACGTCCAGATCTGCTGCAGCTCCCAGACCTGGACCAGAAACTCAAACTAACTGAGATGAAACTGAGACAGAAGAGTTTCTGCAGCAAACAGGCGGTGGAAAGTATCAAGTGACAGCTCTGGAGACCAAAACTGCAACAGAAGTTTTTTATGCTTCAAAGTTTTTAACGAAGGGGTCACGAGAATTTTCAAGTCACCACCTACTGGTCAGTAGAGGAACCGCAGCCTCTAGTGGTCGGTAGAAGAACCGCAGCCTCTAGTGGTCGGTAGAGGAACTGCAGCCTCTAGCGGTCGGTAGAGGAACCGCAGCCTCTAGCGGTCGGTAGAGGAACCGCAGCCTCTAGCGGTCGGTGGAGGAACCAAAGCCTCCTGCGGTCGGTAGAGGAACCGCAGGCTCTAGCGGTCGCTGGAGGAGCCGCAGCCTCTAGCGGTCGGTGGAGGAGCCGCAGCCTCTTGCGATCGGTGGAGGAACCGCAGCCTCTAGCGGTCAGTGGAGGAACCGCAGCCTCTAGCGGTCGGTGGAGGAACCGCAGCCTCTAGCGATCGGTGGAGGAACCACAGCCTCTAGCAGTCGGTAGAGGAACTGCAACCTCTAGTGGTCAGTAGAGGAACCGCAACCTCTAGTGGTCGGTAGAGGAACCGCAACCTCTAGTGGTCAGTAGAGGAACCGCAGCCTCTAGTGGTCGTAGAGGAACCGCAGCCTTTAGTGGTCAGTAGAGGAACCGCAGCCTCTAGTGGTCGGTAGAGGAACTGCAACCTCTAGTGGTCAGTAGAGGAACCGCAGCCTCTAGTGGTCGTAGAGGAACCGCAGCCTCTAGTGGTCAGTAGAGGAACCGCAGCCTCTAGTGGTCGGTAGAGGAACCGCAGCCTCTAGCGGTCAGTTGAGGAACTGCAGCCTCTATTGGTCAGTAGAGGAACCGCAGCCTCTAGTGGTCGTAGAGGAACCGCAGCCTCTAGTGGTCGTAGAGGAACCGCAGCCTCTAGTGGTCAGTAGAGGAACCGCAGCCTCTAGTGGTCAGTAGAGGAACTGCAGCCTCTAGCGGTCAGTAGAGGAACCGCAACCTCTGGTCAGTAGAGGAACCGCAGCCTCTAGTGGTCATAGAGGAACTACAGCCTCTAGCGGTCAGTAGAGGAACCGCAACCTCTAGTGGTCAGTAGAGGAACCGCAGCCTCTAGTGGTCAGTAGAGGAACCGCAGCCTCTAGTGGTCATAGAGGAACCGCAGCCTCTAGTGGTCAGTAGAGGAACCGCAGCCTCTAGTGGTCGTAGAGGAACCGCAGCCTCTAGTGGTCAGTAGAGGAACCGCAGCCTCTAGCGGTCGGTAGAGGAACCGCAGCCTCTAGTGGTCAGTAGAAGAACTGTAATTTTTGTTTTAGTTCCACATCAGCTTCACACTGGGAGCTGAAATGTTGGCGCCTGGTTATTATTCATCTGATGCACCTGTCACAGGTGAAGGTCGACGGGGCCTAAATTGTTGACATCCATTCTCTTACTTCTTTGTCTTTGCTGCCTTCATTCTTTATTTATTCATTTATTTGCTAAACATTGCAGGTATTTTGTTTGCAGGTTTGCGGATCAGAACCATCCTGTAACTGGTTCCCCAGATGTTCCTCTACAGATGCCTGATCCTGACTGGGACTCTGGTCTTCTGGTATGTCCTGTTCCTCCTGAACCTCCGGACCTTCACACGTCTCCCTGGAGCTTCAGGACAGGCAGACTGTTTGTTACCGCGGAGACGAGTGATTCCACACGACTCCACCGGTCTACTGGTGCCGGAGATCTGGTGGATCTGTGTTGATTAGTTTAGATTTAAATTACCATTTGATCCGTGTTGCTTCTATGTTTTCCTGAGCATCACCTGCCATGTTTTCCCATAGTGAAGGTCGTCTCCGGGCCAGATCTCCTCTGATGGTAATTCCAGTACCGGTAATAGATATGCAAGTGCAGCTACACACTTCCTTGTTCTGACTCTGTGGTTGTAAATTGTTTTAAAATGTCTTGAGAGACGGACTGGAAGCAAAGAGGGACATCTCTGAAGGGAGGACAGGAAGGAAGCTTGTTCAGCGTTTCTCCATATGTCCCTCAGATGCTGCAGGACGTGGATCAGGGAGTCATCAGAGAAGAGACACTGATGGCTCCGGCAGCCACCGGCTCATCTGTTCATCTCCATGGAAACCAGGTGAGAGATGAATGCAGCGGGAATCAGCGACAGCTGACGTGAACGACTGAACATCTCCTTCTGTCCAGCAGGTAAAATCATAAATATTCTAGTTTTAGAGTAGCGGTACTCTAGTTTCAGCAGGTGTGCAGATCTCTGCAAATGATGTGTTTACACAATGCCAGGAGGGGAAGACATCAGAATTGGTCTTAGAGAAGCAGCTGTTGCTGGACACCCACACCCCAGTATCACTACCCCCCACTACCACCCCACTCCACTACCACCACCACCACTACCACCCCCCCCACTACCACACCCCCCACTACCACCCCCCCACTACCACCACCCCCACTACCACCCTGCCCCACTACCACCACCCCCCACTACCACCCCATCCCACTACCACCACGCCCCACTGCCACCCCGCCCCCACTACCACCACACCACACCCCACCCATCTACCACCACGTCCCATTACCACTACACCCCACTACCACCCTGCGCCAATACTACAATGCCCCCCACTACCACCACAACCCACCCCACTACCACCCCACTCCACTACCACCATCCCCCACTACCACCCCGCCCCACTACCACCACCCCCCTACCACCCCGCCCACTACCACCATCCCTCACTACCACTCCACCCACCCCACTACCACCCGCTCCACTACCACCACCCCCCACTGCCACCCCCCCCACCCCACTACCACCCCGCCCCACTACCACCACCCCCACTACCACCCCGCCCCACCACCACCCCCCCCACTACCACCACCACCACTACCACCCCACCCCACTACCACACCCCCCACTACCTGCCCTCCCCACCCCACTACCACCCCGCCCCACTACCACCACGCCCCACTGCCCCCGCCCCACTACCACTACACCACACCACACCCCTCTACCACCACGTCCCATTACCACTACACCCCACTACCACCCTGCGCCAATACTACAATGCCCCACTACCACCACAACCCACCCCACTACCACCCTTCCCCAATACCACCTGGTCCCACTACCACTACACCCCACTAAAATTTAATATTAAGTCAAATAAAATCCTAATTTAGCAAAATTCGTGATTTTACATCATGTTGTGATGATTAAAGTTGTTATTTTATGCTGAGTCATAATTTTTTGTTTAATTGCCAAAATTAGCTTTATACAACAAAAGCTGTGATGTCATAAAATGTTGTTGTTTGACAGCAAAGAGTTTTGATTCTTGACCAGAAACTTAAAATGTCTTGTTATAAATTTGTTGTTGTTTTTTTTTTTTTTAAAGCAGGAACCATGAACATCTGCAGACAGCTGTTGGAGACAACAGGGGATATTTTTTACGGGTTTTTTTTTCTGGTGACAGGAGGCAACCGCTGCACTTGGACCCCAGACCAGGAGGCAACCGCCGCAACTGGACCCCAGACCAGGAGGTGACCGCCGCACCTGGACCCCAGACCAGTAAGTAACCACGGCACCTGGACCCCAGACCTGAAAGCGACCGCCGCACCTGGACCCCAGACCAGAAAGCGACCGCCGCACCTGGACCCCAGACCAGGAAGCGACCGCTGCACCTGGACCCCAGACCTGGAGGCAACCGCCGCACCTGGACCCCAGACCAGGAAGCAACCGTCGCACCTGGACCCCAGACCTGAAAGCAACCGCCGCACCTGGACCCCAGACCTGGAAGCAACCGCCGCACCTGGACCCTAGACCAGGAAGCAACCGCTGCACCTGGACCCCAGACCAGGAAGCAACCGCCACACCTGGATCCCAGACCAGGAAGCAACCGCCGCACCTGGATCCCAGACCAGGAGGCAACCGCCGCACCTGGACCCTGGATGAAGCTCCTGCATGTGCAGGACGCTCAAACCTCTGACGTCCTATTACGCCCTACGATCTATTTTTGGTGACTTATTGATGGATTTGGATGAGATGAAAGGTTGAAAAATAAATAAATAAATAAAAATGCAGGAAAAACCATTTAGCATCATTATGTTTTATGTCTTCATGTGTAATCAGGGAGAAGGGAGCGCTGCCACGAGCTCGCTGCAGCATCCAGAGAGGAACCGCCATCAAAGCGCCGACCTCTGGTTTTACTTTCCCGGATGGAAAGATGCTTCCTCCTCCCCGCGGGCCGACGCACATCTGAAACTTGCCTCAGTATTGATTACAGTCTCCATCTGTTGTGTGTTTTCTCTGCATTTTTGCTCCGTTCTCTATTGTGAATTAGTCCCTTTGTTGCGTGTGATTTTTCCCATCCTCACTCCCAGTGTTTCCATGAGTCAGTTGAAGCGTCTCTGCTACGATCCAGGCCCAAAGTATTATTACAGACGGGCTCCTTGTTTATGGTTTTCTCATCAATAAATGCTCTATTGTCTCTGGACATCGTGGGATAGACCGTGGGATGCATTTTTATTCACTTTTCGAGCAGGAATACGAGTATAAATATTATGGTGTGGGGACGTTTGTTCCCTGGAAGAGAGTTTTCACAAGGTGGCCACTGTGGCTGCACTTCAGCTACTTCATGCTCTGACTTTACTGCAGCTCAGAGGAAAATACTGCACTTTTTATAGCACAATATTCATTTGATAGCAGTTTTTTAGGAGTTACCTTGAAATGTTAACCCTTCAAGCGCATTCAGCTTCTGGAAAAGCTGAGAAAAGTATAAAAGGGCTGACGTGAACTGAGGAGGAGAAGCTGCAGTGAGACCTCCAGACCAGCAGGAGGTGCAAAAGCCACCAGAGCATCAGTTCAAATAAACTCTCCTCTGAAGAATTGTTCATTCCTCTTCACACATTTAAACATCCATGTAAACAGGTCCAGAGTAGCAAAACCAGCTGGAGGCTGATGGGTTCAAGGAGAACATGAATGTATGAGGGTCCATCAGGGTCCTGGGGTCTCAGCTCAGGTGATCAGGACCGTTCAGTCCAGTTCAGTTCTGATGTCCTCGGAGGAGGTCCAGTCCCTGGATGGTTGGTTGATCATTTTATCTTCTAATGTTCCCTGCTGGTCCAGACGTCTTCTTTCCTCCTTAAACAACGAGCTCAAGCTGCCATTGTTTTTGAGATTCATTAAACATTTTAACATTTGGTGCTTTTATGGCTTCCAGATTAACAATCCATCCATGGACCTCCTTCCATCACCAGCCAAGAGAGAAGATCTCCTCCCTGAACCGCCAACTTATTACGGTGGATGAGTTTGTGTCTGAATGACATCAGGAGGGAAGCGTCCCTCAACATGGCGTGGTTTACCTCCACCGACCGCTAGAGGCTGCAGTTCCTCCACCGATGGCTAGAGGCTGTGGCTGTGGTTCCTCTACCGACCGCTAGAGGCTGTGGTTCCTCCATCGACCGCTAGAGGCTACGGCTGTGGTTCCTCTACCAACCGCTAGAGGCTGCAGTTCCTCCACCGACAGCTAGAGGCTGCAGTTCCTCTACTGACCACTAGAGGCTGCAGTTCCTCTACCGACCGCTAGAGGCTGTAGTTCCTCTACTGACCGCTAGAGGCTGTGGTTCCTCCACCGACCGCTAGAGGCTACGGCTGTGGTTCCTCTACCGACCGCTAGAGGCTGCAGTTCCTCCACTGACCGCTAGAGGTTGCAGTTCCTCTACTGACTACTAGAGGCTGCAGTTCCTCTACCAACCACTAGAGGCTGTAGTTCCTCTACTGACCACTTGAGATTGCAGTTCATCTACTGACCACTAGAGGCTGCAGTTCCTCTACCGACCACTTAAGACTGCAGTTCATCTACTGACCACTAGAGGCTGCAGTTCCTCTACCGACCACTAGAGCCTACGGCTGTGGTTCATCTACTGACCACTAGAGGCTGCAGTTCCTCTACTGACCACTAGAAGCTGCAGTTCCTCTACCGACCACTTGAGACTGCAGTTCATCTACTGACCACTAGAGGCTGCAGTTCCTCTACTGACCACTTGAGACTGCAGTTCATCTACTTACCACTAGAGGCTGCAGTTCCTCTACCGACCACTAGAGGCTGCAGTTCCTCCACCGACCACTAGAGACTGCAGTTCATCTACTGACAGGTAGAGGCTGCAGTTCCTCTACCGACCACTTGAGACTGCAGTTCATCTACTGACCACTAGAGGCTGCAGTTCCTCTACCGACCACTTGAGACTGCAGTTCATCTACTGACCACTAGAGGCTGCAGTTCATCTACTGACCACTAGAGGCTGCAGTTCATCTACTGACCACTCGAGGCTGCAGTTTATCTACCGACCACTAGAGGCTGTAGTTCCTCTACCGACCACTAGAGGCTGCAGTTCATCTACCGACCACTAGAGGCTGCAGTTCATCTACTGACCACTAGAGGCTGCAGTTCATCTACCGACCACTAGAGGCTGCAGTTCATCTACCGACCGCTAGAGGCTGTAGTTCCTCTACCGACCACTAGAGGCTGCAGTTCCTCTACCGACCACTAGAGGCTGCAGTTCATCTACTGACCACTAGAGGCTGCAGTTCATCTACCGACCACTTGAGACTGCAGTTCATCTACTGACCACTAGAGGCTGCAGTTCCTCTACTGACCACTTGAGACTGCAGTTCATCTACTTACCACTAGAGGCTGCAGTTCCTCTACCGACCACTAGAGGCTGCAGTTCCTCCACCGACCACTAGAGACTGCAGTTCATCTACTGACAGGTAGAGGCTGCAGTTCCTCCACCGACAGGTAGAGGCTGTAGTTCCTCTACTGACCACTTGAGACTGCAGTTCATCTACTTACCACTAGAGGCTGCAGTTCCTCTACCGACCACTTGAGACTGCAGTTCATCTACTGACCACTAGAGGCTGCAGTTCCTCTACCGACCACTTGAGACTGCAGTTCATCTACTGACCACTAGAGGCTGCAGTTCATCTACCGACCACTAGAGGCTGCAGTTCATCTACTGACCACTCGAGGCTGCAGTTTATCTACCGACCACTAGAGGCTGTAGTTCCTCTACCGACCACTAGAGGCTGCAGTTCATCTACCGACCACTAGAGGCTGCAGTTCATCTACTGACCACTAGAGGCTGCAGTTCATCTACCGACCACTACAGGCTGCAGTTCATCTACCGACCGCTAGAGGCTGTAGTTCCTCTACCGACCACTAGAGGCTGCAGTTCCTCTACCGACCACTAAAGGCTGCAGTTCATCTACTGACCACTAGAGGCTGCAGTTCATCTACTGACCACTAGAGGCTGCAGTTAATCTACCGACCACTAGAGGCTGCTGTTCCTCTACCGACCACTTGAGACTGCAGTTCATCTACTGACCACGAGAGGCTGCAGTTCATCTACTGACCACTAGAGGCTGCTGTTCCTCTACCGACCACTTGAGACTGCAGTTCATCTACTGACCACTAGAGGCTGCGGTTCCTCTACTGACCACTAGGGTCTGGCCCCAACAGTCACCTTCATGTTAAAATGTCCAACTGTACAGCAGAAATAAACATATTTACAGCCTTCGTTGACGTGATGATTTAATCTCAACCGTGTAATAAAACAGATGTTCTCTAATCATAACTATTGACATAAAGTGACACTTTAAAGACCACTTTGAGCTCCACAGACATGAAAGGACAACAGGCATGACGAGTAGCTGAGATCTGTCACATGATGTTGTAACTCAACGAAGAGGCCAAAATTTATTACCAAAAAGACCACAGTATGTTATTAGGCTTGAAAAGGCTACCAATGATGTCACCGTGACATCAGTTTAACGTCAGATAACCACTCAGCCGGTGTTAGTGAAGTCTTCGAAGATGTGATGATTATTGGTGAAGATGGTCACAGCTGCGACGTTCACGAGCTCCTAAATCCAAAACTCAGGTTGGTGCATCCTGATGGACCGGATTGACGGCTGGAAAGTTGTTAACGATGCTAAGTGACCCGACTCAGACTGGACCAGACCTGCAGCCATCATCACCTCTCACTTCAGCTCGGTAGGGTTGGGAATCGAGAACCGGTTCCTGTAGAGAACCGGTTTCTGTAGAGAACTGGTTCCTGTTGAGAACCGGTTCCGTGTGTTTCATTTCCATGGAATGGATTCTCTCATCGATTCCAACCGGCACAAATCTCACGTAATTTACGCAAGTTACGCACAGTCAATTCCAGAAAGCACTAACGTGATTAAGTTACGTCGGTTTAGCACGTTAGCATTGCAGTTGTAAACAACAATGGCGCCCACCAGGTTCAAACGCTCCAAAGTTTGGCTTCACTTCACCAAAGAAAGATGGCAACAAGGCAACTTGCAGTCATTGTAAAGTGGAGATAACAGCGTCGGGAGGGAACACGGCTAACATGCAGAAACATTTGCGCACACAACATGTGATAACGAGTGTCGTGTTTTTGACGCTTCGGACTGATGGATCTCAACTCAGCAGCAGTAGCCAAGCTAAGATCACCTCTGGTAACTCTGGTAAGTAGCTATCCCACTGCCTATGTGCTTCTTTGTAAAACACGCTATAACATTAACGCTATGCTAATAAATGAATGCCTTCTGCATTACATTTAGAAGATGACCGTGATGAGAGAGAGTCTGGCTGGTTCAGAGGCTGGAAGACATGATTATTTTTCTGTAAAAGAATAGTTAATTCTTCATAGTATTTGCAGATTTATACTATGCACTGTTTTGTATTTGATTGAATTTATCTTTCTTTATTGTTATTTTTGAGTGCTTAGTGAGCTCATATATCCTTTTTAAAAAGGAGATTTTTTTATTTCTATTAGGAAAAATCTGTTTGTAAAATGTTACACATTCTTGTGTATTTGCACAGTTACATATTACAACAGTTAACACGTTATCCAGGCTTTGGGCCTCTTTTGACCTCGCTGTTTGTAAGGTCGTGACTTCTAAGCTAAAAAAATTGATGCTAATAAAACTGTTTGTTCTCCTTTTTCCCCAAATTAGAATCGATAAGAGAATCGATAAAGAATCAAATCGTTAAACAGTATCGATAATGGAATCAGAATCGGAACCATCCCTACAGCTTGGTGGGCTGGATGAGGCCTGTTGGCACCACCAACAGGTTCAAGAGGTCATGTGACGTCTTCCATCACAGCGGGGTTTATTCTGCCTCAGATGCGTCTGAAACTTTCAGAAACGCCTTCCTCTCTCAGACTCGAGACTTCGTCCAAAACAATCTGACGTTGTCTTCTGAAGTCGACTCGTGTGAAGAATCGAAGCGCACGCAACGGTTTCAGAAAGAGATCTGACGTTAGCGAGGCGTCTGACGACGAGCGGCGGGCCGCTGGGGAGCGTTTATGTGGAAAGTTTAGCTGTCGGCTGTTTATCTTCTGGTGTCAGATGTTAAGCGGAGGAATATGTTGGATCGTGGCGCTGCGGTCCAACAGCGTTCCCTCTGACCACATGTTAGTCTGTCGTTGTTCCCACGACACCGGATCAGAGCCTGGTTGTCAGACGACGGGTCTGGGTGGAGGGCTGGGGGGGTTTTTGGGTCTGGGCCTCCAGCTCTGCCAGCTGATGAAAAAAGAAGAAAAAAAAAAAAAGAAATTCCCCGTCTGCTTTAGGTTTCAGCGAGCGTTTTTCTGGTAATTACGTCGAGTTGGCGCGCGGGTCCGGTGGGTGGGCCTCTCTGCAGAACCGGTACCAGACCGGCATTAACGCCGTCTCAAACGGGGGATTTGTCCCGCATACTGCTGGATTTGGTTCCTGGGCCGTAAAAGACGTTTGTGTGGATCTTTGGCAGGCCTCGATAGGCGTTTTTCCCTTTTTCAACAGACATGCTAAAAATAAAAACGGGCCTTTTTTTTTTTAAAGAGTGTGGCTTTTGATGGCAGCGTGTAAAAATGTGCAGCGTGTTAACAGCTTCGCTGAGGCGAACCGAACACATGCCGGAGCAGCCTCAAAACAAATTGAGATGGCAAATGTCTCTGGATGGAGGTGACTGTCTCTCTGCCGCCGTCGTGTTCCTGTTTGATCAGGAGCGGGAAGTACGGCGGGGGCGGAGACGCCCACCCAGAACCCATGGAGATAAAAGACGAACCTCTAAACAGCTCATGAAGACATGAAGACATGAAGACATGAAGACATGAAGACGGCGTCGTCCTGCAGCTCTTCGTCCTCCTGAGACGTCGTGGTGCTCGGAGGGTGTGACCGCTAATCACCACCGACGACGCCGCTGCTGCAGCGACCAGCTTGATGCTTATCCTCGCCACCGCCGAGAACATGGAGGAACCCCTGACCCTCCGTGACACCAATGGTGACCGGACTATGAGTCTGTGGAGGAGTTCATGAGCGTTTACATGACTGACGTGTCACAGACATGTTAAAGACGTGTTCTATATTCTACGACCGTCACTGACAAAACCAGCACCTCAGAAAGGCCCTTTTTAAAAAATAAATGTTTTTATTTTTTTAAACTGCAGCTTTATTACAGCAGCGGCTGATGTTAAAGATAATATTTAGGGCTGGGCAACGATTAAAATTTTTAATCGCGATTAATCGCATGATTTCCCTGATTAATCACGATTAATCGCGTTGTATACACAAAATCAAATAATGAAGTTAAAAGTAGTGTAAAGGTCACTTTTATTTAAATGTTCTGCTGCCATATGAACTAAAGTGCCATAAAATTTGTTGTTCAAACACTTTTAACATCAGCTCTTGTCAGTAACACATATTTAGAGTAAATCTCATCTTTAAAAAAATGTAAAATAAAATAAAGCTTATTGCCACTGCCAGGGTATTATTGTCAATCAAAAATTTAAAAAATTAAAAAATTAAAAATTTACTTTTTAATTCTTTTTTCATTTTATAGTCTAACACAAAAAACAAACAAAAAAAATGCCTGTTTTTTTATATTTCAATTTTAGCGAACAGGCCACGGGACTGAATTTGTTTTTAATATTTTATTGTCTGATTTACGTGACCCAGAACTGAATTAGTTTTATAATGGAGGACTGGACTTTCTGTTGTCATTACACATCTGTGCCACTAGATGGAGCCGCACTGCAGTAACCAGCTAGAGAACAGCAGGACAGTGAACACATGGAGCAGATCTGATGGAACATGGAGGAATGACGCCATCGTCTTGAACAAAGGGGTTTGAACGTTTTTTTTTTTAGACAGAATTGTTAATATTGCTACCTGAGTTGCTACCTGAACTGTAAAGTTCACGGATTTTTACCGTTCTCCATGTCTGCATGTTTACCTGCCAATTATCTTCCGGTTCTGCAGCAGCCAGTAACAGACTTTTCAAAACGAAGGCATGTTAGCAACATGCGTTAATGCACGATAAAATAAATGTCGGCGTTAATAAATTAATGCGTTAACGCGTTATTATCGCGTTAACTTGCCCAGCCCTGATAATATTACATCGTTGGAATCGGCTCGTTGCCTCAAACATCTGTCTAACATCATAACAGAAGCTCAGACGGACGGAGGAAGATGGATGACGACGGCCGTCAGGACGCAGATTCAGGCTGGTGGGCGGGGCTACGGCGTCGCCAGGCCTGGACGGTTGGGGCACACTAGTCTGGCACCTCAGCTGCTTCCTGACAGTGGGGCGGCAAGGACAACCTCCGTTCAGTCCGCGTCTCAGTTTCCCGCCGGGCTGCAGCGGTTCGCTGTGGACCGACGCCGTCTGATGAGGTCAGACATCAAACCTGCGCTCATCTTCTCGTTCAGAGCGTCATCTACCAGAGAGGAACCTCTGTTTGAACCTGACTGGATCATCGTCTGGCCCCAGACCATCAACCCTCCACCGCCGTGCTTCAGTGGGTCTGAAGTGTTTCCTCCAAACACGGTTCTGGTCTCTGGTCTCTGGTCTCACCTGTCCAGAGGAGTCTGCTGGTTTATTGGTGAGCCTCGGTCGTGTCTCCGTCCTCTTCCCTCCTCCTCCTGGTTTCTCTGTGTTTCTCTGAGCAGGTCAAGGTCTGAACTAGGACTAAATAGGCTGGACGTCTGGACCTTTAAATTTCTTGGAAAGGGTTTCCAGGTGGACGTCCAGCGACACCCCTCCTGGAGTCGTCCCCGTATCTCTATGGAGGGGTTTCCCGCTCACCCAGGAGCTGTCTGGGTCATTAGACCTTGCCTTATGTCTTTCCCTCCTGGCATTATGTCAGCGTACAGCCAGATGTGTAAAACAAACTGCTTCTCTCAGATCCTCGCAGATGTCTTGCCTTCTTCTCATTGTGTTAACAGACACCCAGACGACCCGTGTGCTAATTGGTTTCGTGCACGTCTGTGGAGCTGCTGGTGTCCGGATCATCCGGACCGGATCATCCGGACCGGATCATCTGGACCGTTTCAGGCCTGCAGGTCTGCTCTGTTGTGGTCTCTGCGCTCAGCTCTCAGGAGTGAACATTACCTGCTGGCGTCCTGCCGCATCTGGCGGGGGGGGGGTGACCGCGCTGAATGTGACGACACGCTCCTGTGTGGGCCTCCGGAGCCGTGGGGTTTCTCTGCCGCTGACGCAGGGGCTCCTGTGTTTCTGCAGCCAGCCATCTATTTTTAATCCGCTCGGCTCTAAATATGCAGCTGCTTTTTCTTTCCTCTTGGCTCAAACAATGCGTAAGAAATGTAAAAATGCAGAATCTCTGTTTGGTCTGCGGCCTGCGGAGCCCCCGCGCGGGGAGCCTCCGGTTATTTCCGGAGCCGCTGGCGGGTCAGAGTGGCCGCCTGCCGTCTCGTTTGATGTCGCAGCGGTGATGCAACTGTCGCTGCTGAAGGGCGCGTCTTCTCCCGCCCGCCGGCTGACGCATTTCACTGGGAAAACTCCTTCCAGACTCCCACGGCTCCCAGTCCTGGACCGCCGCCAGGGCCCGCATGGGTCCAGACTCTGGTCAGATTACACACCGCAGATCTGCTCCGGGTTCCCTCAGAGGCCTCCGGGCCCGTCAGCAGTGGGGCATCCACAGACGAACAAGCCACACCCACAAATAAAGTCATTTCTGTCTGGAAAAGTGGCCGAAGATCCCGTTTAGTTCTGTCAAGAAACAAAATCAGTCATGAGTGAACATAATTCATAAACTCTCTTGTCTTTTCTTAACTGATTTTCCACTACAGACGACGGATCGTTCAAGCTGCTTTTAATCATGTCAGACAACATACCAATGGGGAAAGACTAATCCCATAAACACTGCTTTCATCTTAATGAAAGTCCAACAACATGAAGCCGAGTGAACTCAGCGGCATTCCTCAGAGAACCGTCACCGGCAACCAGCCGACCGTATTTGAACTATGGATGCAGCATCTGGTCACGTGACCTGCTGGTTTGGTCAGTAGAGCTTTTGAACCCAAAGACGTGAAAGCTGAGAAGCCGGCTGCTAACCCCGGACGATCATTCACATGAATTTATATTCATCTGTTTTCATTTTGCCAGAACGTCCTCGCTTCAAGGGTGCTGCTGGGCCTCAGTAGGTCCCACGGCGCAGCTCCGTGACTGGGCTCAGCACAGCAGGGAGGCCAGTGGCGGAGCTCCGTCGTGGAGCACCACGTAGAGGGTTCAGCTGGGATGAACTGGTCCCAGTGGTCTGTTAGAACAACCAACACAACACTCAAGCACAAGAGAAGATATTTCCTTTAAATTATGATCATAATCAGTTACATTCAGCTCAGAAGTCAATATAATGCTGCAAGTAGATATTTAGAGTTAAGACTCCACAGACTTTAATGGTGTCAGGACGACCACTCAAACAAAAACTCACTGAGCTAGCAGTCAAAGAGTAACAAAAAACAACGTCACTTTCTACAGCGCAGCTCTGAATTCAGTCTGACCTTCTGTGATCAACCACCGTAGATTATATTCAACTGGAAAACTACAATCAACTGATGTGATCCAGGTCTCTAGGACACATCAAAGTAGTTTTATATCTCTCAGAAAACTTTAGGGGAAGAGCCAGGAAGATACAGAGTCAGCTTCCCAGTAGATGAGGTCGTATGTTTGATCTGGTTGGATAAAGACTGAAATGATGTGGATCTGCTGATTCTGTCAGCTGTGAAGGTTTCATAGAGGCGTCAATCATCCAAATCCATCGAGCCGTTCCTGAGATATGACCTAGTAAAGACCCGCCTCCAAACCTCAGTGACACGCACAAAACCCCAAAAGAGAATAGAAGCTAATAAAGACCCATTTTACCGGGGGTTGGTTCCCGGTTCCAGGCCCGGTACCGGTCCACGGGTCATTTGGTACCGGGCAGCAGAGAAAAAAATAAGTCACTTCCATTATTACTGTCATGGCGAAGGTCATGGCCTCCTTCATGACCTTCATCTGCTCCTTCATGACCTTCATGACCTTCATGAGCTCTTTCATCAATCATGTGCTTCTTAAAACGACAGTCAGTTCTGAACCCTTCAAATTCAGAAAAGCAGAATATTTTTGAGCTTTGATTTCCTTCCGCAGGATGTGAAGAACATCTCAGTCACCTTGATTTCAGTTTTACAAAATAAAATACTCAAGTTTCAAATAAAATGAATCTCAAAGAAACCAGAGCAGCTTTTATATCCTCGTCTGTGTCTCTTCCTGGTTTTTATTGGCTTTTTACCTCCAAGCAATTTGTCTTATTAGGTGTTTTTTTCATATGTGGCATTTCTGTGTCTCTGCTGCTCTTTTACGACTGTGAGGAGCGTCACTCGTCCTCAGATGGTTTTATTTTTGAATTTCAGAGAGCAGATTGACGGCAGGACAGACCACAGATCCTCAGTCGCACCAGAGTCACCCCAGCGATCAATTATTTCCCGCTTAACGGACCTTTCTGGGTCACTGCTGGTTTCCTGAAGTCTCTGAATGAAGAAGAAACGGACTTCATCATCTGATCACAGAGACCAGGTTGATCCACGCTGGTTTATCATGAACACGCTGAGGTCATCTGACATGGAACCTTAACGAGAAGTTCTTTACGATCCGACAGCGTAAAGAACAAGAGGTTGAGAGAAGGTTTTATGTGGTTAAACACAACCAGATTTACTGAAATGTGCAGTTCCTCTACTGACCACTAGAGGCAGCGGTTCCTCTATTGACCACTATGAATCAATCAATCAATCTTTTTATTTGTATAGCGCTTTTCATGCAAGAACATGCAACACAAAGTGCTTTACAGAATTAAAAACAAATTATCACAATAAAACCCCTTCCCTCCCACCCTCCATACTAGACACATACACACACACAATCACACCCAATAGGGCGACATGCCACTGAGGATCAAGGAAACACCACCTTTGGGCCCGTCCACACTGGGAGGAGCCTTAGGCCTTATCAGGGTGACCAGCACCTGGGGCCCCCGACTCTAACTGACAGGCGGACCCCCAGATCAAAAGGAGGAACCCCCAGCCAGCCAGGCCAGAGGGACCCAAGGACAGCACCCCCAGTCACCTGACACAGCTCCCAGTGTAGAGGACCCCCCTGAGGAAACACTGGAGTTAAAGATAACGACTAAAAGCATAAAATAGCAAGATAAAAGCAGATAAAAGCATCATCTTAAAAAGCAAGTTAAAAGCAGCAACATAAAACAGGATAGCACCAGATAAAAATGTAAGAAGAGTTTAAAATATTAATTAAAAGCCTGATTAAAAAGGTGTGTCTTTAATCTTCCTTTAAATATATCAACAGTCTCTGCAGTCCTGAGGCTCTCCGGCAGGCTGTTCCACAGGTGGGGGCCATAGTGGCTAAATGCAGCCTCACCGTGGGTTTTTGTTCTAGGTTTTGGTATGGTTAAAAGGCCAGTGCCGGAGGACCGCAGGGTCCGCGAGGGTTGATATGGTAAACGCAGGTCAGATAAGTAAGAGGGCGCAAGGCCATTAAGACATTTAAAAACCAGTAAGAGAATCTTAAAATCGATCCTGAAGCGGACGGGGAGCCAATGCAGCGACTTTAAAACTGGTGTAATGTGTTCCCGCCCTCTGGTCTTCGTCAGCACGCGAGCGGCTGAGTTCTGTAATAATTGGAGATTTAAAATACTCTTTTTGGGAAGACCAGAGAGCAGGGCATTACAATAATCCAAGCGACATAGAATAAAAGCATTAGCACCTCCGTACTGGCCTGAGAGAGAAACGGGCGGACTCTGGCTATGTTCTTAAGGTGATAAAAACCTATTTTTGTTATATTTTTGATATGTGGCATAAAATTTAGCTCAGAGTCAAAAATCACGCCCAAATTCTTTACTGATTGTGTCGGTTGAAGATCTTTTCGTTTTGGTAAAAGTTTCTCTCTCTGGCCTTCAGGACCTATAACTAAAACCTCAGTTTTGTCCTGGTTGAGCTGTAGGAAATTCTCTGCCATCCATGACCTGATGTCTACAAAGCAGTTAAAAAGGACATCAATTGGTCCTGTGTCATCAGGAGACACGGCAATGTACAGCTGTGTATCATCTGCATAACTGTGGAAGCTGATGCCGTGTCTCCTGATGACGTCCCCAAGGGGAAGGATGTAGAGGTTAAAGAGAAGTGGACCTAAAATTGAACCTTGGGGAACCCCACATTCAATTTCATGGGGTTCTGAGGAACATGTATCCATACTTACATAAAAGCATCGGTCTGTGAGATAGGAACAAAACCAGTTAAGAACAGTACAGGAGAGGCGGACCAGGTGTCTGAGTCTATTTAATAAAATGCGATTGTCTACTGTATCAAAAGCGGCACTTAGATCCAGTAGAACCAACACCGTGAGCTTTTTATTATCTAAATTCCACCTGATGTCATTTAAAATCTTTAAAAGTGCTGTCTCGGTACTGTGGTTCCTCCTAAAACCAGACTGATGTTTCTCTAAAATGCTATTTCTGTTTAAAATGTCATTAGTCACTAGAGGCCGCTGTTCCTCTACCGACCACTAGAGGCTGCGGTTCCTCTACCGACCACTAGAGGCTGCGGTTCCTCTACCGACCATGAGAGGCAGCGGTTCCTCTACCGACCACTAGAGGCTGCGGTTCCTCTACCGACCACGAGAGGCAGCGGTTCCTCTACCGACCACTAGAGGCCGCGGTTCCTCTACCGACCACTAGAGGCCGCGGTTCCTCTACCGACCACTAGAGGCCTCGGTTCCTCTACCGACCACGAGAGGCAGCGGTTCCTCTACCAACCACTAGAGGCCGCGGTTCCTCTACCGACCACTAGAGGAGGCGGGTCCTCTACTGACCACTAGAGGCCTCGGTTTCTCTACCGACCACGAGAGGCAGCGGTTCCTCTACCGACCACTAGAGGCCGCGGTTCCTCTACCGACCACGAGAGGCAGCGGTTCCTCTACCGACCACTAGGGGTTCCTCTACGACCACTAGAGGCAGCGGTTCCTCTACCGACCACTAGAGGCTGCGGTTCCTCTACCGACCACTAGAGGCCGCGGTTCCTCTACCGACCACGAGAGGCAGCGGTTCCTCTACCGACCACTAGGGGTTCCTCTACCGACCACTAGAGGCAGCGGTTCCTCTACCGACCACTAGAGGCCGCGGTTCCTCTACCGACCACGAGAGGCAGCGGGTCCTCTACCGACCACTAGAGGCAGCGGTTCCTCTACCGACCACTAGAGGCAGCTTTTCCTCTACCGACCACTAGAGGCAGTGGTTCCTCTATCGACCACTAGAGGCAGCGGTTTCTCCTTCGACCATTAGAGGCTGCGGTTCCTCTACCGACTAGAGGCAGTGGTTCCTCTTTCGACCACTAGAGGCAACGGTTCCTCTTTCGACCACTAGAGACAGCGGTTCCTCTACCGACCACTAGAGGCAACGGTTCCTCTACCGACCACTAGAGGCCACGGTTCCTCTACCGACCACTAGAGGCCGTGGTTCCTCTACCCACCACTAGAGGCCGCGGTTCCTCTACTGACCGCTAGAGGCCGCGGTTCCTCCTCCGACCACTAGAGGCCGTGGTTCCTCTACCGACCACTAGAGGCCGCGGTTCCTCTACCGACCACTAGAGGCAGCTTTTCCTCTACCGACCACTAGAGGCAGTGGTTCCTCTATCGACCACTAGAGGCAGCGGTTTCTCCTTCGACCATTAGAGGCTGCGGTTCCTCTACCGACTAGAGGCAGTGGTTCCTCTTTCGACCACAAGAGGCAACGGTTCCTCTTTCGACCACTAGAGACAGCGGTTCCTCTACCGACCACTAGAGGCAACGGTTCCTCTACCGACCACTAGAGGCCGTGGTTCCTCTACCGACCACTAGAGGCCGCGGTTCCTCTACCGACCGCTAGAGGCCGCGGTTCCTCCTCCGACCACTAGAGGCCGTGGTTCCTCTACCGACCACTAGAGGCCGCGGTTCCTCTACCAACCGCTAGAGGCCACGGTTCCTCCTCCGACCGCTAGAGGCTGCGGCTCCTCCTCCGACCACTAGAGGTTGCAGTTCCTCTACTGACCACTAGACGCTGCAGTTCCTCTATGAACCACTAGAGGCTGCAGTTCCTCTACTGACCACTTGAGGCTGCAGTTCCTCTATGAACCACTAGACAGCTTCTTTACACTGATTTTAAATAATGAGGGCTCATCATTTTGAGACAATAAATGTTGAGATGTTTAGATGTTCATGATGTGAATCCAAAGACATATGACCTCTAAAAGTGGAAGACTTTTATAATGTCCCATCTTCTTTAGCTCTGACCTGACAATATCAATAATTAATTCTAACTTCTGCTGTAATATCATGTTATTCATGTATATCATGTTGCTATCATGCCCTGGTCCTGGTGCTAGTGCTAGTTCTGGTGCTGGTCTTGGTCTTGGCCCTGTTCCTGGTGCTGGTGCCGGTCTTGGTCTTGGTCCTGGCCCTGGTCTTGGTCTTGGTCCTGGTGCTGGCCCTGGTCCTGGCCCTGGCCCTGGTCCTGGTTCTGGTCCTGGGTCTGGTGCTGGTCCTGGTGCTGGCTCTGGTCCTGGTCCTGGCCCTGGCCCTGGTCCTGGTTCTGGTCCTGGGTCTGGTGCTGGTCCTGGTGCTGGCCCTGGTCCTGGTCCTGGTGCTGGTCCTGGGTCTGGTGCTGGTCCTGGGTCTGGTGTTGGTCCTGGTGCTGGTCTTGGCCCTGGTGCTGGTCCTGGTGCTGGTCCTGGTCCAGGCCCTGGTCCTTCTCCTGGCCCTGGTCCTGGTGCTGGTGCTGGTTCTGGTCCTGGTGCTGGTCCAGGCCCTGGTCCTGCTCCTGGCCCTAGTCCTGGTGCTGGTGCCGGTCTTGGTCTTGGTCCTGGTCCTGGTGCTGGTGCTGGTCTTGGCCCTGTTGCTGGTCCTGGTCATGGTTCTGATGCTAGATTTGGGCCTGGTGCTGGTCCTGGTGCTGGTCCTGGTCCTAGTCCTGGTCCTGGTGCTGGTCCAGGCCCTGGTCCTGCTCCTGGCCCTGGTCCTGGTGCTGGTGCTGGTGCTGGTGCTGGTGCTGGTTCTGGTCTTGGTCTTGGTCCTGGCCCTGGCCCTGGTCTTGGTCTTGGTCCTGGTGCTGGCCCTGGTCATGGTTCTGGTACCTGGGTCTGGTGCTGGTCCTGGTCCTGGTGCTGGTCTTGGCCCTGTTGCTGGTCCTGGTGCTGGTCCTGGTCCTGGTTCTGGCTGGTCCTGGTCCTGGTTCTGGTTCTGATTCTGGTCCTGGTCCTGGTCCTGGTTCTGGTGCTGGTGCTGGTTCTGGTCCTGCTCCTGTTGCTGGTCCTGGTCCCGGTCCAGGAGCCTCAGCTGAGACGTGTCAGGGAACATGGAGATGGAACATCTTCAGGACCAGACCTTCAGTCTAAAAACCAGCATCATGGAGACCTTCTGACATTTAACAAACAGAGTCAAAACAATTTGCTACAAAACAACCTATTTATTGTTTATTATTAGTGTTTCGCACATTGAAGTATTCACAATGCGTCTAATACATGAATACATGAATTTTACAAAAAAATCTATATTAGGAGCTGAAAAATCGACGTATTGGACGGCCGAAAATCACAATATATTGTCATATCGATTTTTTTTCACACCTCTATTCTCTTCTTTGTCTGATTTACTGTCTTGTTTTTTATTTCGGTGGAACTGTTTCTTAAAGGATTTAATCTGAGCTTTCTCCTATTCGTTTTTCATGCTTTAAATGATTAAAAATATCTCTAATGGGCGTCCGGGTCGCCCGCTTGTTCGATGCCCACATGTGGTGGTCGCGGGCTTTGACCCAGATACGACCTGAGGGCCTTCGCTCTTGTCAAGCTGCTCTCAATAAAAACCACGAGAGCCGCCACGTCTAAAGAAAGTCTTTAAACCCCGATGAAGAACGGGGGGCCCTAAATCTGGAACAGGTCCCCAGAAAACTGAAGAACAGCCCTGAGAAACCCGTCAGCATCATCAGATAATAATGACTGAGTTCTTCTCTAATCTCTGGAAAACGATGAGCAGCTTCTCCTCTGCGTCAGCTCTGGCAGCCTCACCTGAGCAGGTAATCATCACGTTTGATTCATCAGAGCCGACACGCCTGAATCCGACTCGCTGGTAATTGCTGAGCTGTCGGGAGGAAGACTTTGATGTGTTTGTTCCCCTGAACGTCGTCATTGTTCGGCGCTGAGCTGCAGGCAGAAGTTAATAACAGCGACGCGTCCTGCAGGACGAAACTGTTTATGAGATTTAAGAGGATTACAGCTGATCATCACCTGCAGTCAGAGCAGCTTTGTTCCAGCTGATAATACGTCCGTTCATGGAGGAGGATTCAGGTCTGATCACAGCCAGACTCCAGATGGAGGACCAGACGCTGATCTGATCCCAAACCAGCCTTCAGATGATTCAGTCCTCAAAATCGTTCCTCATTGTTTCCATCCGTTAACCGCCTTCAACTGTTAACTACCTTCATCCGTTAACTGCCTTCAACCGTTAACTACCTTCAAATATTAACTGCCTTCAACCGTTAACTACCTTCAACCGTTAACCACCTTTAACCGTTAACTGCCTTCAACCGTTAACTATTTTTAAGCGTTAACTGCCTTCAACCGTTAACTACCTTCAACCGTTAACCACCTTCAACCGTTAACTACCTTCAACCGTTAACTGCCTTCAACCGTTAACTACCTTCAAATATTAACTGCCTTCAACCGTTAACTACCTTCAACCGTTAACCGCCTTCAACCGTTAACTATTTTTAACCATTAACTGCCTTCAACAGTTAACTACCTTCAAATATTAACTGCCTTCAACCGTTAACTACCTTCAACCGTTAACCACCTTCAACCGTTAACTACCTTCAACCGTTAACTGCCTTCAACCGTTAACTACCTTCAACCGTTAACTACCTTCAAATATTAACTGCCTTCAACCGTGAACTATTTTTAACCGTTAACTGCCTCCAACCGTTAACTACCTTCAAATATTAACTGCCTTCAACTGTTAACTACCTTCAACCGTTAACCACCTTCAACCGTTAACTACCTTCAAATATTAACTGCCTTCAACTGTTAACTACCTTCAACCGTTAACTACCTTCAAATATTAACTGCCTTCAACTGTTAACTACCTTCAACCGTTAACTGCCTTCAACTGTTAACTACCTTCAAATATTAACTGCCTTCAACCGATAACAACCTTCAAACATTAATTACCTTCAACCGTTAACTACCTTCAACCACACATACAAGATAAAAGTCCAGGAAATCCCAGCAGCTTCTGCTTCTTTGTTCCCAAAAACCGTTGATCTCTGAGGTTCCAGTCTGGAACGAATCTGGTGGTGAGATGGTCTGGATGTTCTGGTCCACCTCAGAGACACAGCAGCATCCCACCATTTCAGCCTCCATGATCTGTTTAACAGGAACCAATATACAAAGATACAAAACAATCATCTGGGCCGTCCTGGTTCTACAGAACCACTACAGTTCATTAGAACCAGTTCAGTTCATCAGAACCAGTTCAGTTCTACAGAACCAGCTCAGTTCATCTGACCCAGTTCGCTTCATATGACCCAGTTTGGTTCTACTGAACGAGTTTGGTTTATCAGAACCAGTTCAGTTCTACAGAACCAGTTCAGTTCTACTGAACCACTTCAGTTAATCAGAACCAGTTCAGTTCATCTGAACCAGTTCGGTTCTACAGAACCAGTTCGGTTCATCAGAACAAGTTCAGCTCTACTGAACCAGTATAGTCCGTCTGAACCAGTTCAGTTTTGTAGAACCAGTTCGGTTCATCTGAACCAGTTCAGTTCATCAGAACCAGTTCTGTTCTGTAGAATCAGTATAGTCCATCTGAACCAGTTCGGTTCATCTGAACCAGTATAGTTTGTCTGAACCAGTTAAGTTCATCAGAACCTCAGTTTCTTTGTTTCCAGGAGGAAAAAAAAGCAAATCTTTGCTCTAAAATCTCTAATTTTGCAAAAATCGCAACGTTTTGTTGTAAAATTGTACTTTTGTCATAAAATCGTGAATTTTTCTTGTAAAACTGACTCTTTTTTGTGAAGATCTCATCATCGTGGAGGACTGGAGGGTCCTGAGGGACAGACGTGGCTCGTGGGCCCCGGGTCTGATAATGTGACCCGTCTGTCTCCAGTTCACTGAGCATTAAAGGACCAGAGAACCTCAGAGAACCTCCATGAACGGACCAACATTCCTTTAGAACCACGACAGATGCAGATGAAGTGGCTGCAGCTGAAGGTGGACCAGCTGCATCATGGGAACTCTGATGACGGGCGTGTCATTCAGCCGGGCTTCGGCAGGAAGGTCCCCCATATGAGCCAGGTCCTGCTCAAGGTTTTTTTCCTCTTAAAGTGGAGTTTTTCCTTGCCACTGTTTGGTATAAAGGTTTTTTTTCTCCCTACGTGGGAGTTTTTTACCTGCCATTATCATTGATTGGATTTAATGATATAATCTTAGTTGATGATATTTGCTCGGGGGTCATGCTCTGGGTCTCTGTAAAGCGCCTAGAGACAATTGTCATTGTAACAGACGCTTTATAATTAAAATTGAATTGAATTGAATTGAATCTGCTCCAGTTTAAACTGGACTGGTCCAGGCCTAGACCTCCATCCAGTACGGACCTCCTCAGACTGAGGAGCGGATCCGTGTCAACGTTTTACATCCAGTTTCCTGTCCTGCAGAACCGTCGGCAGTATTTTCTCTGCATATTCCCGCTCTGCGCCTGTCAGCTGAGTGCTGATGGATTATTGAGGGTAAGTGGAGGAAGACAGGGACTGACCACAGGCGCTCTGCGGCTCACCAAAATGACAGAGGTCATAAAAAGCCTCCATGTCAGGAAATGAAAGCTGCCGTTAAAACACTGCTGCGCCTGTACGCAGTCAATTACTGAGCTCTTTATGTGTTTTTCCAGCTCCTGCCACTCTGAGCTGAAGTCACCCCACTTCTGCAGCTGTCGCTGTGGTGCAGAGGAACAATGGAGGAGCCGCTGGAGGGGGTTCGAGTCCCACAGCAGGCTGGAAGGGTCCTGGAGAAGACCTGATGAAGAGGAGACCACATACAAGCAGAACCAGGGAGGTTCTGGAACCATCTTTATCTGGAACCATCTTCATCTGGAACCCTGGAGGGGAAGGAACGCTGACATATTTGATGTTAGAACCTGTTTTTAAGTTGATATTTGAAAATGAAGCAAAATGAAATTATTCATTTAATTTAAACGAGATTCTTCTAGAACAATGACAATGCAGTTCCTCTACCGGCCGCTAGAGGCTGCTGTTCCTCTACCGACTGCTAGAGGCTGCAGTTCCTCTACCGGCCGCTAGACGCTGCAGTTCCTCTACCGACCGCTAGAGACTGCAGTTCCTCTACCGGCCGCTAGAGGCTGCAGTTCCTCTACCGACCACTAGAGGCTGCAGTTCCTCTACCGACCACTAGAGGCTGCAGTTCCTTTACCGACCACTAGAGGCTGCAGTTCCTCTACCGACCACTGGAGGCTGCAGTTCTGCTAGAGGCTGCAGTTCCTCTACTGACCGCTAGAGGCTGCAGTTCCTCTACCGACCACTAGAGGCTGTAGTTCCTCTACTGACCGCTAGAGGCTGCAGTTCCTCTACCGACCGCTAGAGGCTGCAGTTTCTCTACTGACCACTAGAGGCTGCAGTTCTTCTACTGACCGCTAGAGGCTGCAGTTCCTCTACCGACCACTAGAGGCTGCAGTTCCTCCACCAACCACTACAGGCTGCAGTTCCTCTACCGACCACTAGAGGCTGCAGTTCCTCCACCGACCGCTAGAGGCTGCAGTTCCTCCACCGACCGCTAGAGGCTGCAGTTCCTCCACGACCACTAGGGTCTGGCTCCAACAGTAATTCACTGTAATTAACTCAATGAACTCAGCCTTTTTGAAGTTCATAAATGTTCATCAATGCTGGCTACTGTAATTGGGCTGTTGATTATTGTTATATTAATATTTATGAATGGGCCCTCAAGATCTGTTACTGTATCACTATGGATAAATAAGATATTTTGTGAATTAAAATAGATATTTATGTATCCGTAAATGTGAATAGATTTGCTGAATATTCCAACTTCCACATTTGAATGAGTTCATAACGTTACGATGTTGTTGCCTGATTCATGTTACTGTCTGAATTGTGGAGATAAAAGTCTGAGGATTGTATGGACATGTGGATAAATACCTGGTGTAGGTACGACAGTGTGTGAGGGAAGAGCATCATTTGACTGAATGTATTTTTTAGAAGATAGAAAGAAGGAGAGGTGAGAAACAGAAGAGACCGAAGCGAGAGACAATAACTTCAAGAACAAGACGTGGTGAGATGAAAGTCTTTAAAAGAGCTAAATCCCGCTAAAGGGTCACATGATCTCAAAACCTTCAGGTGACTTCGTTATCAGTTACGGGTCCAGCCAAGTGGGCGGAGCTGGTGCTGAACTCCAGGTCACTCTGAGGTACATGAGGTGGCGCCACAGCGGTTTTAAAACCAGTTCAGGGCGTTTCCCACCTGCTGTGGGACTCTGGGTTGATGAATTACAGACATTTGAATATTATATTATAATATTCTGTTTTTACTTGCAGTTTACAAACTGCATGAGGTGGTGGGGGGGAGGGGGCCCACAAAAACAAGTTTGGGGACCACTGAAGTAAACATGTTTACAGCCAGTCGACTTCACGTCCACGACTGCTTCAGGAAAATGATGTGAAACCACAAACTCGTCCAGAATCCGGGGTGTGGACCGGCCACGTTTAATGGATGGCTGTCACCACCTTAGCTGCTGAGGGTCAGCGCCGCCACGACCTCGGAGCCGTGAGGAGCTGACATTATCACGACATTATCACGGTGGAGGGCGTTAACCACTCTGACAGCTGTCAACGGTTTGGGGTCGGAGGTCAAAGGTCAAAGGAAGACCAGTTAGAGGAAAAAGTCAATCATGACGTCAGACTGCAGCTTTAACGCTGAAACAGGAAGAAAAAAACTACGTGTTTATGTTGTAAAAATCACAAAATAAAGTCGTAGAATCACAAAATTCTGACTTTCTAACTTCAAACTTTACTTTTTAAAAACCCATTTTAAAAAGACATTAAATTTAGTTTATGTCATAAAATTACAAATTCATGTTACAAAATTGCGAATTTAGTCATTTTTTGTAAAAGGCACATTTTTGTTATAAAATCATGACTTTTTGTTGTTAAATTATGTTTTTTTTTCACTAAATTACAACTTTTTATAATAAATTGTATAAAAATTACAAAAAAATTGTAATTTTTTTTTCACAAATTGCAACTTTCTGACATAAAATTAACTTTAAAGTCATAAAAATCTGAAATGTTTGTTGTGAAAACTTGAAATTTGTAAAACCACAACATTTGGTTTAAAAAAATCTACATTTCTGTCATGAAATCTCTTCCATCCATCATCTAGACCCGTTTAATCCTCTGCAGGGTCACACGGTTCTAATGGAGTCTGTCCGAGATCTCCTCAGGTCTACAGTCAGGGGTCCACCTGGACAGGTATCCAGTCCATCACCTGGACCACATGTAGACAAGCAACCATGAACGCTCACAATCACTCCTACAGACTTTCAATTCAATTCAATTCAATTCAATTCAATTCAATTCAATTCAATTCAATTCAATTCAATTCAGTTCAGTTCAATTCAATTCAATTCAATTCAATTCAATTCAATTCAATTCAATTCAATTCAATTCAATTCAATTTAATTTAATTCAATTCAATTCAATTCAGTTCAATTCAATTCAATTCAATTCAGTTCAGTTTTATCTGTATAGCGTCTGTTAAAATGTCAAATGTCTCCAGGTCTTTACAGAGACCCAGATCACGAGCCCCGAGCAAATATCATTAACTAAAATTATAATATTAAATCCTAATCGATGATAATGGCAGGTAAAAAACTCCCACAGAGGGAGAAAAAAAACTTTAAGTCAAACAGAGGCAAGGAAAAACTCCACTTTAAGAGGAAGAAACCTGGACCAGGACCTGGATCATATGGGGGGACCTTCCTGATGAAGAACTTGAACTTATGAGCATTTATTTTAATGGGGGCCTCCTGTACTGGGGGACTCTGGTCCTGAAGTGTTAAAGCAGCGTTCAGACCTGCTGATTGTAGTTTTTTCCCGGTTTGTGGCTCTAGAGCAGCGGTTGTGGAGAAACGAACCCAAACACTCAGTGATGTCACCTGATCAGCATCACGGCTTCAGTAATGAGGTCATCCTGAAACCACAAGAGCCAGCGTTGCTTTTCATCACCAGCAGAGCTGCTGTGAAGCTGAAGGAGGCTCATAAACACCTCCCCCACCCCCCCCAGAAATACCTGCAGACAGGTATGGGCCACATGAAAGCAGTTATCTGTGTAATTAGATGTCGCCTGAGGCTGCAGACTCCACAGCTCCAAATATTTACAAGAGGAAACTACAGCGACGTGCAGCGCGTGCACGACGCCTCTGTGTGGTCCCCACGCATCACAGCAGCCCCCCCTCCCCCCACCAATCCCAGAATTCCCTCTGTATGCTGTAATGTTTGGGGTTGGTGTGATGGACGTCAAGCTTCGTCCTCCCAGACGGGGCCGAGACCCTGCAGAGATGCTGTGAGTGGAGCAGAGGGAGGAGCTGCTGCTGCAGCTGGAGGTGTCCAGGTGTCACACATCCAGGTGTAACACATCCAGGTGTCAACATCCAGGTGTCACACATCCAGGTGTCACTCATTCAGATGTCACACATCCAGGTGTCAACACCCAGGTGTCACTCATCCAGGTGTCACACGTCCAGGTGTCACGCGTCCAGGTGTCAACATCCAGGTGTTACATGTCCAGGTGTCACTCATCTAGGTGTCACTCATCCAGGTGTCAACATCCAGGTGTCACACGCCCAGGTGTCACACATCCAGGTGTCAACATCCAGGTGTCAAACGTCCAGGTGTCACTTATCCAGGTGTCACACATCCAGGTGTCACACGTCCAGGTGTCACACATCCAGGTGTCACACGTCCAGGTGTCAACATCCAGGTGTCACACACCCAGGTGTCACTTGTCCAGGTGTCAACATCCAGGTGTCACACATCCAGTTGTCACACATCCAGGTGTCAACATCCAGGTGTCACACATCCAGGTGTCACACATCCAGGTGTCACTCATCCAGGTGTCAACATCCAGGTGTCAGGTGTCACACATCCAGGTGTCAACATCCAGGTGTCACACATCCAGGTGTCACTCATCAAGGTGTCACACGTCCAGGTGTCAACATCCAGGTGTCACACACCCAGGTGTCACTTGTCCAGGTGTCAACATCCAGGTGTCACACATCCAGTTGTCACACATCTAGGTGTCAACATCCAGGTGTCACACATCCAGGTGTCACACATCCAGGTGTCACTCATCCAGGTGTCAACATCCAGGTGTCACACGTCCAGGTGTCACACATCCAGGTGTCACACATCCAGTGTCATCCAGGTGTCACTCATCAAGGTGTCACACATCCAGGTGTCACATGTCCAGGTATCACACATCCAGGTGTCACTCATCCAGGTGTCAAACATCCAGGTGTCAAACGTCCAGGTGTCAAACGTCCAGGTGTCACTCATCCAGGTGTCACACATCCAGGTGTCACACGTCCAGGTGTCACACATCCAGGTGTCACACGTCCAGGTGTCACACATCCAGGTGTCACACGTCCAGGTGTCAACATCCAGGTGTCACACACCCAGGTGTCAACATCCAGGTGTCACACATCCAGTTGTCACACATCCAGGTGTCAACATCCAGGTGTCACACATCCAGGTGTCACACATCCAGGTGTCACTCATCCAGGTGTCAACATCCAGGTGTTACTCATTCAGGGTTCACACATCCAGGTGTCAACATCCAGGTGTCAACATCCAGGTGTCACACATCCAGGTGTCAACATCCAGGTGTCACACGTCCAGGTGTCACTCATCAAGGTGTCACACATCCAGGTGTCACACGTCCAGGTCACACATCCAGGTGTCACTCATCCAGGTGTCCACACATCCAGGTGTCACTCATTCAGGGTTCACACATCCAGGTGTCAACATCCAGGTGTCAACATCCAGGTGTCACTCGTCCAGGTGTCACACATCCAGGTGTCAACATCCAGGTGTCCAGGTGTCCAGGTGTCACACATCCAGGTGTCACACATCCAGGTGTCACATCCAGGTGTCACACATCCAGGTGTCACACATCCAGGTGTCACACATCCAGGTGTCGTACACGTCCAGGTGTCAACATCCAGGTGTACACCACACCAGGTGTCACACTTGTCCAGGTGTCAACATCCAGGTGTCCACACATCCAGGTGTCACACATCCAGGTGTCCAGGTGTCAACATCCAGGTGTCACACATCCAGGTGTCACACATCCAGGTGTCACTCATCCAGGTGTCACACATCCAGGTGTCACATCCAGGTGTCACACACATCCAGGTGTCACACATCCAGGTGTCACTCATCCAGGTGTCAATCCACACATCCAGGTGTCAACATCCAGGTGTCACACGTCCAGGTGTCACTCATCAAGGTGTCAAAATCCAGGTGTCCAGGTGTCACACATCCAGGTGTCACACATCCAGGTGTCAACATCCAGGTGTCACACACATCCAGGTGTCACACATCCAGGTGTCACTCATCCAGGTGTCAACATCCAGGTGTCACACGTCCAGGTGTCACACATCCAGGTGTCAACATCCAGGTGTCACACATCCAGGTGTCACTCATCAAGGTGTCACACATCCAGGTGTCACATGTCCAGGTATCACACATCCAGGTGTCACACATCCAGGTGTCAAACATCCAGGTGTCAACATCCAGGTGTCAAACGTCCAGGTGTCACTCATCCAGGTGTCACACATCCAGGTGTCACACGTCCAGGTGTCACATCCAGGTGTCACACGTCCAGGTGTCACACATCCAGGTGTCACACGTCCAGGTGTCACACATCCAGGTGTCAACATCCAGGTGTCACACATCCAGGTGTCACACATCCAGGTGTCACACGTCCAGGTGTCAACATCCAGGTGTCACACATCCAGGTGTCACATGTCCAGGTGTCAACATCCAGGTGTCACACATCCAGTGTCATCCAGGTGTCACATCCAGGTGTCAACATCCAGGTGTCACACACATCCAGGTGTCACACATCCAGGTGTCACTCCATCCAGTCAGGTGTCAACATCCAGGTGTCCAGGTGTCACACTCCATCCAGGTGTCACACATCCAGGTGTCATCCATCAACATCCAGGTGTCACACATCCAGGTGTCACACATCCAGGTGTCAACATCCAGGTGTCACACACGTCCAGGTGTCACAGGTGTCATCAGGTGTCCACATCCAGGTGTCAAACATCCAGGTGTCACACGTCCAGGTGTCCAGGTGTGTCCAGGTGTCACTCATCAAGGTGTCAAATCATCCAGGTGTCACACATCCAGGTGTCACACATCCAGGTGTCACTCATCCAGGTGTCCAGGTGTCAACATCCAGGTGTCACACGTCCAGGTGTCACACATCCAGGGTGTCACACATCCAGGTGTCACACATCCAGTGTGTCATCATCAGGTGTCACACATCCAGGTGTCACATGTCCAGGTATCACACATCCAGGTGTCACTCATCCAGGTGTCAAACATCCAGGTGTCAACATCCAGGTGTCAAACTTCCAGGTGTCACATCCAGGTGTCATCCAGGTGTCCAGGTGTCACACATCCAGGTGTCACACGTCCAGGTGTCACACATCCAGGTGTCACAGGTGTCACAGGTGTCCAGGTGTCACACATCCAGGTGTCACATCCGGTGTCCAGGTGTCAACATCCAGGTGTCACACACCCAGGTGTCACACATCCAGGTGTCACACATCCAGGTTGTCCACACATCCAGGTGTCACACATCCAGGTGTCACACATCCAGGTGTCACTCATCCAGGTGTCAACATCCAGGTGTCAACATCCAGTGTCACATTCAGGGTTCACAATCACAGGTGTCACACATCCAGGTGTCAAACATCCAGGTGTCACACATCAGGTGTCACACATCCAGGTGTCACACGTCCAGGTGTCACATCAGTGTCAAGGTGTCACACATCCAGGTGTCACACAGGTGTCACACATCCAGGTGTCCACACATCCAGGTGTCACTCGTCCAGGTGTCACACATCCAGGTGTCACTCATTCAGGGTTCACACATCCAGGTGTCAACATCCAGGTGTCAACATCCAGGTGTCACTCGTCCAGGTGTCACACATCCAGGTGTCAACATCCAGGTGTCAAACGTCCAGGTGTCACATCCAGGTGTCACACATCCAGGTGTCACACATCCAGGTGTCACACGTCCAGGTGTCACACATCCAGGTGTCACACATCCAGGTGTCACACATCCAGGTGTCGTACGTCCAGGTGTCAACATCCAGGTAACACACACCCAGGTGTCACTTGTCCAGGTGTCAACATCCAGGTGTCACACATCCAGTTGTCCAGGTGTCACATCCAGGTGTCACACATCCGGTGTCACACATCCAGGTGTCACACATCCAGGTGTCACTCATCCAGGTGTCAACATCCAGGGTGTCACATCCAGGTGTCACACATCCAGGTGTTCACACATCCAGGTGTCAACATCCAGGTGTCACACGTCCAGGTGTCACACATCCAGGTGTCAACATCCAGGTGTCACACGTCCAGGTGTCACTCATCAAGGTGTCAACATCCAGGTGTCACACGTCCAGGTGTCACTCATCAAGGTGTCAAATATCCAGGTGTCACAGGTCCAGGTATCACACATCCAGGTGTCACTCGTCCAGGTGTCAACATCCAGGTGTCACTCATTCAGGGTTCACACATCCAGGTGTCAACATCCAGGTGTCACACGTCCAGGTGTCACACGTCCAGGTGTCACACATCCAGGTGTCAACATCCAGGTGTCACACGTCCAGGTGTCACACATCCAAGTGTCAACATCCAGGTGTCACACGTCCAGGTGTCACTCATCAAGGTGTCACACATCCAGGTGTCACACAGGTGTCACCATCCGGTGTCACACATCCAGGGGTGTCACACATCCAGGTGTCAACATCCAGGTGTCAACATCCAGGTGTCATCCAGGTGTCACATGTCCAGGTGTCAACATCCAGGTGTCACACATCCAGGTGTCACTCATCCAGGTGTCAACATCCAGGCGTCACACGTCCAGGTGTCACACATCCAGGTGTCACTCGTCCAGGTGTCCACATCCAGGTGTCACACGTCCAGGTGTCAACATCCAGGTGTCAACATCCAGGTGTCAACATCCAGGTGTCAAACGTCCAGGTGTCACTCATCCAGGTGTCACACATCCAGGTGTCACACATCCAGGTGTCAACATCCAGGTGTCACACATCCAGGTGTAACACATCCAGGTGTCACATGTCCAGATGTCAACATCCAGGTGTCACATTCAGATGTCACTCATCCAGGTGTCAACATCCAGGTGTCACTCATTCAGATGTCACACATCCAGGTGTCAACACCCAGGTGTCACTCATCCAGGTGTCACACGTCCAGGTGTCAACATCTAGGTGTCACATGTCCAGGTGTCACTCATCTAGGTGTCACTCATCCAGGTGTCAACATCCAGGTGTCACTCATTCAGGTGTCAAACATCCAGGTGTCACACATCCAGGTGTCACACATCCAGGTGTCAACATCCAGGTGTCACACATCCAGGTGTCACACATCCAGGTGTCACACGTCCAGGTGTCACACATCCAGGTGTCACACATCCAGGTGTCACACATCCAGGTGTCACACGTCCAGGTGTCAACATCCAGGTGTCACACATCCAGGTGTCACACGTCCAGGTGTCACACATCCAGGTGTCAACATCCAGGTGTCACACGTCCAGGTGTCACACATCCAGGTGTCACACATCCAGGTGTCAAAATCCAGGTGTCACACATCCAGGTGTCACTCATCCAGGTGTCAACATCCAGGTGTCACTCATTCAGGGGTCACACATCCAGGGTGTCACACGTCCAGGTGTCACTCATCCAGGTGTCACACATCCAGGTGTCAACATCCAGGTGTCACATGTCCAGGTGTCAACATCCAAGTGTCACATGTCCAGGTGTCAACATCCAGGTGTCACACATTCAGGTGTCACTCATCCAGGTGTCACACATCCAGGTGTCAACATCCAGGTGTCAACATCCAGGTGTCACACGTCCAGGTGTCACTCATCCAGGTGTCAACATCCAGGTGTCACACGTCCAGGTGTCACTCATCCAGGTGTCAAGATCTCACACATCCAGGTGTCAAGATCTCACACGTCCAGGTGTCAATCATTCAGGTGTCACACATCCAGGTGTCACACGTCCAGGTGTCACTCGTTCAGGTGTCACACATCCAGGTGTCAACATCCAGGTGTCAACATCCAGGTGTCACACATCCAGGTCACACATCCAGGTGTCAACATCCAGGTGTCACATGTCCAGGTGTCACACGTCCAGGTGTCACTCGTTCAGGTGTCACACATCCAGGTGTCAACATCCAGGTGTCACACATCCAGGTGTCAACATCCAGGTGTCAACATCCAGGTGTCACACATCCAGGTGTCACACATCCAGGTGTCAACATCCAGGTGTCACATGTCCAGGTGTCAACATCCAGGTGTCACACATTCAGGTGTCACTCATCTAGGTGTCAACATCCAGGTGTCACACATCCAGGTGTCACTCATCCAGGTGTCACACATCCAGGTGTCAACATCTCACACGTCCAGGTGTCACTCATCCAGGTGTCACTCATTCAGGTGTCACACATCAAGGTTTCACTCGTTCAGGTGTCACCTGAATGTGTGACATCCAGGTGTCACACATTCAGGTGTCAAACATCCAGGTGTCACTCATTCAAGTGTCACACATCCAGGTGTGACACATCCAGGTCTCACTCATCCAGGTGTCACACATCCAGGTGTCACTCATCCAGGTGTCACACATCCAGGTGTCACACATCCAGGTGCCACACATCCAGGTGTCACACATCCGTCTCCAGGTGTGATGGAGCAGATGGACTAGACATCACGTTTCAGTTCTGCACCGTTGTTGGTTTAACACACATGTGTCAAACACAAGGTTTCGTGGACCAAATGTGGCCCGTCACGTCATTTTATGTGGCCCTCGAGAGCTTGGGCATTATTGGCTTAAATTTTAAACCAATATTTTAAGACCTAAAATAAGCTTACACCGCTTTAAAGCGCATATTGACAATAAACTACATCTCCCATCATGCATTTCGTTGTTACCCACAACTATAAAGGTAGCTATGAGCAAGACGATTTTTCAGAACTGATGGACTTAAGAAAAACCTTTACAAACTAACCATGTCCAAGAAAAGAAAAACTGATGTTTCATGAATGATGAGAAAACAAATACAAATTTGTATCTCAATCTACGTCGACATTTTGACAGCAAACACGGTATGCTAAGTATGCTAACTTAGCCTACAAGAAAAACAAAGAACTGCTTCCGCTTCTGAAACCAAGGTAATGGATACTCTTACAACCACAAACCCTTAGTTTAATATAATAATAACTTAAATATTTGAAACTTGAATACATAATAAATACAGAAACTGTTATTTAACATTATAATAAGGTGTAATTTAATTTATTTTGATTTACATTGCATTTTGTTACATTAATGCTGTCAATCTGGCCCTTCGAGGGCAACCATAATGCTGGTTTAACGGATCTGTCTGATGCAGCCGCTTCACCAGCAGGACGTCCCTCGTCTCTGCAGTGGTGCTTCTGAATGTCTCTCTGAAGGTCCCACCACAGTCCTTCAACCAGGTCCAGGTCTAGAACGTTCCAGAACCTCGATTCGGTTCTTCTTCAGTCGTCCTGACGCAGCTCTGCTGCTGCATATAGGACCACCGTCCTGTCAGCTGTCCAGAACGTTCCAGAGGACAGAGGAGTTCATGGTCCCCAGACTGTCGTCCCTCCAGCACCTGGAGGTCGTCCTCTGGACGACTCTGAGGACTTTGACTCGTTTGTCCTAAAAATAACTGCAGGCTCAGGATCAATTAACTTTTCCACACCAACACTGCACAGAACGTTCCAGGAATTATGTAATTCCATCTAAAGGGCTGCAGAGCTGAACGGCGGCCCCTGATAGAGCTGAACGGCGCCCCCTGATGGAGGACGGTCCAAACTGCCTGGTGCCACAAACACACACACCTGCACGAGTCACAAACACCTTTTTCCAACCACGTTGTTATTTTTGTGCTTAAAACAGATAAAAAGTCGTCTGACTGTAAAGTCTCAGCATCAGGAAACTCAACCATCCACCTCTCTGAACAAAAGTGAAGAGAAACCAACGTTTCCTGGTGAATCCTGGGTAATACCTGGGTAACCCTGACGATTTAGAGGCGGAGCTACAGCGAAAACACTCACCATACGTCCTTGACCTCCAGAAACGCCGATGTTGTAGTTGTTCAAGGACGTCAGTGAAGCTGTTGGAGCTCCAGCGTCGAGAACCGCAGCTCCTGGTTCTGGTCCTGGTTCTGGTTCTGGTTCTGGTTCTGGTCTGGTCCTGGTCTGGTCCTGGTCCTGGTCCTGGTCCTGGTCCTGGTCCTGGTCCTGGTCTGGTCCTGGTCCTGGGTCTGGTCCTGGTCCTGGTCTGTGGTCTGGTCCTGGTCTGGTCTGGTCCTGGTCTGGTCCTGGTCCTGGTCCTGGTCTTCTGGTCCTGGTCCTGGTCTGGTACTGGTCCTGGTCCTGGTCCTGGTCCTGGTCCTGGTCTGGTCCTGGTCCTGGTCCTGGTGGTCCTGGTCCTGGTCCTGGTCCTGGTCCTGGTCCTGGTCCTGGTCTGGTCCTGGTCTGGTCCTGGTCCTGGTCCTGGTCCTGGTCCTGGTCCTGGTCTGGTCCTGGGTCTGGTCTGGTCCTGGTCCTGGTCCTGGTCCTGGTCCTGGTCCTGGTCCTGGTCCTGGTCCTGGTCTGGTCCTGGTCCTGGTCTGGTCTGGTGTCCTGGTCCTGGTCCTGGTCCTGGTCCTGGTCCTGGTCTGGTCTGGTCTGGTCCTGGTCCTGGTCCTGGTCCTGGTCCTGGTCCTGGTCCTGGTCCTGGTCCTGGTCTGGTCCTGGTTCTGGTCTGGTCCTGGTCCTGGTCCTGGTCCTGGTCTGGTCCTGGTCCTGGTCCTGGTCTGGTCCTGGTCCTGGTCCTGGTCCTGGTCCTGGTCCTGGTCCTGGTCCTGGTCTGGTCCTGGTCCTGGTCCTGGTCCTGGTCCTGGTCCTGGTCCTGGTCCTGGGTCCTGGTCCTGGTCCTGGGTCCTGGTCCTGGTCTGGTCCTGGTCCTGGGTCCTGGTCCTGGTCCTGGTCCTGGTCCTGGTCCTGGTCCTGGTCCTGGTCCTGGTCTGGTCCTGGTCCTGGTCCTGGTCCTGGTCCTGGTCCTGGTCCTGGTCCTGGTCTGGTCCTGGTCCTGGTCTGGTCTGGTCCTGGTCTGGTCCTGGTCCTGGTCCTGGTCTGGTCCTGGTCCTGGTCCTGGTCCTGGTCCTGGTCTGGTCCTGGTCCTGGTCCTGGTCCTGGTCTGGTCTGGTCTGGTCTGGTCCTGGTCCTGGTCTGGTCTGGTCCTGGTCCTGGTCCTGGTCCTGGTCCTGGTCTGGTCCTGGACCTGGTCCTGGTCATGGTCCTGGTCTGGTCCTGGTCCCTGGTCTGGTCCTGGTCCTGGTCCTGGTCCTGGTCTGGTGGTCCTGGTCTGGTGGTCCCTGGTCTGGTCTGGTCCTGGTCCTGGTCCTGGTCCTGGTCTGGCTGGTCCTGGTCCTGGTCCTGGTCTGGTCCTGGTACTGGTCTGGTCTGGTCCTGGTCCGCTCTGGTCTGGTCTGGTCTGGTCCTGGTCCTGGTCCTGGTCTGGTCCTGGTCTGGTCCTGGTCTGGTCCTGGTCCTGGTCTGGTCCTGGTCTGGTCTGGTCCTGGTCCTGGTCCTGGTCCTGGTCCTGGTCCTGGTGGTCCTGGTCCTGGTCCTGGTCCTGGTGGTCCTGGTCTGGTCTGGTCCTGGTCCCTGGGGGTCTGGTGGTCTGGTCCTGGTCCTGGTCCTGGTCTGGTCTGGTCTGGTCCTGGTCTGGTCCTGGTCCTGGTCCTGGTCCTGGTCTGGTCCTGGTCTGGTCCTGGTCTGGTCCTGGTCCTGGTCTGGTCTGGTCTGGTCCTGGTCTGGTCCTGGTCTGGTCTGGTCTGGTCCTGGTCCTGGTCCTGGTCCTGGTCTGGTCCTGGTCTGGTATGGTCTGGTCTGGTCTGGTCTGGTCTGGTCCTGGTCTGGTCCTGGTCCTGGTCCTGGTGGTCTGGTCTGGTCTGGTCCTGGTCCTGGTCTGGTCATGGTCTGGTCCTGGTCCTGGTCCTGGTCCTGGGCCTGGTCTGGTTCTGGTCTGGTTATGGTCTGGTCTGGTCCTGGTCTGGTCCTGGTCCTGGTCCTGGTCCTGGTCCTGGTCTGGTCTGGTCCTGGTCCTGGTCCTGTTATTCAAAAGCAACAATTTTACGACATGAAATTGTCTTTTTATATCAGAAAGTTGAGATTTTATAAAAGTTGATTTTCTACGATGAAAAGTAGAAATTTCTAGTTCAAGTCTGAATTTTGTGAAATGTATGAACAAAATATAAATAACAATGATTTTAGAGGAAAAAGTAATTATTAAAAAAAATTCACAAATTTAAAACAAAAATTTGCTTTAAAAAAAAAAAAAAAGTAAAAATTGCAATTTCTGGACAAAAAGCTGCAATTTTACAATGAAAAAGTCAAACTTTTATGTTTTTTGACAAATATTAGTTTTTATGTGACATAAAGTCATAAAAGTCTTTTTGTCAAAACATTTAATAAAGTTTATGTTTTACAGCAACAACAAAAGATAACTTAATTTTTTTTTTTAATTTTAAATTTTAAACGAATGAAATGATTTGACATTTTTTATTTTATTAAAAAAAATTGTGATTTTTAGGACAAAAAGTTGCAATTTATACAATGAAACCGCAATTTTTGCAAAATAAGAGAATTTATGACAAAATTGATTTTTTTTTTTTTAATATGAAAGTCACAATCCTGAGGGGTATACTACGAAGCGAGATTAGAGGGTTAGCGAGGTATGTTGAGTCTAAAACCAGGATTTCCGGTACCACGAAGGTGGCTCTCTTTCAACCTGGCTAGATCACCATGGTAACTTACTCTGCAAACTTATCCTGGTCCGGAGCAGGTTATGTGCAGAGTTTAGGCTCAAATCGGCTCTAAAAAGCACCGCCCTTTCACTTTCACTTTCACCCAATCCTATTGACTTTAGCGCCAGGATTGTGCATGGATAGGAAGAGAGTATTCAGAGACCGGACTGGTCCGCTGGCTTCCCATGACCATATTCTCTATGAACGCTAGAGATTTCCAGCTGAGGGAATACGTTACATTTGTAATCTGCTAGAGCCAGATATTGGCAGCGCCACCAAACGCAGCCGTGCGCTCACAGTAGCGCAAACGGTGTGCGTTTCTTTGCGTTTCTTTGCTGCGGGAACCTACATCCATTCAGTTGGTGATGCAGAAAATCTGAGCCAGAATACTGGAATAAAGGTTGTACTTGCTCTTACTAAACTGCCGAATATGTTTGTAGTATTCCCTGGGGCCATCAAATGCCCACGGTTCCAGCAATCCAACTCAAAACACGCCCTCCTCCAAAAGCTCACCCCTCGAAACCACGCCTTCACATGATTTGCATGAACCATGGGAGGGACTATGGACGATATTAGGCAGTCTCAGACTCAGGTTTTTTTTAATTTCATGCAAAATTGAAAATTTCAGGCAATATTGTAAAAAGTGTTGCAAAAAAACAACACCCACCCCACCTTTAATAGTCCATTATATTGATAATCAGTGTGACGTGGAATTTCATGTGAAATGTTTTAATATAATTTATTCATAAGATTCCCCCAGGGTGATAGGGTACCTATTAAAGTGGCCGGTGTATATTGGTATCACAGATAATATTAAATCTTAAATTAATTTCACATAGATTTAGCAAAAAACTAAAGTGATTTTCATTTATCATTCATAATGGGACAGTCAGACCTACATAATGTTTAAATCTGCTGCATTAAGTTTAAAGTTTAAGCGCTCTAAAAGAGGGAGGGAGATTAATTATGGTGGTAAAATATATATAATGGTGAAATAAATGTAATTTACGATTTTACATGATCTGCAATTTTTTGCCAGCACTCCTCTCTGGCTTTATTCGCACCTACAGTGTTGCTTTTGGCCATAAAGATTTCTTTGAAATCCTCATAGCTCTGCATTATTAAAACCTGTTCCTCCTGACTGAAATATACGGACCGCCATCTATCCATTTGATCCGGAATAGGCGTCAAATGACGCGTCAAACGCCCCCTTTTATGTGAACGCGCACAGAGCAGAAAGCAGAAAGCCGCGGTTAACAAAGATAGTTGATAACCACCGTCGTGCTACCAGTTATCTCTGATGGCGAGTTTCAGGTTTGTTAAGCCAGCTCACCCAAAGAAAGCCTGGGTGTGTCCAACTTGCTTCGTAGTACAGCCCTCTACAGAGAGAAATCAGCAGACGAGCAGGTCCTCCTGGTTCTGGATCAGGTTTTCAGAGGTTCTGATTTTGCCGGGAGGTTCGCACAAATCCTCTCCTTCATCCTGCTCACCTGCTCACCTGCTCACCTGCTCACATGCGTCACGGTAGAGCGTCGCTGTCAGGATCTTCTCTCCAGAAGGCCGACTGTTGCCGTGAGCAACCGCTGGAGATGACATGACTGATGGAAATGTCACCACGGGAATCTTTTCAGCCTGAAGAGGCGAACTGCAACGAGTTTGAGCATCAAGGAGGAAAATATCATCCTGAAGATGGTCGCCATGGTGACACTGTTATGTAGCGACAACCATATCAACAGAAAAACAGCTGGAGGTCCTGGAGAGATGCAGGAGACCGCAGTTCCTCCACCGACCACTAGAGGCTGTAGTTCCTCCACCGACCACTAGAGGCTGCAGTTCCTCTACCGACCACTAGAGGCTGCGGTTCGTCCACCTACCACTAGAGGCTGCAGTTCCTCTACCGACCGCTAGAGGCTGCGGTTTGTCTACCAACCTCTAGAGGCTGCGGTTCTTAGAGGCTGCAGTTCCTCCACCGACCGCTAGAAGCTGCGGTTCCTCTACCGAGGCTGCGGTTCCTCTACTGATCTCTAGAGGCTGCGGTTCCTCTACCAACCACTAGAGGCTGCAGTTCCTCTACCGACCACTAGAGGCTGCGGTTCCTCCACCGACCGCTAGAGGCTGCAGTTCCTAGAGGCTGCAGTTCCTCTACCGACCGCTAGAGGCTGCAGTTCCTCTACCGACCGCTAGAGGCTGCGGTTTGTCTACCAACCTCTAGAGGCTGCGGTTCCTCTACCGACCGTTAGAGGCTGCGGTTCCTCTACCGACTGCTAGAGGCTGCGGTTCCTCTACCGAGGCTGCGGTTCCTCTACCAACCACTAGAGGCCATGGTTCCTCTACCGACCGCTAGAGGCTGCGGTTCCTCTACCGACCGCTAGAGGCTGCGGTTCCTAGAGGCTGCAGTTCCTCTACCAACCGCTAGAGGCTGCAGTTCCTCTACCGACCGCTAGAGGTCGGTAGAGGAACTACTGTCTACCAACCTCTAGAGGCTGCGGTTCTTAGAGGCTGCAGTTCCTCTACCGACCGCTAGAGGCTGCGGTTCCTCTACCGAGGCTGCAGTTCCTCTACTGATCTCTAGAGGCTGCGTTTCCTCTACCAACCACTAGAGGCTGCAGTTCCTCTACCGACCACTAGAGGCTGCGGTTCCTCCACCGACCGCTAGAGGCTGCAGTTCCTAGAGGCTGCAGTTCCTCTACCGACCGCTAGAGGCTGCAGTTCCTCTACCGACCGCTAGAGGCTGCGGTTTGTCTACCAACCTCTAGAGGCTGCGGTTCCTCTACCGACCGCTAGAGGCTGCGGTTTCCTCTACCGAGGCTGCGGTTCCTCTACCGGTTCCTCTACCGACCACTAGAGGCCGCGGTTCCTCTACTGACCGCTAGAGGCTGCGGTTCCTCTACCGACCGCTAGAGGCTGCGGTTCCTAGAGGCTGCAGTTCCTCTACCAACCGCTAGAGGCTGCGGTTCTTCTACCGACCGCTAGAGGCTGAGGTTCCTCCACCGACCACTAGAGGCTGCAGTTCCTAGAGGCTACAGTTCCTTTACCGACCGCTAGAGGCTGCGGTTCTTCTACCGACCGCTAGAGGCTGAGGTTCCTCCACTGATCACTAGAGGCTGCAGTTCCTAGAGGCTACAGTTCCTCTACCGACCGCTAGAGGCTGCAGTTCCTCTACCGACCACTAGAGGCTGCAGTTCCTCTACTGACCACTAGAGGCTGCTCTAGAGGCTGCAGTTCCTCGACCGACCGCTAGAGGCTGCAGTTCCTCTACCGACCGCTAGAGGCTGCAGTTCCTCTACCCACCGCTAGAGGCTGCGGTTCTTAGAGGCTGCAGTTCCTCTACCGACCGCTAGAGGCTGCGGTTCCTCTACCGAGGCTGCGGTTCCTCTACCGACCTCTAGAGGCTGCGGTTCCTCCACCGACCGCTAGCTGCAGTTCCTAGAGGCTGCAGTTCCTCTACCGACCGCTAGAGGCTGCAGTTCCTCTACCGACCACTAGAGGCTGCGGTTCGTCTACCAACCTCTAGAGGCTGCGGTTCCTCTACCGACCGCTAGAGGCTGCGGTTCCTCTATCGACTGCTAGAGGCTACGGTTCCTCTACCGAGGCTGCGGTTCCTCTACCGACCACTCAAGGTTGCAGTTCCTCTAGTGACCACAAGAGGTTGCAGTTCCTCTACTGACCACTAGAGGTTGCAGTTCCTCTACCGACCACTAGAGGCTGCAGTTCCACTACCGACCGCCAGAGGCTGCAGTTCCTCTACCGACCGCTAGAGGCTGCGGTTCCTCTACCAACTGCTAGAGGCTGCGGTTCCTCTACCAACCTCTAGAGGCTGCAGTTCCTCTACCAACCTTTAGAGGCTGCAGTTCCTCTACCGACCACTAGAGGCTGCGGTTTCTCTACTGAGGCTGCGGTTCCTCTACCGACCTCTAGAGGCTGCGGTTTCTCCACCGACCGCTAGCTGCAGTTCCTAGAGGCTGCAGTTCCTCTACCGACCGCTAGAGGCTGCAGTTCCTCTACCGACCGCTAGAGGCTGCTGTTCGTCTACCAACCTCTAGAGGCTGCGGTTCCCCTACCGACCGCTAGAGGCTGCAGTTCCTCTACCGACTGCTAGAGGCTGCGGTTCCTCTACCGAGGCTGCGGTTCCTCTACCGACCCTAGAGGCTGCGGTTCCTCCACCTAAGAGGCTGCAGTCTACGACCACTAGAGGCTGGCAGTTCCTCTACTGACCGCTAGAGGCTGCAGTTCCTCTACCGACCACTAGAGGCTGCAGTTCCACTACCGAACGCTAGAGGCTGCAGTTCCTCTACCGACCGCTAGAGGCTGCGGTTCCTCTACCAAATGCTAGAGGCTGCGGTTCCTCTACCAACCACTAGAGGCTGCAGTTCGTCTACCGACCTTTTGAGGCTGCGGTTCCTCTACCGACCGCCAGAGGCTGCGGTTCCTAGAGGCTGCAGTTCCTCTACCGACCGCTAGAGGCTGCAGTTCCTCTACCGACCGCTAGAGGCTGTGGTTCCTCTACCGACCCTAGAGGCCTGCAGTTCCTCTACCGCTAGAGGCTGCGGTTCCTCTAACAACCACTAGAGGCTGCAGTTCCTCTACTGACCACTAGAGGTTGCAGTTCCTCTACCAACCGCTAGAGGCTGCAGTTCCTCTACCGACCGCTAGAGGCTGCACTTTCCTAGAGGCTGCAGTTCCTCACCTAACCGGCTAGAGGCTGCAGTTCCTCTACCAACCTCTAGAGGCTGCAGTTCCTCTACCAACCTCTAGAGGCTGCAGTTCCTCTACCGACCACTAGAGGCTGCAGTTGCTTTCTCTTCTCTACCGACCCACTAGAGGCTGTGGTTCCTCTACCGACCGCTAGAGGCTTGGGTTCTCTAGAGGCTGCAGTTCCTCTACCGACCACTAGAGGCTGCGGTTCCTCTACTGACCGGCTAGAGGCTGCAGTTCCTCTACTTACCACTAGAGGCTGCAGTTCTCTACCGACACTAGAGGTTGCAGTTCCTCTAGTGACCACTAGAGGCTGCAGTTCCTCTATGACCACTAGAGGCTGCAGTTCCTAGAGGCTGCAGTTCCTCTACCGACCCCTAGAGGCTGCGGTTCCTCTACCGACCGAGGCCGCTAGAGGCTGCAGTCCTCTAGCTAGAGGCTGCAGTTCCTCCACCGACCGCTAGAGGCTGCAGTTCCCTGCTGCAGTTCCTACCGACCGCTAGAGGCTGCAGTTCCTCTATTCCTCTACCGACCTCTAGAGGCTGCGGTTTCCTCTACCGACCAGTTCTAGAGGCTGCAGTTCCCTTCTAGAGGCTGCAGTTCCTCTACCGACCGCTAGAGGCTGCTGCGGTTCCTCTACCGACCGCTAGAGGCTGCCGTTCCCTAGAGGCTGCGGTTCCTCTACCGACCGACCCTAGAGGCTGCGGTTTCCTCCCACGACCGCTAGAGGCTGCAGTTCCTCTACCTTTCCTCTACCTAGAGGCTAGAGGCTGCAGTTCCTCTACCGACCCTCTAGAGGCTGCAGTTCCTCTAGACCACTAGAGGCTGCAGTTCCTCTCCTCTACCGCTAGAGGCTGCGGTTCCTCTACCGAGGCTGCGGTTCCTCTACCGACCTCTAGAGGCTGCGGTTCCTCTACCGACCGCTAGAGGCTGCAGTTTCCTCTACCGACCGCTAGAGCTGCTCGGTTTCAGTTCTACCGACCGCTAGAGGCTGCAGTTCCTCTACCGACCGCTAGAGCTGCGGCTCGCGATCCTCTACTACCGACCACTAGAGGCTGCAGTTCCTATACTGACCGCTAGAGGCTGTGGTTCCTATACTGACCGCTAGAGGCTGTGGTTTCTCTACCAACTGCTAGAGGCTGCACTTCCTCTACCGACCACTAGAGGCTTTCAGTTCTCTCTACCGTCCTCTAGAGGCTGCGGTTCCTCTACCGACCGCTAGAGGCTGCGGTTCTCTAGAGGCTGCGGTTCCTCTAACCGACCGCTAGCTAGAGGCTGCAGTTCCTCTACCGACCGCTAGAGGCTGTGCTTTGTCTACCAACCTCTAGAGGCTGCGGTTCCTCTACCGACCGCTAGAGGCTGCGGTTCCTCTACCGAGGCTGCGGTTCCTCTACCGACCACTAGAGGCCGCGGTTCCTCTACCGACCGCTAGAGGCTGCGGTTCCTCTACCGACCGCTAGAGGCTGCGGTTTCTCTACCGACCGCTAGAGGCCGCGGTTCCTTTACCGACCGCTAGAGGCTGCGGTTCTTCTACCGACCGCTAGAGGCTGAGGTTCCTCCACTGATCACTAGAGGCTGCAGTTCCTAGAGGCTACAGTTCCTCTACCGACCTCTAGCGGACCTCTAGAGCTGAGCTGCAGTTCCTCTACTGACCACTAGAGGCTGCTCTAGAGGCTGCGTTCCTCTACCGACCGCTAGAGGCTGCAGTTCCTCTACCGACCGCTAGAGGCTGCAGTTCCTCACCCGACCGCTAGAGGCTGCGGTTCTCTACGAGAGGCTGCGGTTCCTCTACCGACCACTAGAGGCTGCGGTCCTCTCGCTAGGGCTTGCAGTTCCTCTACCGACCGCTAGAGGCTTGCGGTTGTCTACCAACCTCTAGAGGCTGCGGTTCCTTACCCTGACCGCTAGAGGCTGCGGTTTCCTCTACCGAGCTACTGCGGTTCCTCTACCACCCTAGAGGCTGAGGCTTTAGAGGCTGCAGTTCCTCTACCGACCGCTAGAGGCTGCGGTTCCTCTACCCGAGGCTGCAGTTCCTCTACCGACCTCTAGAGGCTGCGGTTCCTCTACCGACCATTAGAGGCCCTGCGGTTTTCTACACGACCGCTAGAGGCTGCAGTTCCTCTAGAGGCTGTGAGTTCTCTAAACGACGCGTTCCTCTATAGAGGCTGCAGTTCCTCTACCTGACCGCTAGAGGCTGCGTTGTCTACCGACCTCTAGAGGCTGCGGTTCCTCTTAAAAAGACGCTAGAGGCTGCGGTTCCTCTACCGACCACTAGAGGCTGCAGTTCCTCTACCGACCGCTAGAGGCGCAGTTCCTCTACCGAGGCTGCGGTTCCTCTACCGACCCTAGAGGCCGCGGTTCCTCTACCGACCGCTAGAGGCTGCGGTTCTACCGACCCTAGAGCTGCGGTTCCTTAGACCGCTAGAGGCTGCAGTTCCTACCCTGCTAGAGGCTGCAGTCCTCCTCTACTGCTTCTCTACCGACCACTAGAGGCTGCGGTTCCTATGACCGCTAGAGGCTGCAGTTCCTCTACCTGACCGCTAGAGGCTGTGCTTTGTCTACCAACTGCTAGAGGCTGCGGTTCCTCTACAGACCGCTAGAGTTCTCGGTTCCTCGACCCTAGAGGCTGCGGTTCCTCTACCGACCGCTAGAGGCTGCAGTTCCTCTACCGACCGCTAGAGGCTAGAGGCTGCGGTTCCTCTACCGAACCTCTAGAGGCTGCGGCTTGCGGTTCCTCTACCGACCGCTAGAGGCCGCGGTTCCTTCTACCGACCGCTAGAGGCTGCAGGTTCCTCTTCTACCGACCGCTAGAGGCTGAGGTTCCCCTCCACTGATCACTAGAGCTGGCTGCAGTTCCCCTAGAGGCTACCGTTCCTCTACCGACCGCTAGAGGCTGCAGTTCCTCTAGAGGCTGACCACGATAGCTGCTCTAGAGCTGCCAGTTCCTCGACCGAGCCGCTAGAGGCTGCAGTTCCTCTACCGACCCGCTAGAGGACCTATAGAGGCTGCAGTTCCTCTACCCACCTAGAGGCCTGCGGTTCTTAGAGGCTGCAGTTTCCTCCTACCGACCGCTAGGGCTGCGGTTCCTCTACCGAGGCTGCGGTTCCTCTACCGACCTCTAGAGGCTGCGGTTCCTCCACCGACCGCTAGCTGTAGTTCCTAGAGGCTGCAGTTCCTCTACCGACCGCTAGAGGCTGCAGTTCCTCTACCGACCACTAGAGGCTGCGGTTCGTCTACCAACCTCTAGAGGGCTGCGGTTCCTTCTACTACCGACCGCTAGAGGCTGCGGTTCCTCTACCGACGCTAGAGGCTGCGGTTCCTCTATGACCCTAGAGGCTGCGGTTCCTCTACCGACCACTAGAGGTTGCAGTTCCTCTAATGACCACAAGAGGTTGCAGTTCCTCTACTGACCACTAGAGGTTGCAGTTCCTCTACCGACCACTAGAGGATGCAGTTCCACTACCGACCGCTAGAGGCTGCAGTTCCTCTACCGACCGCTAGAGGCTGCGGTTCCTCTACCGAGGCTGCGGATCCTCTACTGACCACTAGAGGCTGCAGTTCCTATACTGACCGCTAGAGGCTGTGGTTCCTATACTGACCGCTAGAGGCTGTGGTTCCTCTACCAACTGCTAGAGGCTGCACTTCCTCTACCAACCACTAGAGGCTTCAGTTCCTCTACCGTCCTCTAGAGGCTGCGGTTCCTCTACCGACCGCTAGAGGCTGCAGTTCCTCTACCGACCGCTAGAGGCTGCAGTTCCTCTACCGACCGCTAGAGGCTGTGCTTTGTCTACCAACCTCTAGAGGCTGCAGTTCCTCTACCGACCGCTAGAGGCTGCGGTTCCTCTAGTGACCACTACAGGCTGCAGTTCCTCTACCAACCGCTAGAGGCTGCGGTTCCTCTACCGAGGCTGCGGTTCCTCTACCGACCTATAGAGGCTGCGGTTCCTCTACCGACCAGTAGAGGCTGCGGTTTCTCCCACGACCGCTAGAGGCTGCAGTTACTATAGGCTGCAGTTCCTGTACCAACCGCTAGAGGCTGCAGTTCCTCTACCGACCGCTAGAGGCTGTGCTTTGTCTACCAACCTCTAGAGGCTGCGGTTCCTCTACCGACCGCTAGAGGCTGCGGTTCCTCTAGTGACCACTACAGGCTGCAGTTCCTCTACCAACCGCTAGAGGCTGCGGTTCCTCTACCGAGGCTGCGGTTCCTCTACCGACCACTAGAGGCCGCGGTTCCTCTACCGACCGCTAGAGGCTGCGGTTCCTCTACCGACCGCTAGAGGCTGCGGTTTCACTACCGACCGCTAGAGGCTGCAGTTCCTCTACCGACTGCTAGAGGCTGCGGTTTCCTCTACCGAGGCTGCGGATCCTCTACTGACCACTAGAGGCTGCAGTTCCTATACTGACCGCTAGAGGCTGTGGTTCCTATACTGACCGCTAGAGGCTGTGGTTTCTCTACCAACTGCTAGAGGCTGCACTTCCTCTACCAACCACTAGAGGCTTCAGTTCCTCTACCGTCCTCTAGAGGCTGCGGTTCCTCTACCGACCGCTAGAGGCTGTGGTTCCTAGAGGCTGCAGTTCCTCTACCGACCGCTAGAGGCTGCAGTTCCTCTACCGACCGCTAGAGGCTGTGCTTTGTCTACCAACCTCTAGAGGCTGCGGTTCCTCTACCGACCGCTAGAGGCTGCGGTTTCTCTACCGAGGCTGCGGTTCCTCTACCGACCACTAGAGGCCGCGGTTCCTCTACCGACCACTAGAGGCTGCGGTTCCTCTACTGACCGCTAGAGGCTGCGGTTCCTTTACCGACCGCTAGAGGCTGCGGTTCTTCTACCGACCGCTAGAGGCTGAGGTTCCTCCACTGATCACTAGAGGCTGCAGTTCCTAGAGGCTACAGTTCCTCTACCGACCGCTAGAGGCTGCAGTTCCTCTACCGACCTCTAGAGGCTGCAGTTCCTCTACTGACCACTAGAGGCTGCTCTAGAGGCTGCAGTTCCTCTACCGACCGCTAGAGGCTGCAGTTCCTCTACCCACCGCTAGAGGCTGCGGTTCTTAGAGGCTGCAGTTCCTCTACCGACCGCTAGAGGCTGCGGTTCCTCTACCGAGGCTGCGGTTCCTCTACCGACCTCTAGAGGCTGCTGTTCCTCCACCGACCGCTAGCTGCAGTTCCTAGAGGCTGCAGTTCCTCTACCGACCGCTAGAGGCTGCAGTTCCTCTACCGACCACTAGAGGCTGCGGTTCGTCTACCAACCTCTAGAGGCTGCGGTTCCTCTACCGACCGCTAGAGGCTGCGGTTCCTCTATCGACTGCTAGAGGCTGCGGTTCCTCTACCGAGGCTGCGGTTCCTCTACCGACCACTAGAGGTTGCAGTTCCTCTAATGACCACAAGAGGTTGCAGTTCCTCTACTGACCACTAGAGGTTGCAGTTCCTCTACCGACCACTAGAGGATGCAGTTCCACTACCGACCGCTAGAGGCTGCAGTTCCTCTACCGACCGCTAGAGGCTGCGGTTCCTCTACCAACTGCTAGAGGCTGCGGTTCCTCTACCAACCACTAGAGGCTGCAGTTCCTCTACCGACCTTTAAAGGCTGCAGTTCCTCTACCGACCGCTAGAGGCTGCGGTTTCTCTACTGAGGCTGCAGTTCCTCTACCGACCTCTAGAGGCTGTGGTTCCTCCACCGACCGCTAGCTGCAGTTCCTAGAGGCTGCAGTTCCTCTACCGACCGCTAGAGGCTGCAATTCCTCTACCAACCGCTAGAGGCTGCGGTTCGTCTACCAACCTCTAGAGGCTGCGGTTCCCCTACCGACCACTAGAGGCTGCGGTTCCTCTACCGACTGCTAGAGGCTGCGGTTCCTCTACCGAGGCTGCGGTTCCTCTACCGACCACTAGAGGTTGCAGTTCCTCTAGTGACCACTAGAGGTTGCAGTTCCTCTACTGACCACTAGAGTTTGCAGTTCCTCTACCGACCACTAGAGGCTGCAGTTCCACTACCGACCGCTAGAGGCTGCAGTTCCTCTACCGACCGCTAGAGGATGCGGTTCCTCCACCAACTGCTAGAGGCTGCGGTTCCTCTACCAACCACTAGAGGCTGCAGTTCGTCTACCGACCTTTTGAGGCTGCAGTTCCTCTACCGACCGCCAGAGGCTGCGGTTCCTAGAGGCTGCAGTTCCTCTACCGACCGCTAGAGGCTGCAGTTCCTCTATCGACCGCTAGAGGCTGTGGTTCCTCTACCGACCCTAGAGGCTGCAGTTCCTAGAGGCTGCAGTTCCTCTACCGACCGGTAGAGGCTGCGGTTCCTCTACTGGCCGCTAGAGGCTGCAGTTCCTCTAGTGACCACTACAGGCTGCAGTTCCTCTACCAACCGCTAGAGGCTGTGGTTCCTCTACCAACCACTAGAGGCTGCGGTTCCTCTACCAACCACTAGAGGCTGCAGTTCCTCTACTGACCACTAGAGGTTGCAGTTCCTCTACCAAACGCTAGAGGCTGTCGTTCCTCTACCGACCGCTAGAGGCTGCAGTTCCTAGAGGCTGCAGTTCCTCTACCAACCGGTAGAGGCTGCAGTTCCTCTACCGACCGCTAGAGGCTGCAGTTCCTCTACCAACCTCTAGAGGCTGCAGTTCCTCCACCGACCACTAGAGGCTGCAGTTTCTCTACCGACCACTAGAGGCTGTGGTTCCTCTACCGATCGCTAGAGGCTTGGGTTCCTAGAGGCTGCAGTTCCTCTACCGACCGCAAGAGGCTGCGGTTCCTCTACTGATGGCTAGAGGCTGCAGTTCCTTTAGTTACCACTAGAGGATGCAGTTACTCTATCGACAACTAGAGGTTGCAGTTCCTCTAGTGACCATTAGAGGTTGCAGTTCCTCTATGACCACTAGAGGCTGCAGTTCCTAGAGGCTGCAGTTCCTCTACCGACCTCTAGAGGCTGCGGTTCCTCTACCGACCGCTAGAGGCTGCGGTTCCTAGAGGCTGCAGTTCCTCTACCGACCGCTAGAGGCTGCAGTTCCTCTACCGACCGCTAGAGGCTGCGGTTCTTCTATCAACCGCTAAAGGCTGCGATTCCTCCACCGGCCACTAGAGGCTGCAGTTCCTAAAGGCTACAGTTCCTCCACCGACCGCTAGAGGCTGCAGTTCCTCCACCGACCGCTAGAGGCTGCAGTTCCTCTACCGACCTCTAGAGGCTGCCGTTCCTCTACCGACCGCTAGAGGCTGCTCTAGAGTCTGCAGTTCCTTGACCGACCGCTAGAGGCTGCAGTTCCTCTACCCACCGCTAGAGGCTGCGGTTCCTCTACCCACCGCTAGAGGCTGCGGTTTTTAGAGGCTGCAGTTCCTCTATCGACCGCTAGAGGCTGCGGTTCCTCTACCGAGGCTGCAGTTCCTCTACCGACCTCTAGAGGCTGCGGTTCCTCTACCGACCAGTAGAGGCTGCGGTTTCTCCCACGACCGCTAGAGGCTGCAGTTCCTAGAGACTGCAGTTCCTCTACCGACCGCTAGAGGCTGCAGTTCCTCTACCGACCGCTAGAGGCTGCGGTTCATCTACCAACCTCTACAGGCTGCGGTTCCTCTACCGACCGCTAGAGGCTGCAGTTCCTCTACCGACTGCTAGAGGCTGCGGTTCCTCTACCGAGGCTGCGGTTCGACTACTGACCACTAGAGGCTGCAGTTCCTATACTGACCGCTAGAGGCTGTGGTTCCTCTACCAACTGCTAGAGGCTGCACTTCCTCTACCAACCACTAGAGGCTTCAGTTCCTCTACCGTCCTCTAGAGGCTGCGGTTCCTCTACCGACCGCTAGAGGCTGTGGTTCCTAGAGGCTGCAGTTCCTCTACCGACCGCTAGAGGCTGCAGTTCCTCTACCGACCTCTAGAGGCTGTGGTTCTTCTACCAACCGCTAGAGGCTGCGGTTCCTAGAGGCTGCAGTTCCTCTACCGACCGCTAGAGGCTGTGGTTCCTCTAGTGACCACTAGAGGCTGCAGTTCCTCTACCGACCGTTAGAGGCTGCGGTTCCTCTACCAACCGCTAGAGGCTGCGGTTCCTTTACCAACCGCTAGAGGCTGCGGTTCCTCTACCGACTGCTAGAGGCTGCGGTTCCTCTACCGAGGCTGCGGTTCCTCTACTGACCGCTAGAGGCTGCGGTTCCTAGAGGCTGCAGTTCCTCTACCGACCGCTAGAGGCTGCAGTTCCTCTACCGACCGCTAGAGGCTGCGGTTCTTCTATCAACCGCTAAAGGCTGCGATTCCTCCACCGGCCACTAGAGGCTGCAGTTCCTAAAGGCTACAGTTCCTCCACCGACCGCTAGAGGCTGCAGTTCCTCCACCGACCGCTAGAGGCTGCAGTTCCTCTACCGACCTCTAGAGGCTGCCGTTCCTCTACCGACCGCTAGAGGCTGCTCTAGAGTCTGCAGTTCCTTGACCGACCGCTAGAGGCTGCAGTTCCTCTACCCACCGCTAGAGGCTGCGGTTCCTCTACCCACCGCTAGAGGCTGCGGTTTTTAGAGGCTGCAGTTCCTCTATCGACCGCTAGAGGCTGCGGTTCCTCTACCGAGGCTGCAGTTCCTCTACCGACCTCTAGAGGCTGCGGTTCCTCTACCGACCAGTAGAGGCTGCGGTTTCTCCCACGACCGCTAGAGGCTGCAGTTCCTAGAGACTGCAGTTCCTCTACCGACCGCTAGAGGCTGCAGTTCCTCTACCGACCGCTAGAGGCTGCGGTTCATCTACCAACCTCTAGAGGCTGCGGTTCCTCTACCGACCGCTAGAGGCTGCAGTTCCTCTACCGACTGCTAGAGGCTGCGGTTCCTCTACCGAGGCTGCGGTTCCTCTACTGACCACTAGAGGCTGCAGTTCCTATACTGACCGCTAGAGGCTGTGGTTCCTCTACCAACTGCTAGAGGCTGCACTTCCTCTACCAACCACTAGAGGCTTCAGTTCCTCTACCGTCCTCTAGAGGCTGCGGTTCCTCTACCGACCGCTAGAGGCTGCAGTTCCTCTACCGACCTCTAGAGGCTGTGGTTCTTCTACCAACCGCTAGAGGCTGCGGTTCCTAGAGGCTGCAGTTCCTCTACCGACCGCTAGAGGTTGTGGTTCCTCTAGTGACCACTAGAGGCTGCAGTTCCTCTACCGACCGCTAGAGGCTGCGGTTCCTCTACCAACCGCTAGAGGCTGCGGTTCCTTTACCAACCGCTTGAGGCTGCGGTTCCTCTACCGACTGCTAGAGGCTGCGGTTCCTCTACCGAGGCTGCGGTTCCTCTACTGACCACTAGAGGCTGCAGTTCCTATACTGACCGTTAGAGGCTGTGGTTCCTCTACCAACTGCTAGAGGCTGCACTTCCTCTACCAACCACTAGAGGCTTCAGTTCATCTACCGTCCTCTAGAGGCTGCGGTTCCTCTACCGACCGCTAGAGGCTGCGGTTCCTAGAGGCTGCAGTTCCTCTACCGACCGCTAGAGGCTGCAGTTCCTCTACCGACCTTTAGAGGCTGTGGTTCCTCTGCCAACCGCTAGAGGCTGCGGTTCCTAGAGGCTGCAGTTCCTCTACCGACCGCTAGAGGCTGCGGTTCCTCTAGTGACTACTAGAGGTTGCAGTTCCTCTACCGACCGCTAGAGGCTGTGGTTCCTCTACCGACCGCTAGAGGCTGCAGTTCCTAGAGGCTGCAGTTCCTCAACCGACAGGTAGAGGCTGCAGTTCCTCTACCGACCTCTAGAGGCTGCGGGTCCTCTACCGACCATTAGAGGCTGCAGCTCCTCTACCGACCGCCAGAGGTTGTGGTTCCTCCACCGACCGCTAGAGGCTGCAGTTCCTAGAGGCTGCAGTTCCTCTACCGACCGCTAGAGGCTGCAGTTCCTCTACCGACCGCTAGAGGCTGCGGTTCGTCTACAAACCTCTAGAGGCTGCGGTTCCTCTACCGGCCGCTAGAGGCTGCAGTTCCTCTACCGACTGCTAGAGGCTGCGGTTCCTCTACCGACCGCTAGAGGCTGCGGTTCGTCTACCAACCTCTAGAGCAGTGATTCCCAAAGTGTGGGCCGCGGCCCCCTGGTGGGCCGTTTTGGTACTGCAGGTGGGCCGTGAAATATGTTTTAAATCCTTGATCTTTTTTAAGTATCTTTTTAATTACTGTAAAATATTCATGAAATGCTTAAAAAAACCATTAAAAAGTAATAAAACAAACCAGTTAAGTGTTATTCTACTGTCATCTTGATTTAATATGACAAGTGTCCCTCTTACATTAATATCAGAACGTAGCTTCTAGTCCTGTATGTTGACCACAGTTGTGATTAAAAGTTCAGGTGGGCCGCACATATCTTTCACATTTCAAATTGGGCCTTGGTGTTCTGAAGTTTGGGAATGGCTGCTCTAGAGGCTGCGGTCCCTCTACCGACCGCTAGAGGCTGCAGTTCCTCTACCGACTGCTAGAGGCTGCGGTTCCTCTACCGAGGCTGCGGTTCCTCTACTGACCACTAGAGGCTGCAGTTCCTATACTGACTGCTAGAGGCTGTGGTTCCTCTACCAAATGCTAGAGGCTGCACTTCCTCTACCAACCACTAGAGGCTTCAGTTCCTCTACCGTCCTCTAGAGGCTGCGGTTCCTCTACCGACCGCTAGAGGCTGTGGTTCCTAGAGGCTGCAGTTCCTCTACCGACCGCTAGAGGCTGCAGTTCCTCTACCGACCTCTAGAGGCTGTGGTTCCTCTACCAACCGCTAGAGGCTGCGGTTCCTAGAGGCTGCAGTTCCTCTACCGACAGCTAGAGGCTGCGGTTCCTCTAGTGACCACTAGAGGCTGCAGTTCCTCTACCGACCGCTAGAGGCTGCGGTTCCTCTACCAACCGCTAGAGGCTGCGGTTCCTTTACCAACCGCTAGAGGCTGCGGTTCCTCTACGAACTGCTAGAGGCTGCGGTTACTCTACCGAGGCTGCGGTTCCTCTACCGACCACTAGAGGCTGCAGTTCCTATACCGACCGCTAGAGGCTGCGGTTCCTAGAGGCTGCAGTTCCTCTACCGACCGCTAGAGGCTGCAGTTCCTCTACCGATCTTTAGAGGCTGTGGTTCCTCTACCAACCGCTAGAGGCTGCGGTTCCTAGAGGCTGCAGTTCCTCTACCGACCGCTAGAGGCTGCGGTTCCTCTAGTGACTACTAGAGGTTGCAGTTCCTCTACCGACCGCCAGAGGTTGTGGTTCCCCTACCGACCGTTAGAGGCTGCGGTTCCTAGAGGCTGCAGTTCCTCTACCGACTGCTAGAGGCTACGGTTCCTCTACCGACCGCTAGAGGCTGCAGTTCCTCTAGTGACCACTAGAGGCTGCAGTTCCTCTACCGACCACTAGAGGCTGCAGTTCCTCTAGTGACCACTAGAGGTTGCAGTTCCTCTATGACCACTAGAGGCTGCAGTTTCTTTACCGACCACTAGAGGCTTCAGTTTCTCTATGACCACTAGAGGCTGCAGTTTCTCTACCGCCCACTAGAGGCTGCAGTTCCTCTACCGACCACTACAGGCTTCGGTTCCTCTACCGACCACTAGAGTCCACTAAAATGTCCCACAAATAATTCACAATCTGAAGCTGAAATCTGTGACAAATGTGTTATATTTCTAATTTACGGTTCATCTCAGACACTAACGATGTAGATCTGTGGAGCTCAGGGCTGCTGGGACGCTCAGCGGTTCCAGCTCTGTCCACAAACAGAGTCCTCCTGCAGCGGTCGCAGGTTCGATTCCCAGCAGAGCTTTGCTGGTCCTCGTTTCTGACGTTGCTGTGGTAATGACGCTGGTGGGCCTGTCCAGCAAAGAGAAGCTTCAGAAACCTGTCGGTGATGTTTGTCCAGTTTTTCTTTCTTAAATGTAAAAGTTGAAGCTGCTGACTCGTGTCAGGTATCTTGTGTTTGATGTTTCTCAGGTTAGATGTAGCAGGTGGAGGCTGAGAGGCGGTCAGGTCAGGGTCAGGTTGGGTTACAGGTAGATCTAGTTTAGGCACAGCTGCAGCAGAGGAATTTGAGCCAATGTGTGTGTGTGTTCTGGGTGGTATAATAAACACTGACACACCCCTTCCTGTCCGTCCGGTGCTTTGAAGAGTGTTTTTGACCTTAAATAGACCTCCATCCGTCTGGACCCTGATGGGGGCGGAGCCCACAGACCTGTAGATTTACCGCCGCCGGCTTTTGTTTGGACTCGCGCTTCCTGATGTGTCTTTTCCAAATAAACGGATTCTCTGGACAGCAGCACCAACCGGAAAATTCCCCTGACCGGAGGCTGAATCTGGTGCCGTGTTTATCGGTTTTCGTGCAGATGTGGCTGCAGATGAGAGCAGCGCTGCGACGGGTTATTTATGAGGGACGTCCAGCAACGTTTAACTAAATTATAAGAAGGTAAACGTGTTCAAGATGAAAACTCACATCAGGAAACAAACTTTAAATGTTCATGTTCGAGGGTTAGCTCCTCCTCTAAGTCCTGGTTTGTGTGTTCAAAGATGAAAAAGAAAGTTCAGCTGATCGTGGGTCTCATTAACAACAAAACTTTATTCATCGTTATATATCCAACGACAAAAGAAGCCGAAAAAGAGAAAATGTAGACAGTAATGAGGTAAATCAAAGGTATCATCGGATTTAACAGGTAAGTTGATCGTCAGCAGGTGTGCAGACGTCTATAAAAGCAGGTGTTTCAGTGGCAGCTTCCTGATATGGAGCGTTAACAAAACGCCACTAGGGAACGTCATCAACAACAGACTAAGAGAAGCAGCTGTGACGGATACAGAACAGCTGCCAATCTCCCCAGGATTTACCTCACTGAGCCTCCAGGACCTCACTGGGCATCCAGACCTCACTGAGCCTTCAGACCTCCAGACCTCACCGAGCCTCCAGACCTCACTGAACCTGCAGACCTTACTGAGCCTTCAGACCTCCAGACCTCACCGAGCCTCCAGACCTCACTGAGCCTCCAGACCTCACTGGGCCTCCAGACCTCACTGGGCCTCCAGGACCTCACTGGGCCTCCAGACCTCACTGAGCCTTCAGACCTCCAGACCTCACTGAACCTCCAGATCTCACTGAGCCTCCAGACCTCACTGAACCTCCAGACCTCACTGGGCCTCCAGATCTCACTGAGCCTCCAGACCTCTAGAACTCACTGAGCCTCCAGACCTCTAGACCTCACTGAGCATCCAGACCTCACTGAGCTTCCAGACCTCACTGAACCTCCAGACCTCACTGACCTTCCAGACCTCACTGAACCTCCAGACCTCACTGAGCTTCCAGACCTCACTGAACCTCCAGATCTCACTGAGCCTCCAGACCTCACTGAACCTCCAGACCTCACTGAGCTTCCAGACCTCACTGAACCTCCAGACCTCACTGAGCTTCCAGACCTCACTGAACCTCCAGATCTCACTGAGCCTCCAGACCTCACTGAACATCCAGACCTCACTGAGCTTCCAGACCTCACCGAGCCTTCAGACCTCACCTGCCTGTTAAAGTCCACGTCATCACAGCTGGAAGAAGACTGAACCGGTCTGGTTGGTTCAGGAGATTCCAGGAGAAAAACTTATGTCTAAAGAGAACATTGTCTGGAGGAGACCAGAACCATGAGACCAGAACCATGAGACCAGAGACTAGAACTAGGTCTGGAGGAGACCAGCAGGAACACCTCACTGGAACATCGCTGGATGTTTGCTGGATCTTTAGTAAAACACTGTTGGGACATTTCTGTAATGTTCCGGGAATGTTCCAGGAATGTTTCAGGAATGTTCCAGGAACATTCCAGGAATGTTCCAGGAATGTTCCAGGAACGTTCCAGGAATGCCAAAACACTGTTGAAATGTTGGTGGAACATTTCAGGAACTTTGGTGAAATGTCGGTGAATGTCCAAAAATCTCAACTGAAGCAACGTTGCAGAGAACAAACCAGAGTTTGTACCAGAACAAACCTCCGTTACCATGTAAACGACTGATAAAACCAGACAGGAAACATCTAGAAGCTTCTAAATCCTGAAGGTTCTTAGTGGTTCCCAGGTGAGTTTTTTTTTTACTTTATTTTTGTCTGAAACTAACTTCAGAATTAGACTGGACCTGAAGTTCTGACCCGTTAGCTGTAGTTAGCTTTAGCTCAGGTCCGTAACGTTTCAGGTTCTCTGAGAGGTGACCTGGTTTCAGTCCAGACGCCTCCTCTCTGAGCGTCTTTGTTTTTCTGGAAGCCTGTTTTTCATCTGAAGTTGCTCGCGGGTTTTTCTTTGCAACTTTCCTGGCAGTTTCAGCCGATCATCACACAACTGAGCAGAACTTTCTTCCTGAATTCCTTTTCTTGATTTATAAAGTTCAGCTTCCTGTTCCTGCAGGTCCGTTTGGCAGTTGAGCGTCCTGGACGCCATCCGTGGAAACTTCCCCCTGACTAACCACTTAAACCTGTTTATGGGAGCAGATTATCAGGACCAGCCGTCAGCCCGGTTGGACGCTGCACAAACATGATGAAGCATCTCTGAACACAGCCTTTATGAGCTCATCTCAACACCAGATCCACCTTATATTTACAGGAATAAGTGTAAATGTAAAGTAAATATACGTCCAAGCAAGTGTAGAAAACGTTGGGATGACTTCTATTTATAACGATGAAACCAAGATCCTTCAGCTTCATTTTGTTTTTTAATAAACATCCGTTTTTACGTTTCAGACCTGCAGAATGCTCCAGAAAAGTTGTTCCAGTAAAACTTTTATCACTTTTTAATGTTTCCATTTGTTCTCACAGAACCTCAGAGGTGTTACGAGTTTCTGCTCCATTCTTCCTTTAAACATCTTAAATTAGCACAAAACTAAATTTTTTTATGTTAAAATTCAGTTTTCTTTTTCATTTGAAGGAATATTTGATGAACTTTAGTTACTGTTCTTGTGGTCTATTGATCTGATCAGCACTGACCAGACCCTCAGTCCCCCCAGACCGTCTTCCGGAGGTCTCTGTGGACCAGGACCAACCAGATCTCTGCAGACACTGTGAACCCAAGATGTTTCATGGATTTACCCGTTAGCTTGGCCTCTCACATGGACCACAGTTCTCCAAGTTACCAACAAACTTTATATTTGTTTATAGCTGTTGAGAAAAATGATGGAACTGGATTCTTGTGCATCTTTTCTTAATGAAGTGCAGTCGTTATTATAAATATATCAGGTTCCATCTAGTTTCATTCAGATCTCTTTAAAATGGCATCTGTGGTTTCATTATTTGCACCATCTACTGGTGGAAGTAATGAGATACATTTAATGCTGTCTGCCACCGTTGTCTCCCCACCACAGGATAAAACCTTCGGGATATCAAAACCAGACATGTTTGGATATAAAAGCAGGACCTGGAGAGATGATCTCCACATAACTGATCTCTGATGTCTCAGACGTCGCTGCTTCTAGAACCCACATCCTTCGTCATGACAGAACCACATGGACAAGAGGAACCTTTGTCTAAAAACTTTACTGTGGAAAAAAGAGGCATCTGGGGTGAGCTATCACCATGGAAACATGGATTGTACAAACCGAGGAGTACCACAAGGCTCTGGATGAGGACCTCTGCTATGTTAACTTTAATTACCTCCACTCAGCATCATCTTGCTTCAATGACTCCAAATGTCAGGTTATATGCAGACGACCCTCTGATTTATGGACTAAATGGTGACCATATGTTCCAGAACAACGAGGAAAAGGAGCATCTGGACCGTCGTACCGCAACACTGTTATGTTTTTTCACCTTTTGGAGCCATAGGGTCCCCCTACAGGCCTGAAGGTCAACAACATCTAAGACTTCTGTCATTACTTTCTTTCGTCTCAAATATTCCTTCAAAGGAAACCAAAACTCTTCCAGTTTCAAGATCGCTTCCTGCAGCCAAGCACTGGAACATTTTATAACCATAATCCCTTCCAGAAGACAACATTTAGGCTTTTGTGAGTGAATTTCAGTTTTCACAACTTTTTAAGGGCTTTTTTTCCTCTGGTGTAAACACAAAAACGAACCCTGTTTATGAAAGTAGAGAAGGAGCAGAAAACTCAGCCGACCCTGATGGAGTTAAAACGACAGATTAAACACAACCGGCCACACAAACCCAAAAGCCTTGAACCGAGACAAACAGAACTCTGGACACGTGTGGGAATTTAAACAAGACTTTCTGCAGAAAAACATCCTAAAAATATCCCCTGATGGTCTGAAATGGTCTTGTTTTCTGCAGAACGTGAGAACTGGTACGAGGTCAACCCTTCAAAACACGGCCCGTTTCCTGAGGTTCCTGCTCTAAAATGACCCAGAAGATGGAAGATGTTAAATTAAGTTTATGGTACTTTTGACCAGGTCGGAGTGAACGAAGGTAGAACACCAAGAAAATGATCACCTGACAAAATCTCTCACTTCAAGACCAGATATCAGTCTAGACCTTCATTCTCACCACCTACTGGGTCAACACCGTCATGACTTGTTGGAGGAACCAAAAACCCAGGAGAGTCCACCAAAAATGTTCTTTGATGATCCCAGAAACCAAAACTAACTCAGGATACTTCCATGGGAAGGACACCAAGGACACCAAGTCTGGTACCTGGAATCAGACTGGTACCTGGTCTCAGACCGGTACCTGGAGTCTGTAGTGACAAGAGTGTTTTCTGGTTCGTCACTTGATCTCAAAAATATTCTAAGTTCTTTAACGTCTTAAAAAGTACAAAGTCAAACAAACTGGTTAAAGGTTAAATGAAGGTTTTATTGACAATACAATATCCCCCTCTTGAGACAGCCCGGGCAATCTGATTTCACAGTAAAATATTTCACTTTTTATACAATTAGGGAGGGCCACATCGCCTCTTGTCCCTCTTTTGAACTTCTTCTGATAGGATGAAATTTAAATATCTAACTGTGGTTGGTCAGCTGAGGTTGGCATTTTTGATAATTTAGCACCTTTAAAAGTACCTCCTGTGCCCCATTAGTTTTCTTTATTTTTCTTTTATTTTCCTTATCATTTTCTTTGGTAAAGATGGGGACTCTCTAAATCTGCTCATCTCCCCATACACACTGCTTAATCAGAGGCAGAGGTGCCCCTCTCATATCTCTCACACACACACCCCCGCTCATTCTACAAGGACACCCAAACTCTCCCTCACACACACGCCTGCACGTACTGACTTTGGAGTTCACTAAAGTTCATCAAAAGTTCAGGCCTTTTTTTACTTCTACATTCCCCCCTGTGGTCCTGATAAAAGGACCACTCTATTTTATCCAACCATGGGTGATAAACACATTGATTGATCAAAGGCTAATACTATGATTAACAGAGTGAGTGATTAAACAGTTCAACACACGTAATCAACTTAAATGACTGATTAAAACAGACTCAAGTGTACAAATCAACTTCTAACTTCTATCAGTGAGGATCACTGCAAAATGCCGCTGCAGCTGTAATGACAACTGCAGCTGCATTTTAGAACCACCCCGGGACTTTGCCCATCCTGCTGGCCCTATGATCGTTACTGATAGGCTCCTAACTGACTCCAAGATCTGACCAGGGAAACATCCCCCCGATTATCGGTTAACAGGGGGTAAAACCCTTGCCAGATGGCAGCGTCAGTAGTACATTATTCCATTGCTAAACCATGGTTAATATAAATCACACGTGAGCACACAAATTTATAAAACACTCGTGAAAGTTACTACTGTTGTTCCGTGCACATATATAAGAATACTTCGTAAAAAAAAACATAACTGATATATTCCAAACCTGGTCTATTCTGTCCAAACAGCTAGTTACCTTAGTTTGTTCAAGGGGGAAAGCCCCTGGCATACTCATGAGGGTCAACCCTCTTCACTTTTGTTTTTGGTCTTTTCTGTCTTATCTTAACTTAGCTGCACTGTCATCCAGACATCGCTAACATAGCAGCATTGTCCTTCAGACATTAGCTAATACTGTAGAACAAATACGGTGGGAACCTCCCGAACTTTTAATATGGCAAACTATTGTCAGCCATGTAAGTCAATCACCAAAACAAACAATTATTGTTAGAAACAATATACTAATTCCTGGGCCTATGCTTTCAGGAATACATCATTGGGCCATGCCCACATGGCTCGAATAATTATCTAGCAGGTATGAATTCTTAGGTTGTTATTTGACATATATCACATACACATTAATACATCATATGCCAGAACAGTCTATCCGTCCGTGGATGGAGAATCCTGTGCGTCCGGCGGGGAAGGGGGACGTTCTTCCCTACGTCTCAATAGGACCATTCCATTGGTGGTCGTAATCTGCCGTCCAAGCCTTCCTTGGCAGAGGTCGATCATGGTCGTATGGGACAGTTTCAAATAGTCCAGCTGTTGTTGAGTTTGACCATGGACAGTTTTTAATTGCTGCAATTGATCTTGCAGTGAATCAATATGGGCTCGGGCTTGGGTTAATTCTCGATTGAGTCGGTTATTGTCCTCTCTCAAACGGGTCAGGGCCTGCACTTGCGTGTGGTTATAGGTCAGGCTTCTGATTCTTTTGATCTGTGCACGGGCCATTGGGGTGAGCCCAGCCGTCAGGGATGAGTACACTGCTTTTGGCAATTTGCCTATTTCATCGCGGAACTCGTTCTTGATGATATAGTGTTCCACTGGGTGGAGCAGGAACTGCGAGAGGTGCTCAACATCACTTGCTGCCAATCGTAGATAAGGTGGTATGCTTCTGGGTGCTGGTGGTATTCGGGCTTGGAGTCCCCGATCTGCTAGGGTCTCTGGACTCCCCGGGCTGAACATCGGCGTTCTGGGTGGTGGTATTTGGGCACCAGTTGGCTCCGTAGATGGTCCCGCCAGATCCCTGCTGGACATCACTCGGTACGGGGTCCATCCTGACCCCCCTGGGCGGTCCTCGATCCGCTGGGGCCCCTCTGGATGCCTGTTTGGGATGAAAGCGTTCGTACCTAGACGCAGATGTGTTCCTAATGGCGCATGCATGTTGTCCCCTCCGTAGTGACTGTGCTCCTGCCATTCATCTGGGGCCATTTGTGGTTCAGCAAAGTAAGCCTCTGCCATTTTAACAGTCTGTGGTGAAGATATGGCAGCAGTAAGTAATCATATTTACATTCAATTTTTTCTACTCTAATTTACGTGCATATATATATTCATTGCTGACTTCTATATTATGTACATTATTAAAGCAACACGTACCTTGTGGGGAGGGGGCGGTGACCTCTGCAATCTTACCTATCCATACTTTTCCTGCCATTCCCTAGGTGCTTCTGCTACTTCTGAATGGACCTGTATCTCTACAAGGGGGAACTGACCCCCTATACTAGCAAAAGCACGCGATATCAAAACGCGAAGCAATGGCAAGACACAGCAGATCACCAACAATATTATCAGTACAAGAACTCCAAGTGCTATTCCTGCTGCTCTCAAGTATTTCCACCAGTTCAATTTTCCCAGCCAATCCCAAAAACCATTAAGCTGTGTATTCCAATTAGAATTTTTCACATGCTCATCTCTTAGTCGTTTCATTTCATTCAGGACCCCCGTTAAGCTGCCGTTGGGGCCTGTATGCATTGGTATTAGGGAACAACATTCGTCACCTATTAAATCACAGATTCCTTGGTCTGCCGCCATGAGTGTTTCTATCACAAACCTATTTTGTAGGGTCATTAATGACGTTGCATGCAGTTGTTCCTTGATTGCCTGTACTCCTTTTATGGTAAAATTTATGAACCTCTGCTGGTTGTACCAGAGAAGATTAACCCAGCGACTATTTCGGGCTATGTATTGGGCGTTTAGAATATTCCCTGCGATTGGTACGCTTCCCGCTACTCTTCCAGTGGTTATCCATTTATTTCCCAAGGCCTGATCTTTCTCAGGCACCCCCATAGGGATTTGGTCCCAAGTAATATATGTCTCATTGGACGCTTTCCACTGCCAATTCCAAGGGTCGAGAGCACTTCGTTTCCGTCTAACCATTCTATTTTGTTGGGCTTCATGGGCAACAATCAGAGACAACTGCCCTGTTAGCATCATTGGGGCACATATGCCTGTCCAATTTGCTGGTAGCTGGGGTATCAGGGCGGTGTCGTTGTCACATGTCCAAAAAATATCTCCCAGTAGTTCGGTTCCGTTTCTCAGGTCTGGTAACATATACGTGGATATCATTGTAGAATTACAAAAGTAAATTACCCTTCCTGCATTTGGCACTACTTGTTTGCACTGAATTGGAGCTGTTCGGTTGGTCTCACATATCTTAGTACTCATTTTGCCCAGGCGGCATCTTATCAGTCCCTCTGGGTCTGTCATTATGGACCTGTTTGTTTTGTTGACAACTTTTTCCAGTTCTCCCCGCACTATGCAAAAAGGAAAACTATGGTCATTAGGTTTACTCACTACCGGGGGAAGAGTTTTTGTTATGCTAGACTTGTTACTTAATAGGCGGTCTGGGCAGACCTGCCTGTTGTTGCTCCAACCTGTTCCTCCCCCTGCCATGTACATTGTGCAGGCAGCAAAACACTTAGTGATGTTTGGGCAGGTTCCTATCTCACTTCCCGGTAGCTGTCGTATCCGGGGCAAGCTTTTGCGGTTATAACACGCAATACAATCTCGTTTTTCTGACTTTTTTGCCGCAAACATGGCGTCTATCGAATATTGTACCCACTGTTGGTACATATTAGTGCCCCAGTGCGTCGTTTTTAATTTAGTCACATCTCTTTTCTGCCTGGTAGTCGTTAACCTTACTTTGGTCCTAGCCTCTTCTACTGACATGTTCTGTCCTGTCTGCTCTCTACAGCAGTGTGTTTTGGTGCATCTTACCTGAATGATCACCATCCCTTCCCCACGACAGTCCGCGTCTTCTGGGTAGCCCAGCCAATGCTTACCAATAGAGCCGGTTTCCAATATTTCTTGTGTCAGCACATGATCATATATATCTGCTTTTGCATGCATTATATGTTTGATTTCCCCTTTATCCCCATCTATTATTCCTTTGTTAGTAGCTAATGTGGTCATTGCTAGTGCACATATTTCTACTGTGTTTTGTGAAGCGGCTGTCGGAGGTAGTTGGTAGTACTATAATTTCCCCCGTTGTTAATCCGCACAGGGTTAACACCATCAAGCAACTAGTCAGAGCCAGAGCCCTCATAACGCGGCGTGGACGGCGTCGCCTCGGACGGCGAAAGGGGAGGGGGAGCGGGCGGGGAAGGTGAGGGGTCATCTGACGAATCAGGTGAAAGGTCACTAAACCAGGACGGCCCATGAAACCAGGAAGATGCAGGTATCGGGTCATCAGATGAACCTGCCACAGCGACATCAGTGTCCTGTGGGCTCCGCGGAGGATAGTCCCTACGTGATGACGGGCCCTCCCCAGGCGAGTCCCGATCTGTAGGCCCACCCATGTCAGTAGCAGAATCAGTGCGCCCATCAGGCGAAGTGGGAGTGGCAGAGTGTTCAGAGTCAGTGGACAGCAGCCTCTGTGGGCGGCGCCTGGCCGCCAGGCGGGCCGACCGTCTCTGCCCATCAGGGGACTGGGAAGGTGTGCTGCTACGAGTGCGCTTAGGGGGACCTTGCGCCACCCTGTCAACATGCTCAGCCCCTGTCGGTCCTGGAAAATGTCCAGGAGGGTCTGGTGGTCTGTAGCGGGTGCAGTGGTTCTTATGAAACCATACGGACTTACCTTCTACTTTAATTGCAGTGGGAGTGGTTAATACAACTTTATACGGTCCCTCTCTACGAGGTTCGTTCCACTGCCGTCTAAACACCCTTATGTACACCTTGTCCCCAACCTCTACGTCTCGCACGTCCCTTGGAATGCGAGGCTCGTCCTTCTTGTGGGCCTCCTGTACCTGTTGGAACACAAGCCTGTGAATTTGGGTTAAAGCACGCAAATAATTGCCCAGTTCACGGTCCAACTGCTCCAGCGTTGCCCCCTCATGCGGTCCTCTGATCTGCGGGAGGGGCATTGGTCGACCTGTAAGCATTTCATGTGGGGTTAAATGGGTTATTCGACTAGTTTGAGAGCGCATGGCCATCAATGCCATTGGCAACGCATCCACCCAAGTCAGCCGACCATCACTGTCTGCCACAATTTTGGCAATCTTAGTTTTCAATATACCATTAACACGTTCAACCGCTCCCTGTGACTGAGGGTGGTAAACACAGCCATACTTCTGTTTGACACCTAAGAGTTTAAACATTTCCCGGATAGCATTGTTAACAAAATGGCTGCCATTGTCCATTGATATAGTATCTGGCATGCCAAATCTGGGAAATACTTCTCTGACTAAAAACCTCGCTGCGGCTTTATAGTCTGCTTTTGAGACGGCACAGGCTTCGACCCATCTGCTGAATCTGCATACAATGACAATCATGTATCTTTTACCCTGTACTCGCTGAATCATGTCTACATAGTCCATCATCAGATGGCGAAAAGGGCCGTCTGGCATGGGTATGTGAGCCAACGGGTGGGTAAACATTTTGCGAACATTGTATTTCGGACAATGAGGACACATTGCTAATTCTCTGTCAACCATGTAGGTCATGTATGGGGACCACCATACAGCTTGTAGTTTCCGAATAACCTGGGCTCGTGAACAGTGATCTGGTTCATGCATTTTTCTTATAGCCATGGGTAGTAAGGAAAGTGGTAAAACAAAATGTCCACTGGGACTTCTGTACAACCCCGCGTGGGGATGTTGGGTGCGTACAGCACCCCTCTGTCTCCACAGGTCTTTTTCTGCCTGAGAAACATTGTTTTGTGCTTCTATTAATGATGCTAAGTTAGTGATGGGAACAGCATCCTACAATACAATATTGGTCCCTGTATTGCCTGACCTGTTGCTTCTTTAGCAGCTTCGTCAGCTAGGTTGTTTCCTACTGCAACTGGTGTTGCATTGTTCTGATGAGCTGCGCATTTCACTATTGCTAGTTGCGTGGGAAGTTGCATAGCCTGTATTAACTCTAATACGGCCTGCCCGTGTGCTACAGGGGTGCCGTCAGTGCGCACGAACCCTCTTTGTTTCCAAATGCTGGCATTTATGTGGCACACGCCGTATCCATAACCACTATCGGTGTAAATTGTGGCTCTTTTTCCTGCAGCTAATTTACAGGCAGCTGTTAGTGCTTTTATTTCTGCCAATTGGGCAGAGAACAAGGCTGGGCCAGGCTTACTGATTGTAGTTTGGTGAATGTGTGAATGTGTGATCGGGATTGAGTTGAACTATCCCATAGCCAGCCTTATTTCCAGTCTCACCTCTGACACATGAGCCATCAACGAACAAGGTCAGATCGGACGGAATTGGGTGATTATACAAATCATCCCTTACTTTCATGAAGGTGTCCGTCTCCTTGAGACAATCATGGGGCTCACCTTCTGTTGGCAGTACCATTCTTGTGGCTGGGTTTATGGTTGTGCATCTCATTATGGTCAGGTCTGGTCCTGAAAGCAGGATCTCATAACCTGTTCTTCTGGCTTGGGTAATCACAAAGCGTGGGCTTGTGAGCATAGCATGCAGTTGATGTGAAGTGTAAAGTGACACTGGATGTCCCATAGTGATCACTGATGCCTTTTTATATGCAAAAGCAGCTGCTGCCAGGCCCTGATAACAGGGTGGCAGCCCTTCTTCTACACTGTCTAACTTTGTGCTATAATAAGAAATAGGTTGTTTACCTGTTGGGGTGTCTTGCATCAATACTGCACATGCATACCCTTGTCTTTCTGCCACATATAGATGGAATGGTTTACCATAGTCTGGATTGGCCAAGGCCGGGGCAGTTTGGAGATCTTTTTTCAATAGCTGAAATCCCCCTTCTGCCTCATCAGTCCACTGTAACTGGGCCGACTGTTGTCCCTGTCCTGCTGCTCGGATCAGGGCTCTTAAAGGGGCTGTTTTGAGAGCGTAATCACAGATCCACGGTCTGCTGTAGCCTGTCATACCAAGAAAAGACAACATCTGACCTACAGTCAAAGGTTTTGGGACTTTACTTATGGCCTCCAGCTGAGAAGGTGCAATTTGTCTTTTATCCCCACTTAGCTGCCTACCCAAATATTCCACTGATGTCTGACAGAATTGGAGTTTCTTTTTACTTACTTTGTGTCCTCCCTCTGCCAGAGCTGTCAACACAGTGATGGAGTCTCTTTCACATTGCTCCTTTGTCTCAGCGCAAATCAAAATGTCATCCACATACATTAAGGTGGTTGACTGCACATCTAGATGACTAAGGTCATTTGCAAGAACTCAATTGAAAATGGAAGGAGAGTGTATGAACCCTTGTGGCAACCGAGTATACGTGTACTGTTGCCCTTTATAAGTAAATGCAAACAAGTGCTGTTAATCAGGATGAACTGGTACACTGAAAAATGCTGAACACAGATCTATCACCGTAAACCATTTTGTTCCTGGTGGGATGTTAGATAACAGCGTGTGAGGATCAGGTACTATAGGCATTTCTTCAGCAACTACTGCATTAACTAACCTTAGGTCATGTACTAGCCTGTACTCATTTCCATTTGGTTTCTTAATGGGAAAGATTGGGGTGTTACATACGCTGTTTGTTTTTACCAAAACTCCTGCCTCCACTAATCCTGTTATAATAGAACTTATGCCATCTATGGATTCCTGCCTTAAAGGGTACTGTTTTTGGTATGGCAATCTAACACCTGGTTTTACACCAAACCTTTGGGGTTCAGCTGATTTTACTAGCCCTACATCTGTTTTGTGTTGGGACCATACTTGTGTTGGGACTTGTTCTAGTAAAGCTACATGTTCATCTGTCATTACCATGTTTCTAACCTTTCCTCTAGGTACCTTAACCCTTTCTGCTACTGCTTCATCAGCTGATGGGCAGGTGATCTTAAAAAATAGTCCATCTAGGAGAGACACTCACTTGGGGACAGTCTGTGGGAGTCCAATTCTCAACTTGTCTTGCCGCTTTTACCATGGGGCCTAGGTCATGTGACTCATACCCGTCAGCAATCAACAATGTCACATGTGGTGATGAGTTAGGGCCTAAGAACCAGTTCTCAATGTTCTTATCTGCAAAGTTCACAGCTGCTGCTGCTCCTTGGGGTCCTACTATGATATCCTCATACTGGATCACTGTGGTTTTACCATTAATATTTTCATCCCAGCTGGTCTCAAAGTCCTCGTGAGTTTGGTCACTGTCATAAAACATGGTGCAGTGGAGTGGAAGTGTTGGCTCTCTAGCCATGTCATAGTGGTTCATTACCAGTGGTCGCCAAGCTTCCCATTGCTGATGAAGAAAAGAGTTATGTGCTGTCAGCTTCAGCCAGTATACTTGAGCCTCAGGACCATGATCGGGAGTCCGCGGTGGTCCTGTAGGTACTATTAATGGCATCATAGGGAAAGACAAACTGTCATTTTTATCATCCATCACATCAAAATAGATACCATCTGGTGTACATTTAATTTTTGCATTCAGTTGGCATAACACATCTCTTTCCAAGAGATTGATTGGCGTATCTGCTGAGTATAGCAGGGAAGCATAGATTGTTTTGTCTCCTATCTTCAGCGGAACTGGAACAGTCATTGGTATTATTTGTGTTTTCCCAGAGAAACCTACAGTTCGAATCTTTGAAGCTGAGAGGGGAAGATTGGCTCCCTTTTATCCTATACAGGAGTACGTGGCTCCAGTATCAATCATAAATTGGTGATGCTGATTACACACAGTTACATTTATTGTGGGTTCCGCTTGGGGGCGTAGTGTTAGGATAGGCAAAATTGTCTCCCCCTCAGGTTTCTCTGGGCACCCCTATTGCCAGTATGCTGCTGGGCCCATCCAGGGTCCATTATTCTGATGATCGGGGCCCTGTCCTGAGTTAGGAAACTCAGCATTCGGATCCTGGGGACCCGTCCAAGGATTGGTTGGGCACTCCCTCTGCAGGTGTCCGATCTGCCCGCATCCCCAACATTGCAGCCTTGATTGATACTGTGGGGCTGCGCCAGCTATCTGTTGCTGTGGTCCTGTCATGGCCCCTCTGGCTCCTCCTCGGGGTCTGCCCCACCTCCCGCGCATGGGTGGACCGCCTCGTCCTCGTCCAACCGGTGGTTGCTGTGCTCCTCCTCCTTGATTGACATGCACATGGATGGGTGGGATCTGTGGAGCAGGTACCACAGGAGCAGAATTGGGCACAGCAGGTGTCTGTTGGACAGGGGGCGACATTGTTGGTGCAATCATTGGAGCTTGCATTACCCCTCCTTTTCCGTATCCGTCCTCGAGCTCTGGTGCAGTCACTGTTACTGCCGCCAGGGTTTTAGGCTTGTCTCGTTCCTTTTTGCTCTTGGTCAGCTCTCCTATCTGTAGTTGGGTTAGCTTGTTAGCCAACATTTTACTCTGGTCTTCACGAGATTGCCTCTCAGCCCTGTATGCATTTACATAATGAACCACATGTTCAGAAAACACCGGCCATTCCATTTTCATTAGTCCCACTACTTCACTTAATTTGGACTGTACTTCTTTAGGCATGGCATTTTTACATACAGCTTGAATAAGGCTTTTGTTGACTTATTGCTGTCCCATGCACTTCCAGTTTCATCTTTCCACATTTTCTGATAATCATGCAAAAACTGTGATGGGTTATCACTATCCTCCAAACTTCTGTCTCCTAGTTTTTCGGGATTCATGCATGATGGATACTTTTCTCTTAAGGCCTTCCAGACATCAGGTCTCAGTAGGTCAAAGGGCACCTCGTCATGTTGATGCCCGTCCATCACTCCTCCCATTTCAGCCGCTCTGAAGATCTCTACAGTGGCTGTCTGTCCTGCTGTTTTCACCAGCAGTGCTTTGACATCTCCTGCTGCCAGCTTGATCCCTCCTGTAAGCTCCTCGAGCTTCTCGATCCATTTGTCAGCGCCATCTGTCAGAGGAGTCAACTTCCCAGCAAGTGTCATCATATCCATAAATGACCATGGTATATATCGGTAATCATCATTTGGTCCTTTTGCCAGTAACGGAGCCATCATTACTCTGTCTGTTCCAGGTCTTTGTCTTTTCAGGGGTAATTGTTGCTGTAACTGTCGGCCACTCCGCAGCTGCATGACATCTAGAGGTCCCTCTACCTCTGCCGTGAGGTTGACGTCAAATGTCAGCTCCTTCTCAGCGGGGCCTGACTCATGGCTTCTCTCTCTCTCAGCTCGAGATCTCTCGAACCGTTCTTTTGCTTCTTGCCACTGTTCCCTCACTTTTTTTTTCAGTTCTTCTCTGCTTAGTTCCAGTGCCTTCATAGCTTGGGCCTGGGACTGATTTACTCTTTTTTCCTGTTCTTCCTCTATTTTCCTCAGTTGCCTCTGCAATTCATGAGTTTCTTCATTTGCTTGTCTTCGTATTTGGGCAATCTGCTGCGTCATCCTATTCAGCCGTTCTTCTGCTGTATCCTGCTTTTTCTTCTCTAAACTGTCACTTTCTTCTCCACTCCCATCATTTTCCCCGTCACTTGAGGCATCTGACTGGATATACTCATCCTGTTCCAGCTCTGATTCCCTGTCACAATGCATTATGCTTTTTGACAATGTTCTTTCTCTTTGTATTTTTCCTTTTTGAGTCGTTTTCTGGGCTGGTTCTCCTGCATTTGTAGGTGCTTTTTCTGACCATGAGTGACACTGCCTTCTTCCTTTATTAGGCGTTGATGTTTCTCTCGGTGACCATGCTGATTGTGCTTCATTATACTTTATCAGTGATTCGAGTTGTTGCCGGCCTCTTTCTGATCTTTTGGCCGTTCGTTCCTTCAGTTTTTCTGCACTTTCCCGTGTCATTTTCCCATATAGTTTGTCATGTTCTCTCTCCATTAATTCTGGCGGTTTTATACGTACTTTACGTATTGCTCCCTCCCCCGTTGACAGTGTCACCTGCTCCCATCTTTCTTCATATTTTTTCCTGGCCCCATCTGCTTCTACAGCCTCAGGAACTACCTGTACCACTCTTGTTATTTCTGCCCTATAATCTTCTGGGTCAAAATAGGCGGGAGATGCAGTTACTGGTGTGTCTTCAAACTCTATTAAATTTGGCACTTCGCCTGCACTTTCCCTGTTTGCTTCATCTCCTGGTGTGTTCATTACAACTTTGAGTCGACCTGTTATCACTCCATCCATTCTATCCTCCCCCAGAACATACTGACCTGCTTTTTCTGTATTATAAGGAGGTGGAGGGGGGTTTGTCTCTTTGTGTAATACTAAGTGCTTATTTGCTTCCGTTCTAAAATATTGTAGGATATCCCTGTGTTCAGAAATTCTCTGTTTTTTCTTCATATATATCCCGTCATACTTCTTATTTTTGTTTCTTAACCCCTCTTCCACTGTATCACAACATCGTGGGTCAAAACTGCCTCCCATAGGCCATCGATTTCTTGCTGTCGTAGCTGTCATTTTATGCCAATTTTTCATACATTGTTGAATTTTTTGCCTATTTGCGGGATGAGTCATGATAACCAGTTTTGCAGGCGTTATAATTTCTTCTCGTTTTCTGCTAGGGCCAGCTCCCATGATTTATGGCAGGCCACAGTGTCCCCAGGACTCTGTGGTTATCTCCCAACCTCTTTTTTTTTTTTTTTTTTATCAAAACGGGAGTTTAAAAAATAAAATAAACACACACTAACACGTAGTCTCCAGTCTCCTCCTCAAAAGGAAGGGGGCGTGATAAGGCACGCCTCCTGGGCGGGTGCTTAAAAGACTATTGGCGTACGAATACACCTACTCGTCTAGCACCGCCCTTAAAAATTCAGCCCAGAGTCAGTCTGGCTGTAACAGTCACAAAGCGCACATCTCCTCACAGGAAAAATGCCAGCTCCCTAGACAGACAGAGGTACATACACAACCAACCCTCTGTTTTAACTGATACGATATTCACCTTTCTATGTCTATATTATTATATCAAATTTTTCATCTTATTTCACACACACTCCTGAAAATGTCCACTCTGTTGCTCATGAATTTTATCTGAATTTTTTAACAAAAAGTATCTTTTTCAGACACATGTCCTCACAGAGCTCATGGTTTTATCTTTTAACAAAAAGTCTCTTTTTCAGACACATGTCTTCAAAGAGCTCATGGTTTTATCTTTTAACAAAAAGTCTCTTTTTCAGACACATGTCTTCAAAGAGCTCATGATTTTATTATTATTTTTTACTCCTTAACAGAAAGTCTCCTTCTTTTAAACATTAAACCATGTTTTCCAGAAGAAGCTCATAAGTTCATTAACTTTATTTTACTTATTGTCTTCTTTCATCAGAAGCTCATTTCTCATTTAACAAACGTCAACAGAGTGGCTCATTGAAAAATTAACTGGTCACAAAGAAGTATCAGATTTCACACAGCCGTCCGTGAACGGACTTTCTTCTGCTCCTAATACAATCGGGCTGCGCGTGCTCGCACATACAGCATTCCAGCTCTCAGTTAGAAAAATGCAGAGGCTGCTGCGTGCACGCGCTCCCACACACAAACGCAGAAGGGGGAGCACAGCACCTCGCAGCACCTCAGTCTCTGTCTCACACACGATAACAGAACAAAACAGGCGTCCCTGTTAATTTTTACATTTAGGGTTAAAAAAAACACATTCATACAGTCCTATTAAGCATGCTTTTGCCGTTCTTTGTCACTTCCTAAATTTTGTGTGGATCACTTCGTCCACATTCATCTTTACTAATTCCAACGGCTTGCCTTAACTTTTATTTCCGCGTCTCAAAACTTCTCATATATGTTTTCTATCTACCTTACGTTTGTTTTTAGTTATTTATACAATCTTATGCTAAGTTCTGGCCGACTGGGATCTATGGCACGCTGTGTCCCTGGTACCCAGTCTAAGTGATGTGGGATTAACCACGCACCACGACACCAGAACTTTATATTTCCAGTTACACAAAAAACTTCACTTTTACACAAAACATTTCACGAACACAACTTTTTTTTTTTACTTGTAAACCTGCATCGCTTGCAGTTATTTCATCTTTTAACACAACTTCCTGCATCACTTGCAGTTATTTCATCTTTTAACACAACTTCCTGCATCGCTTGCAGTTATTTCATCTTTTAACACAACTTCCTGCATCGCTTGCAGTTATTTCATCTTTTAACACAACTTCCTGCATCGCTTGCAGTTATCTGCTGTTTCCTTACAGCTCTTTTTCTCTGCTCCGGCCCACTGCCTCGCTAGGCTCCAGTGGTGGCGCCCCCGGGCAGTATTTTATTCTTATCACTTCTTTAAATCTGCATCGCTTGCAGTCATTTTATTTCTCTTTTCTTGTTACACTTAAACTTTCACTAAACTATTCTATTTTCTGAGTGCTTGATTATAACTGAGTGTTTGACTTATCTATCCTTTTATCTGTTGTATTAAAGCGTAACTTAAGACACAGAAACCTACACCTGCCACTGTTAACCAACCTGCAATTAATACTATTAGTATTACCTTCCTAAGTTTATCCATCCCACACTCAATTTACATATTCAAACAGTCAGACTCTTAAACCTTCAACCAGTTTGTCTTTGCTTTGTTTTACGTATCTGACTCTTTCAGTTAATTCTAGGTTGTTTTGGAAAAGTTTTATGGTACCTTCTGACCACTGGACTGGATGAAGGCTGGATCCCTTTTATTAAATTTAGAAAAAAGTCAAAAAATGAATTACTATCTCACCTGCTTTGGTGACTGGGCCCCAGGATTCGCCTTCAGAGCCAGTGCCCCTGGCCGTCCGGTCCTTCGTCTTTCCTCCTTGGCTGAGGCTCGCCAATTGTAGTGACAAGAGTGTTTTCTGGTTCGTCACTTGATCTCAAAAATATTCTAAGTTCTTTAACGTCTTAAAAAGTACAAAGTCAAACAAACTGGTTAAAGGTTAAATGAAGGTTTTATTGACAATACAATATCCCCCTCTTGAGACAGCCCGGGCAATCTGATTTCACAGTAAAATATTTCACTTTTTATACAATTAGGGAGGGCCACATCGCCTCTTGTCCCTCTTTTGAACTTCTTCTGATAGGATGAAATTTAAATATCTAACTGTGGTTGGTCAGCTGAGGTTGGCATTTTTGATAATTTAGCACCTTTAAAAGTACCTCCTGTGCCCCATTAGTTTTCTTTATTTTTCTTTTATTTTCCTTATCATTTTCCTTGGTAAAGATGGGGACTCTCTAAATCTGCTCATCTCCCCATACACACTGCTTAATCAGAGGCAGAGGTGCCCCTCTCATATCTCTCACACACACACCCCCGCTCATTCTACAAGGACACCCAAACTCTCCCTCACACACACGCCTGCACGTACTGACTTTGGAGTTCACTAAAGTTCATCAAAAGTTCAGGCCTTTTTTTACTTCTACAAGTCAGACCAGTACCTGGAGTCAGTCTGGTACCTGGACTCACTCTGGTACCTGGATTGAGTCTGGTACCTGGACTCAGACCGGTACCTGGAGTCAGACTGGTACCTGGTCTCAGTCCGATGGCAGGTCGTTGGTCACTGAGCTTCTTGCAGCTGGGACTGTGTTTGGTTTCGGTGGAAATGGTCTTGACAGGATAAAAGCTGAGCTTCATCCTGTTCGTTTGCTGCAGGTTCTGTTTCAGGGTTTGTGTGATTAAAATCTCTCGTTAGTCAGACGTTACCAAGTCTGACGCAGTTCAGTTTCCTCAGATGTGTTTCAGCTCTGCTTCAGTTCTCTCTGCACTAGAACAGAGCTGGTCTGAGGACAGCCAGGTGGACAGGAAGACCTGGAGGAAGATAGGAGCTGGACTCCTCCACCTGTCCGAGGCCGGTGGGCGGTGAGAGCAGGTTCCTCGGCGGTGACGGTGGGAGCGTCTCTCTGGGACGAACCACTACAGAGGCCTTTTGTCTCTGCTTTAACACGAAGCCCACGCTTGGCTGCCGACCCAAATCCGATTTCATGGATCACAGAGCAGCGTCTCAGCTGTGAGGTAATGTTTGACGGGGTCCGCCCATCGATCAGACGCTCGTCTCCAAGTTCTCAGGGCCACTGATGTCAACGTTCAGACCATTTATGCAGGCTGACGTCTGGAGCAACTGGAGCCTCTCTGGAGGACCAGAACCACTTTCTCCTGAAGAAATCCAATCACTGGGCCTCTTCTGCAGAAGCATTTCCAAACCCTCCTTTAATCTCGTGTCTTTTGCGTGTAGAAACCTTTTTCACCATCTCACTATTTACTTAACAAATAACCTTCTCTTCCTGCTCTCCAGCGAAGGCGGACGCTTTTCTGTGAGCTCCTGCCCCTCTATCTGATCCTCGCTGCTCTTTGTCCTGTCTGTGCGTTTTTGGAGCCTCATACGGATAAAATCTGAATATCTAAATCAACCATGGATCTGGTTAGCTGGTCTCTCAATGCAATTGATCAAATTTTTTCTACAAGGAGGGAATCGATAGGTGAGCCTTCATGTCCAGATGGTACAGAGCCAGTGGGGTACGTTCAAGATCCATGGAGGAAGTGGCGCTTGAGCTGCCAGGCTCCTCTGTTCATCGAGGATGCTGAAGATGTCTACATATTTGGATTTATGATCATCGGATTCCTGCTGTTTGGCGTTGGCGGATACCTGATGTATCGGAAAATTAAGCACACGGATGCTGCTATTCCGGTCCTGATGTCCGTGTGCGTGGAGGTCAGTCGTGCTGTGAGTGCCGAGACTGTAAAAAGAGACGAGATGAATCGGAAACTGGACGTGATTCACGGCGTGAACCACCGACAGCTTCAGATGCATGAACTCATGGGCAAAATGGATCACAACTTGGGATCACTACATGCAATACTTAGGGAGAATGGACACGAATAATTCGGACTTTCGGATGATTTCCCACGAGAGAGAACCAGCAAAGGACTTAAGGCAGGCAAAAATTCACTGTCAGTCTGACCGAAAACAATCTCTCTTATCTGAATCTGGCGCCCCGAGCGGCCTTGGCCAAGGCCGAACTGTAAAAGAATCTCACCGAGGTCTTATCCGAAGTAGGCTCCCCCCCCCCCACACCATCCCCCGCTCCATTGCCTTTCCCTGACTCTCAACGTCCTCGCTGGATCCTGGTGTTCTCCCCCACGTGAGCGGACTGATTGCACTGCGCGCCACCAGCTGCGTGCCATCGGGCGAGCGTGCACGGGCCGCTTGGCTGGGACCTTTTTCCTGATATGATGTCTTGTCTTGTACTAAGCTTGTTATGCCTGTGCTGAGGTTTTTTTTGTGAATCCCACAACATGTACCTCTGATCAAGGACATGTGGTGTGAGACACCTGTTTTTTATCCTCCCCCCCCCCCACCCCCTATGTGGTCATATTTTCCTCTGTTAAATTGAAGCGCTCTTATAGCGCTGACCCAAGCACCGTTGACTCCTGTCCATATGTTGTGTTTTTGTATGTTTCTCTTGGACGGTGAACTGGGAAGTCAAATTCTGCTGTGTTGGGACGCTGGCTCAGTGGCGACAATAAATTTGATTCTGATTCCGGTCAAATAGATTTGATTTTAATCATATGGTCAATGCTGCGTACCTCCTTTGTTTCCATGAAGAGGCTAAACAGCAGCTGAGATCGTTCCTGTGTTTCTGTTCGTTGGTTGTTGCACTGAAACAGAGATGCTGAAGGAGAAGAGACAACTCTACTGAGTCACCCCTGACTCCTGACCCCTGACCCCTGAACCCTGAACCCTGACCCCTGCTGGTGGAAACACACCTCCAGGAGGGATCAGAAAACCTTCTTTTACCTGTTGGGGGTCCAACGTTCTGCAGCTAGAAGACAGTTGTCAACCTTCTCAGGAGTGGACGTCCAAGCAAATTTACCTGGAGGTCAGAAGTCAACTACAGCCTCAACGACACCATGAACTACGACATCAACGACACCATGAACTACTACCTCAACGACACCATGAACTACGACCTCAACAACATCAATGACACCATGAACTATGACATCAATGACAGCATGAACTACGACATAGACAACATCAATGACACCATGAACTACGTCATCAACGACACCATGAACTATGACATCAATGACACCATGAACTACGACATCAATGACACCATGAACTACGAACTCAACGACACCATGAACTACGACCTCAACGACATCAATGACACCATGAACAAAGACATCAACGACAGCATGAACTACGACATCAACAACATCAATGACACCATGAACTACGTCATAAACGACACCATGAACTACGACATCAACGACACCATGAACTACGACATCAACAACATCAATGACACCATGAACTACATCAACGACACCATGAACTACGACATCAACGACACCATGAACTACGACCTCAAAGACACCATGAACTACGACCTCAACAACACCATGAACTATGACCTCAACGACATCAACAACATCAATGACACCATGAACTACGTCATCAACGACACCATGAACCACGACATCAATGACACCATGAACCACTACCTCAACGACACCATGAACTACGACATCAACGGCACCATGAACTATGACCTCAACGACACCATGAAACACGACCTCAACGACACCATGAACCACGACATCAACGACACCATGAACTACGACATCAACGGCACCATGAACTACGACCTCAAAGACACCATAAACCACGACCTCAAAGACACCATGAACTACGACCTCAACAACACCATGAACTACGACCTCAACGACATCAACGACACCATGAACTACGACCTCAATGACACCATGAACTACGACCTCAACGACACCATGAACCACGACATCAACGACACCATGAACTACGACCTCAACGACACCATGAACCACGACATCAACGGCACCATGAACTATGACCTCAACGACACCATAAACCACGACCTCAACGACACCATGAACTACGACCTCAACAACACCATGAACTACGACCTCAACGACATCAACGACACCATGAACTACGACCTTAACGACACCATGAACTACGACCTCAACGACATCAATGACACCATGAACTACAACATCAACGACAGCATGAACTACGACATCAACAACATCTATGACACCATGAACTACGTCATCAACGACACCATGAACTACGACATCAACGACACCATGAACTACGACCTCAACGACACCATGAACTACGACCTCAATGACATCAATGACACCATGAACTACGACATCAACGACACCATGAACTACGACATCAACAACATCAATGACACCATGAACTACGTCATCAACGACACCATGAACTACGACATCAATGACACCATGAACTACGACATCAACAACATCAATGACACCATGAACTACGTCATCAACGACACCATGAACTACGACATCAACGACACCATGAACTACGACCTCAAAGACACCATGAACTATGACCTCAACAACACCATGAACTATGACCTCAACGACATCAACAACATCAATGACACCATGAACTACGTCATCAACGACACCATGAACCACGACATCAATGACACCATGAACCACTACCTCAACGACACCATGAACTACGACATCAACGGCACCATGAACTATGACCTCAACGACACCATAAAAAACAACCTCAACGACACCATGAACCACGACATCAACGACACCATGAACTACGAAATCAACGGCACCATGAACTATGACCTCAACAACACCATAAACCACGACCTCAACGACACCATGAACTACGACCTCAACAACACCATGAACTACGACCTCAACGACATCAACGACACCATGAAACACGGCCTCAACGACACCATGAACCACGACATCAACTACACCATGAACTACGACATCAATGGCACCATGAACTATGACCTCAAAGACACCATAAACCACGACCTCAACGACACCATGAACTACAACCTCAACAACACCATGAACTATGACCTCAACGACATCAAAGACACCATGAACTACGACCTCAATGACACCATGAACTACGACCTCAATGACACCATGAACTACAACCTCAACGACACCATGAACCACGACATCAACAACACCATGAACCACGACCTCAACGACACCATGAACCACGACATCAACGGCACCATAAACTATGACCTCGACGACACCATAAACCACGACCTCAACGACACCATGAACTACGACCTCAACAACACCATGAACTACGACCTCAACGACATCAATGACACCATGAACTACGACATCAACGACAGCATGAACTACGACATCAACAACATCTATGACACCATGAACTACGTCATCAACGACACCATGAACTACGACATCAACGACACCATGAATTACGACCTCAACGACACCATGAACTACGACTTCAACGACATCAATGACACCATGAACTACGACATCAACGACAGCATGAACTACGACATCAACAACATCAATGACACCATGAACTACGTCATCAACGACACCATGAACTACGACATCAATGACACCATGAACTACGACATCAACAACATCAATGACACAATGAACTATGTCATCAACGACACCATGAACTCCGACATCAACGACACCATGAACTACGACCTCATAGACACCATGAACTATGACCTCAACAACACCATGAACTATGACCTCAACGACATCAACAACATCAATGACACCATGAACTACATCATCAACGACACCATGAACCACGACATCAATGACACCATGAACCACTACCTCAACGACACCATGAACTACGACAATCAACGGCACCATGAACTATGACCTCAACGACACCATAAAACACGACCTCAACGACACCATGAACCACGACATCAACGACACCATGAACTACGACATCAACGGCACCATGAACTATGACATCAACAACACCATAAACCACGACCTCAACGACCATCACGACCTCAACCATGAACTACACCATGAACTACGACCTCAACGACATCAACGACGCCATGAAACACGACCTCAACGACACCATGAACCACGACATCAACGACACCATGAACTACGAACCATCAATGGCACCATGAACTATGACCTCAAACGACACATCAACGAACCTACGACAACGACACCATGAACTACGATGAACTACAACACAAACTACGACCAATGACATCAACGACACCATGAACTACGACAATGACACTCATGACACAACATGAACCACGACACAACACCATAACTATGACCTTAACAACACCATTAACTACGACCTCAACGACATCAACGACACCATGAACTACGACCTTAACGACACCATGAACTACGACCACGACCTCAACGACATCAATGACACCATGAACTACGACATCACGACACAGCATGAACTACGACAACATCAACACATCATGACACCATGAACTACGACATCAACGACATCAACGACACCATGAACTACGACATCAACGACACCATGAACTACGACCTCAACGACACCATGAACTACGACTTCGACGACATCAATGACACCATGAACTACGACATCAACGACAGCATGAACTACGACATCAACAACATCAATGACACCATGAACTACGTCATCAACGACACCATGAACTACGACATCAATGACACCATGAACTACGACATCAACAACATCAATGACACCATGAACAATGTCATCAACGACACCATGAACTCCGACATCAACGACACCATGAACTACGACCTCATAGACACCATGAACTATGACCTCAACAACACCATGAACTATGACCTGAACGACATCAACAACATCAATGACACCATGAACTACATCATCAACGACACCATGAACCACGACATCAATGACACCATGAACCACTACCTCAACGACACCATGAACTACGACATCAACGGCACCATGAACTATGACCTCAACGACACCATAAAACACGACCTCAACGACACCATGAACCACGACATCAACGACACCATGAACTACGACATCAACGGCACCATGAACTATGACATCAACAACACCATAAACCACGACCTCAACGACACCATGAACTACGACCTCAACAACACCATGAACTACGACCTCAACGACATCAACGACGCCAAGAAACACGACCTCAACGACACCATGAACCACGACATCAACGACACCATGAACTACGACATCAATGGCACCATGAACTATGACCTCAAAGACACCATAAACCACGACCTCAACGACACCATGAACTACGACCTCAACAACACCATGAACTACGACCTCAATGACATCAACGACACCATAAACTATGACCTCGACGACACCATAAACCACGACCTCAACGACACCATGAACTATGACCTTAACAACACCATGAACTACGACCTCAACGACATCAACGACACCATGAACTACGACCTTAACGACACCATGAACTACGACCTCAACGACATCAATGACACCATGAACTACGACATCAACGACAGCATGAACTACGACATCAACAACATCTATGACACCATGAACTACGTCATCAACGACACCATGAACTACGACATCAACGACACCATGACCGACACATGACGACTCAACGACACCATGAACTACGACCTCAACGACATCAATGACACCATGAACTACGACATCAACGACAGCATGAACTACGACATCAACAACATCAATGACACCATGAACTACGTCATCAACGACACCATGAACTACGACATCAATGACACCATGAACTACGACATCAACAACATCAATGACACCATGAACTATGTCATCAACGACACCATGAACTCCGACATCAACGACACCATGAACTACGACCTCATAGACACCATGAACTATGACCTCAACAACACCATGAACTATGACCTCAACGACATCAACAACATCAATGACACCATGAACTACATCATCAACGACAGCATGAACCACGACATCAATGACACCATGAACCACTACCTCAACGACACCATGTACTACGACATCAACGGCACCATGAACTATGACCTCAACGACACCATAAAACACGACCTCAACGACACCATGAACCACGACATCAACGACACCATGAACTACGACATCAATGGCACCATGAACTATGACATCAACAACACCATAAACCACGACCTCAACGACACCATGAACTACGACCTCAACAACACCATGAACTACGACCTCAACGACATCAACGACGCCATGAAACACGACCTCAACGACACCATGAACCACGACATCAACGACACCATGAACTACGACATCAATGGCACCATGAACTATGACCTCAAAGACACCATAAACCACGACCTCAACGACACCATGAACTACGACCTCAACAACACCATGAACTACGACCTCAATGACATCAACGACACCATGAACTACGACCTCAATGACACCATGAACTACAACCTCAATGACACCATGAACTACAACCTCAACGACACCATGAACCACGACCTCAACGACACCATGAACCACGACATCAACGGCACCATAAACTATGACCTCGACGACACCATAAACCACGACCTCAATGACACCATGAACTACGACCTCAACAACACCATGAACTACGACCTCAACGACATCAACGACACCATGAACTACAACCTTAACGACACCATGAACTACGACCTCAACGACATCAATGACACCATGAACTACGACATCAACGACACCATGAACTACGTTATCAACGACACCATGAACTACGACATCAACGACACCATGAACTACGACCTCAACGACACCATGAACTACGACCTCAACGACATCAATGACACCATGAACTACGACATCAACGACAGCATGAACTACGACATCAACAACATCAATGACACCATGAACTACGACATCTACACCATGACACTACGACATGAACAACATCAATGACACCATGAACTACGTCATCAACGACACCATGACACCATGACACTAACGACCTCACCTCAAGACACCATGAACTATGACCTCAACAACACCATGAACTATGACCTAAACGACATCAACAACATCAATGACACCATAAACTACGTCATCAACGACACCATGAACCACGACATCAATGACACCATGAACCACTACCTCAAAGACACCATGAACTACGACATTAACAGCACCATGAACTATGACATCAACGACAACGACACCATGAAACACGACCTTAACGACACCATGAACCACGACATCAACGACACCATGTACTACGACATCAACGGCACCATGAACGACCTTACACCATGGACACAACAACGAACCATGAACTACGACCTCAACGACACCATGAACCGACCTCAACGACATCAACGACGACATGAACGAACACGACATCAACGACACCATGACGACCTCAACGACACCATGAACTACGACATCAACGACACCATGAACTACGACCTCAACGACAATGACACAATGAACTATGACATCAGCGACACCATGAACTACGACCTCAATGACACCATGAACTACGACCTCATGACACCATGAACTACGACCTCAACGACACCATAAACTACGATCTCAACGACACCATGAACCACGACATCAACGACACCATGAACCACGACCTCAAAGACACCATGAACCACTACCTCAACGACACCATGAACCACGACATCAACGACACCATGAACTACGACCTCAACGACATCAATGACACCATGAACTAAAACATCAACGACAGCATGAACTACGACATCAACGACATCAACAACATCAATGACACCATGAACTACGTCATCAACGACACCATGAACTACGACATCAACGACACCATGAACTACGACATCAACAACATCAATGACACCATGAACTATGTCATCAACGACACCATGAACTACGACATCAATGACACCATGAATTACGACCTCAAAGACACAATGAACTACGACCTCAACGACACCATGAACCACGACATCAACGACACCATGAACCACGACCTCAAAGACACCATGAACCACGACCTCAACGACCCCATGAACCATGACATCAACGAAACCATGAACTATGACCTCAACGACATCAATGACACCATGAACTACAACATCAACGACAGCATGAACTAAGACATCAACAACATCAATGACACCATGAACTACGTCATCAACGACACCATGAACTACAACATCAACGACACCATGAACTACGACATCAACAACATCAATGACACCATGAACTACGTCATCAACGACACCATGAACTACGAAATCAATGACACCATGAACTACAACCTCAAAGACACCATGAACTACAACCTCAACAACACCATGAACTATGACCTCAACGACAGCATGAACTACGACATCAACAACATCAATGACACCATGACTACGTCATCAACGACAGCATGAACTACGACATCAACAACATCAATGACACCATGAACTACGTCATCAACGACACCATGAACTATGACATCAACGACATCATTGACACCATGAACTACAACATCAACGACAGCATGAACTATGACATCAACAACATCAATGACACCATGAACTACGTCATCAACGACACCATGAACTACGACATCAATGACACCATGAATTACGACCTCAAAGACACCATGAACTACGACCTCAACAACACCATGAACTATGACCTCAACGACCTCAGTACATCAATGACACCATGAACTACAACATCAACGACACCATGAACTACGACATCAACAACATCAATGACACAATGAACGGCGTCATCAACGACACCATGAACCACTACCTCAACGACACCATGAAACACGACCTCAACGACACTATGAACCACGACATCAATGACACCATGAACTACGACATCAACGGCACACCTCAACGGACACACATGAACCTAACGACACCATGAACACGACACCATCATCAATGACACCATGAACTACGACCTCAACAACACCATGAACTACGACCTCAACGACATCAACGACACCATGAACAACGACACCATGAACTACGACCTCAACGACACCATGAACTACGACCTCAACGACCTCATGACACCATGACAACACGACATCAACAACCTACAACTCAACAACACACCATGAACTACGACCTCAACGACATCAATGACACCATGAACTACGACATCAACGACACCATGAACTACGACCTCAATGACATCAATGACACCATGAACTACGACCTCAATGACACCATGAACCACGACATCAACGGCACCATAAACTATGACCTCGACGACACCATAAACGACCACGACCTCACGACACCATGAACTACGACATCACGACCTCAACAACACCATCATGAAAATACGACCTCAACGACACCACATCAAACGACACCATTAACGACATCAACGACATGAACTACGACATCAACAACATCTATGACACCATGAACTACGACATCAACGACACCATGAACCTACGACATCAACGACCCGACGACCTCAACGACACCATGAACTACGACCTCAACGACATAATGACACCATGAACTACGACANAGCTGAGAGGGGAAGATTGGCTCCCTTTTTTCCTATACAGGAGTACGTGGCTCCAGTATCAATCATAAATTGGTGATGCTGATTACACACAGTTACATTTATTGTGGGTTCCGCTTGGGGGCGTAGTGTTAGGATAGGCAAAATTGTCTCCCCCTCAGGTTTCTCTGGGCACCCCTATTGCCAGTATGCTGCTGGGCCCATCCAGGGTCCATTATTCTGATGATCGGGGCCCTGTCCTGAGTTAGGAAACTCAGCATTCGGATTCTGGGGACCCGTCCAAGGATTGGTTGGGCACTCTCTCTGCAGGTGTCCGATCGGCCCGCATCCCCAACATGCAGCCTTGATTGATACTGTGGGGCTGCGCCAGCTATCTGTTGCTGTGGTCCTGTCATGGCCCCTCTGGCTCCTCCTCGGGGTCTGCCCCACCTCCCGCGCATGGGTGGACCGCCTCGTCCTCGTCCAACCGATGGTTGCTGTGCTCCTCCTCCTTGATTGACATGCACATGGATGGGTGGGATCTGTGGAGCCGGTACCACAGGAGCAGAATTGGGCACAGCAGGTGTCTGTCGGACAGGGGGCGACATTGTTGGTGCAATCATTGGAGCTTGCATTACCCCTCCTTTTCCATATCCGTCCTCGAGCTCTGGTGCAGTCACTGTTACTGCCGCCAGGGTTTTAGGCTTGTCTCGTTCCTTTTTGCTCTTGGTCAGCTCTCCTATCTGTAGTTGGGTTAGCTTGTTAGCCAACATTTTACTCTGGTCTTCACGAGATTGCCTCTCAGCCCTGTATGCATTTACATAATGAACCACATGTTCAGAAAACACCGGCCATTCCATTTTCATTAGTTCCACTACTTCACTCAATTTGGACTGTACTTCTTTAGGCATGGCATTTTTTTACATACAGCTTGAATAAGGCTTTTGTTGACTTATTGCTGTCCCATGCACTTCCAGTTTCATCTTTCCACATTTTCTGATAATCATGCAAAAACTGTGATGGGTTATCACTATCCTCCAAACTTCTGTCTCCTAGTTTTTCGGGATTCATGCATGATGGATACTTTTCTCTTAAGGCCTTCCAGACATCAGGTCTCAGTAGGTCAAAGGGCACCTCGTCATGTTGATGCCCGTCCATCACTCCTCCCATTTCAGCCGCTCTGAAGATCTCTACAGTGGCTGTTTGTCCTGCTGTTTTCACCAGCAGTGCTTTGACATCTCCTGCTGCCAGCTTGATCCCTCCTGTAAGCTCCTCGAGCTTCTCGATCCATTTGTCAGCGCCATCTGTCAGAGGAGTCAACTTCCCAGCAAGTGTCATCATATCCATAAATGACCATGGTATATATCGGTAATCATCATTTGGTCCTTTTGCCAATAACGGAGCCATCATTACTCTGTCTGTTCCAGGTTTTTGTCTTTTCAGGGGTAATTGTTGCTGTAACTGTCGGCCACTCCGCAGCTGCATGACATCTAGAGGTCCCTCTACCTCTGCTGTGAGGTTGACGTCAAATGTCAGCTCCTTCTCAGCAGGGCCTGACTCATGGCTTCTCTCTCTCTCAGCTCGAGATCTCTCGAACCGTTCTTTTGCTTCTTGCCATTGTTCCCTCACTTCTTTTTTTAGTTCTTCTCTGCTTAGTTCCAGTGCCTTCATAGCTTGGGCCTGGGACTGATTTACTCTTTTTTCCTGTTCTTCCTCTATTTTCCTCAGTTGCCTCTGCAATTCATGAGTTTCTTCATTTGCTTGTCTTTGTATTTGAGCAATCTGCTGCGTAATCCTATTCAGCCGTTCTCCTGCTGTATCCTGCTTTTTCTTCTCTAAACTGTCACTTTCTTCTCCACTCCCATCATTTTCCCCGTCACTTGAGGCATCTGACTGGATATACTCATCCTGTTCCAGCTCAGATTCCCTGTCACAATGCATTATGCTTTTTGACAATGTTTTTTTCTCTTTGTATTTTTCCTTTTTGAGTCGTTTTCTGGGCTGGTTCTCCTGCATTTGTAGGTGCTTTTTCTGACCATGAGTGACACTGCCTTCTTCCTTATTAGGCGTTGATGTTTCTCTTGGTGACCATGCTGATTGTGCTTCATTGTACTTTATCAGTGATTCCAGTTGTTGCCGGCCTCTTTCTGATCTTTTGGCCGTTTGTTCCTTCAGTTTTTCTGCACTTTCCCGTGTCATTTTCCCATACAGTTTGTCATGTTCTCTCTCCATTACTTCTGGTGGTTTTATACGTACTTTACGTATTGCTCCCTCCCCCGTTGACAGTGTCACCTGCTCCCATCTTTCTTCATATTTTTTCCTGGCCCCATCTGCTTCTACAGCCTCAGGAACTACCTGTACCACTCTTGTTATTTCTGCCCTATAATCTTCTGGGTCAAAATAGGCGGGAGATGCAGTTACTGGTGTGTCTTCAAACTCTATTAAATTTGGCACTTCGCCTGCACTTTCCCTGTTTACTTCATCTCCTGGTGTGTTCATTACAACTTTGAGTCGACCTGTTATCACTCCATCCATTCTATCCTCTCCCAGAACATACTGACCTGCTTTTTCTGTATTATAAGGAGGTGGAGGGGGGTTTGTCTCTTTGTGTAATACTAAGTGCTTATTTGCTTCCGTTCTAAAATATTGTAGGATGTCCCTGTGTTCAGAAATTCTCCGTTTTTTCTTCATATATATCCCGTCATACTTCTTATTTTTGTTTCTTAACCCCTCTTCCACTGTATCACAACATCGTGGGTCAAAACTGCCTCCCATAGGCCATCGATTTCTTGCTGTCCCCGTCATTTTATGCCAATTTTTCATACATTGTTGAATTTTTTTCCTATTTGCGGGATGAGTCATGATAACCAGTTTTGCAGGCGTTATAATTTCTTCTCGTTTTCTGCTAGGGCCAGCTCCCATGATTTATGGCAGGCCACAGTGTCCCCAGGACTCTGTGATTATCTCTCAACCTCTTTTTTTTTTTTTTTTTCAAAACGGGAGTTTAAAAAATAAAATAAACACACACTAACACGTAGTCTCCAGTCTCCTCCTCAAAAGGAAGGGGGCGTGATAAGGCACGCCTCCTGGGCGGGTGCTTAAAAGACTATTGGCGTACGAATACACCTACTCGTCTAGCACCGCCCTTAAAAATTCAGCCCAGAGTTAGTCTGGCTGTAACAGTCACCGAGCGCACATCTCCTCACAGGAAAAAATGCCAGCTCCCTAGACAGACAGAGGTACATACACAACCAACCCTCTGTTTTAATTGATACGATATGCACCTTTCTATGTCTATATTATTATATCAAATTTTTCATCTTATTTCACACACACTCCTGAAAATGTCCACTCTGTTGCTCATGAATTTTATCTGAATTTTTTAACAAAAAGTCTCTTTTTCAGACACCCGTCCTCAAAGAGCTCATGATTTTATCTTTTAACAAAAAGTCTCTTTTTCAGACACATGTCTTCAAAGAGCTCATGATTTTATTATTATTTTTACTCCTTAGCAGAAAGTCTCCTTCTTTCAAACATTAAACCATGTTTTCCAGAAGAAGCTCATAAGTTCATTAACTTTATTTTACTTATTGTCTTCTTTCATCAGAAGCTCATTTCTCATTTAACAAACGTCAACAGAGTGGCTCATTGAAAAATTAACTGGTGACAAAGAAGTATCAGATTTCACACAGCCGTCCGTGAACGGACTTTCTTCTGCTACTAATGCAATCAGGCTGCGTGTGCTCGCACATACAGCATTAACAACAGTTACTCAGCTATACTACTAAAATACAATACTCATTACTTTTTCTCTACAGTTTAATATCTTCCTACTCCTTTCTCATTCCACTTTCATTTAACCAACGCACACACATACTTGGTCCCATATCTTATCATCTCCTCTCTCCTACAAACTCAGTCAGCTCACTTCTCCGCGTGCGTCCAGCTCTGAGCTAGATGAAAAATGCAGAGGCTGCCGTGTGCACGCGCTCCCACACAGAAACGCAGAAGGGGGGAGCACAGCACCTCGCAGCACCTCAGTCTCTGTCTTCCTTTAACTTTCACAAAAACAGAACAGGCGTCCCTGTTAATTTTTACCTTTGGAGTTAAAAAAAAACCCATTCATACAGTCCTATTAAGCATGCTTTTGCCGTTCTTTGTCACTTCCTAAATTTTGTGTGGATCACTTCGTCCACATTTATCTTTACTAATTCCAAAGGCTTGCCTTAACTTTTTATTTCCATGTCTCAAAACTTCTCATATATGTTTTCTATCTACCTTACGTTTGTTTTTAGTTATTTATACAATATTATGCTAAGTTCTGGCCGACTGGGAGCTATGGCATGCTGTGTCCCTGGTACCCAGTCTTAAGTGATTTGGGATTAAACCCGCACCACGACACCAGAACTTTATATTTCCAGTTACACAAAAAACTTCACTTTTACACAAAACATTTCACGAACACAACTTTTTACTTGTAAACCTGCATCGCTTGCAGTTATTTTAATCTCTTAACACAACTTCCTGCATCGCTTGCAGTTATTTGCTGTTTCCTTACAGCTCTTTTTTCTCTGCTCCGGGCCACTGCCTCGCTAGGCCCCAGTGGTGGCGCCCCCGGGCAGTATTTTATTCTTTATCACTTCTTTAAATTTGCATCGCTGATTACAGCTCTTTTTTCTTTTCTTTTTAAACCTAAACTTTCACTAAACTATTCTATTTCTGAGTGTTTGATTATAACTGAGTGTTTGACTTATCTGTCCTTTTATCTGTTGTATTAAAGCGTATCCATCCCACACTCAATTTACATATTCAAACAGTCAGACTCTTAAACCTTCAACCAGTTTGTCTTTGCTTTGTTTTACGTATCTGACTCTTTCAGTTAATTCTAGGTTGTTTTGGAAAATTTTTATGGTACCTTCTGACCACTGGACTGGATGAAGGCTGGATCCCTTTTGTTAAATTTAGAAAAAAGCAAAAATGAATTACTATCTCACCTGCTTTGGTGACTGGGCCCCAGGATTCGCCTTCAGAGCCAGTGCCCCTGGCCATCCGGTCCTTCGTCTTTTCCTCCTTGGCTGAGGCTCGCCAATTGTAGTGACAAGAGTGTTTTCTGGTTCGTCACTTGATCTCAAAAATATTCTAAGTTCTTTAAAGTCTTAAAAAGTACAAAGTCAAACAAACTGGTTAAAGATTAAATGAAGGTTTTATTGACAATACAATATCCCCCTCATGAGACAGCCCGGGCAAATCTGATTTCACAGTCAAATACATCACTTTTTATACAATTAGGGAGGGCCATATTGCCTCTTGTCCCTCTTTTGAACTCCTTCTGATAGGATGAAATTTAAATATCTAACTGTGGTTGGTCAGCTGAGGTTGGCATTTTTGATAATTTAGCACCTTTAAAATTACCTCCTGTGCCCCATTAGTTTTCTTTATTTTTCTTTATCATTTTCCTTGGTAAAGATGGGGACTCTCTGAATCTGCTCATCTCCCCATACACACTGCTTAATCAGAGGCGAGGTGCCCCTCTCATATCTCTCCCTCACACACACACACACACACATTCTACTTCAAGGGGCCCAACTCTCCCTCACACACACACCTGCACGTACTGCCTGGAGTTCACTAAAGTTCATCAGAAGTTCAGGGCTTCTTTACTCTACAAGAGTCCTTCATCATCTTCATCAGCATGTGCAGCATTCTTTTTTGTACAATCAGCTCCAGCGGCTCCAGAGTTACACCCAGCACAGATCCAGCTTTCCTGATCAGTTTGTTGATTCTCTTCAGGTCTCTGGTTCTGATGCTGCTGCCCCAGCAGATGGCTGCAAAGCTGATTGCACTTTCAACAACAGACCTATAGAAGATGTGCAACATCTTGGTGCAGACATTAAAATATCTCAACTTTCTTAAAAAGTAGAGTCTGCTCTGACCTTTCTTGTAGATGTATTCTGTGTTGCATTTCCACTCTAGTCTGTTGTCAAGCTGAACTCCAAGATACTTGTATTCCTCCACCACCTCCACCTCCTTTCCCAGGATGGAAACACTGCTGTGTTGATTCTTGCTCCTCCTGAAGTCGACAATCATCTCCTTAGTTTTGCTGGTATTTAATACGAGATGATTGTTACTACACCATTTCACAAACTGACAGATCAGTTCTTTGTACTCTGCTTCTTGTCCGTTGCTGATACACCCAACAACTGCAGAGTCATCAGAGTATTTCTGCAGATGACAGGACTCAGAGTTGTACCGGAAGTCAGAGGTGTAGAGCGTGAAGAGAAATGGTGAGAGAACAGTTCCTTGTGGTGCTCCAATGCTGCTGACCTCCATCTCAGACACACAACCTTTCAGTCTCACAAACTGTGGTCTGTTTGTGAGGTAGTCATAAATCCAGGAGGTTGTGGAGGAATCCACCTGGAACTTATGTAGCTTCTCACATAACAACGCAGGCTGAATTGTATTAAAAGCACTTGAGAAATCAAAGAACATGACCCTCAAAGTGCTGCCTGATTGGTCCAGATGAGAGTGGGCTCTGTGAAGCAGGTAGATGATGGCGTCTTCAACCCCAAGCCCATTACGATATGCAAACTGTAATGGGTCCTGAAAGGTGCTGACCTGCTTGTTGAGGTGGGCCAGTAAGAGTCTCTCCAGGACTTTCATGATGTGAGATGTCAGGGCAACTGGTCTGTAGTCATTAGGTTCAGCTGGTTGTGGTTTTTTTAGGCACTGGAACAAGGCAGGATGTTTTCCACAGCACAGGAACTGTTCTCTGTCTCAAACTGGTGTTGAAGAGGTGCTGGAGAATCGGACATAGTTGCAATGAGCAGGTCTTGAGAACTCTGGGACAGACACCGTCTGGACCTGCAGCCTTGTTCTGGTTCAGTTTCTCAAGTTGTTTTTTGACCTGATTGCAGGAGACAGACAGAGTGGAGGGGGAGGCAGAGGAGGTCTCAGAGGTGGAGAAAGATGATGCTGGTCTCTGGTCCATGACTGAGCTGCAGGGTGACAGAGTGGAGGTGTGACAGGAAAGCTGTGGGCTCACGGAGGGTGTGTGGTCTGTTGGGCTGGAGGCAGGGGGGAAACTGAACCTATTGAAGAACGTGTTCAGTTCATTAGCTCTGTCCAGACCTCCATCAGTCTGGTCCCCCTTTGCCATGAAGCCGGTGATCTTCTTCATTCCAGACCATACATCCCTCACGTTGTTCTGCTGGAGTTGCCTTTCTAGCTTCTTCCTGTAGTCCTCCTTGCACTTCCTGGTTTGTTCTTTAATTAGTTTTTGTGTTGTCTTCAATAACTCCCTGTCTCCATCCCTGAAGGCTTCCTTTTTGATGTTCAACAGCTTTTTCAGGTCTCTGGTGATCCAGGGTTTGTTATTGGGGAAGCACCTCACAGTTCTTGTTGGAACAATGCTGTCCACACAGAAGTTTATGTAATCTGTCACACACTCAGTCATGGCGTTGATGTTGTCTCCATGAGGTTCACAGAGGGCATTCCAGTCCGTAGCCTCAAAGCAACCTTTCAGAGCATCTTCAGCTTCATTAGACCAGGTTTTGTTGGTTTTTGTGATCACTGGTTGCTGCTGAACGATGGGCTTGTAGGTGGAGGTGAGAAAAACCAGATTATGGTCAGATCTTCCTAAAGGTGGCAGGGCAGAGCAGCTGTATGCATTTTTAATATTTGCATAAAATAAGTCCAACGTCTTATTTTCTCTGGTGGAGCAGCTGACAAACTGTTGGAATGATGGTAAAGCTGTAGAGAGGGAGACATTGTTGAAGTCTCCAGAGATCGCCATAACTGAGTTTGGATACTGTGTTTGCAGCCTTGCAATAACGGAGCTGATGACATCACAGGCTGCGTCTGGAGCGATACCAGGTACAATATAAACCGCTACCAGAATAACACAGGTAAACTCTCTGGGTAAATAATAAAGACGGAAACTCACAGCTAACAGTTCAAGGTCCCTCGTGCAGATCTTCTCCTTGACGGTGACGTGACCAGGATGACACCAACGCTGGTTAACCAGCACTGCAATCCCACCTCCCCTCAGCTTCCCGCTGAGTTGCTTACTGCGGTCTGCTCGGACCATCTTAAAGCCGCGAACAGACACGTTACAGTCCGGGATGTGTTCATGCAGCCACGTCTCGGTGAAACACATGAGACTACATTCTCTGTATTCTCTCTGGGACCTGGTTAGCATCTCAAGCTCGTCCGTTTTGTTAGCTAGCGATCTGACGTTACCCATCACAACAGTTGGAAGAAACGGTTTAAATCTCCACCGCTTTTCTCTCTGCTTCACTCCTGCCCTGCATCCTCTTCTCTTTCTTCTCAACTCCATCGGGATTTGTCGTGTTATTTCACTGCCAATCCTCATTTTAGAGAGTTTTAGCAGTTGATCACGACTGTAAACAAGTCCAGCGTTGCCATGGAGACACATCATAACAAGTATCGGAGACAGCCAAAAAGAGACAAAAGTCTCTCAAAAAAGAGACAGAAAACTCTCTCGTGCCGCACAGCCTCCGAACCGACCTAAAAACCTCTTCAAAAAAATTGATAAAAATGACGGCTGTATTTCAAAGACAAAAAGAAAATCGAAAATTATTAAAACTATGTGAGAGCAACTACAATTTGCAGCCACCTTGCGGCGCATTCTAGAAGAAAGATGATATATGTATATATATAATCGCGTGCATATGTATATATTCATATATATATATATTTATATATATATACATCTAATCGCGTGCATATATATATATATATATATATATATATATATATATATATATATATATATATATATATATATATGCACGCGATTAGTCGTCTAAATGGTTAAACGTCCGCTCACTTACTAGTCGGCACCAGAAATATTAGTCGTTTAAACCAATTTGTGTTTTATTCATGTACAAGGCCGCTTAACTGTCATACAGCCGCCCGCCACTAGTCGGGGCTACAGAGCCGACAGACAGCAGCCCCCACTCCGTGGCAATGCTCGAGTAGACTGGAGTTTTAAAACGGCACGGTGGGAAGACCAGCGCGGTTTGGCAGTACTTTAATCTAGAAAATGAAAACAAGGTAGTATGTAGACTGTGTCAGAAACAACTGGCATACAATCACTCGACTGGAGCAATGAGCAACCACATTAGACTCAAGCATTTGGATGTTAATCTGCACGAGACGACGGCTGCTGATGCTAGCGGTGCTAGCCACACTCAGGCCGCTTTGACATTGTTTACCCAGAGACGTGTTCTCCCGTCCGGTCTGAGAGGATAACGCAGCTCATCACGATAATGACTTCGCAAGATATGCTTCCACTTAATTTTATGGAAGGTAAAGGCTTCAGGAAGCTAATGGAATATGTTGAGCCCAAATACACTGTACCGGGACACAAACTGATAACTTCCAGGCTGGAGCGCATCTTTTTTTTAGACTAGTCGACTAGTATTAATTATAATTTTGGTTTAGTCGACAGAGAAATTAGTCGCCAGGAACATCCCTAATATATATATACAGTCATGGAAAAAATTATTAGACCACCATTTTTTCTTCACTTTCTTGTTCATTTTAATACCTGGTACCACTAAACGTCATCATGTGACTAAAACAGACAGAAAAGAAAACACTGAATGCATAAAAGCAGTGTTTTTGGCAGTACAACGCCATAGCTATTGATGTAAAAACTTAAGTGATTTAGGTTATAATCAAGAAAACCATGGAAAATGGTAAGATATCAGCTCTTAAATAAAACTCTTATGAGCAATCTTTGTGGTTATCGTTATGTTTGTCCAAACAAATGTACCTTTAGTTGTACCAGACATTAAAATGAACAAGAAACTGAAGAAAACAAGGGTGGTCTAATAATTTTTTCCATGACTGTATATATGTATGTATGTGTATATATATATATATATATATATATATATATATATATATATATATATATATATATATATATATGTGTGTATATATATATATATATATATATATATATATATATATATATATATATATATATACACACTACTATCCAACATACTTGCAATGAATCCTGTTTTCACTTTACTAGGTCCACTGGTGTCAGAAATGTTCTTGTTTTTAACTGTTTTTCTTTTCTTAACTGCTGTACATTTAAGTTTGACTTGATACTTGTCACCATAGGACAGTGAGAAATGTTTTTTTTTATTCTTCTGTATGTCTAGTACATTTAAAATGTCACGGTGGGAAGACCATCATATTTACATTTAACAATAAAGTTGACTTTGACTATATAAGGGGTAAGTGAATTGCTTAATAATGGTAATACAGTAATCCCCCACACTTCGCGGTTAATGGGGGCTGTGACCCCCCCCCGCGAACTGTGAAAACCACAAGGTGGATGTACATGTATATGTATATGTACATACAGTATACATGTACGCGTGGCCGCAAAATCTACAGAAGGTAGGGCTGCACAATTAATCGAAAAATAATCGAAATCGTGATTTTTGGTTGCCACGATTAAAACTTTGAAAATCGTGATTAATCGTGACCATGTACAATGTAGTGTAGTGTAGGGGACAATGTAGTAACCTGCCTTTGGGCGTTCTTGAAGCTAAGACATGTTTACAGGCTGGTGTTTATGGCCAAAAATCTCGAGGACCGCCTAAGTTTCATGCTATTGCCTTTTATATAATTTGTCCATCCCTTATGCAATACTTTCTTGGTTACATTTCATATCGTGATTTTAAATAACATTCTGAACAAAAAATATTTTTTATTGTTGAATAATCTTGATTAATAATCGTAATCGTGATTTTGATCCAAATAATCGTGATTATCATTTTTTCCATAATCGTGCAGCCCTAACAGAAGGTACAATAACTTTGACGATCTCTCCTCTGTGCATAGCTGACAAGAGCAAGAGATGGGTAATGGTGGGACGCGTGTCAGCCAATCAGTGTACAGACAACTGACGGCACAGTAATGCCCGTCATAGCAGCCAATCACAGGTCTCGACATTCGTTCATTGGCCCTCCCCTATCAGCTCTTGTTGCTTCCCGAGTCTTGTTCTTGATGTGATGGATTTCGCTTCAGCCTCGCGCGCTTCTTATGAATTTTTTTTTTTAGAATACTTTTTTTCCATTAATATTTTTGAAACTTCTGCAATGTACTGAGACAGCGATTGCTGAGACTGTGAAGTGTGGGGGATTACTGTACTCAGAACAACAAACAAAAAAAGTCTAGGAATGGAACCAGAGTTAAGAGATCTTATGTGCCAGAGCCATGTTTACCTTGACACTATAGGGCAGCCTCAGGGTATCCCAGAGGAGTTCAAAGCTAGGAATAACACACAATCTGAAATAGAACCAATATTTCTTTGGATTACTCCAAACAAAACACTGAATGGCTGAATTTTATATATTAGGGGAGAATGGGGTATTGTGAGACACTGGGTAATGTGTGACACACCCTGTGTGACTCCAGGTGACATCTAACATGGCGGCAAACTGAAACTCCAAACCTAAACACAGGACTACAGTATCACTCCTGGTTTTCAACACTGGATAACTCTTCTCAACATAACCTGGACAACCTCTTCACCTTCATCAACAGCTATTTTCAGAACTTGGACACTATGACATCTGAACCCAGAAAGAAATGACCCACCAGAGACTGGTCCACCGAAACAGACCAAGAGCAACCACAACAACCGGCTGAGCTTAATATCCAGGTTAGTCTACTTTCACCCATGAACAGCTAACTGGCCGTACTCAAACTACTCCATCCAGATGTGAAAGAACTCAAAGCCAGTCTAGAATTTTCTCAGTCACAAATCCAAACACTCGTACAAGAAAACAAAGAACTGAGAGGAACCGTCACAAAACCATCCACCCAAGTAGCACTACTCTTAAACGAAGACAACACCATGAAAGAAACCATCCTGGACCTACAGTGTTACAGCATGAGAGACAATCTAATCTTTTCAGGAAGACCATTACCACAAGACACCCCCGACGACCCAGAGAACGCAGTCAAAGGATTCATGAAATCACTCTGGAAACACTGTCGTATTTCTGCTTCATAATGTGCCACACATTTTCAATGGGAGACAGGTCTGGACAGCAGGCAGGCCAGGGGAGTACCCGTACTCTTTTTCTACGAAGCCACGCTGTTGTAACACCTGCAGAATGTAGCTTGGCATCGTCTTGCTGAAATAAGCAGGGACGTCCATGAAAAAGACGTCACTTGGATGGCAGCACATGTTGGACTCGTCAGACCACAGAACACTTTCCCACTTTGCATCAGTCAATCTTTGATGAGCTCGGGTCCAGAGAAGCTGGTGTGTTTCTGGATGTTGTTAATAAATGACTTTCATTTTCCATAGTAGAGTTTTAACTTTCACTTCCAGATGTAGAGACCAACTGTTTTTACTGACAGTGGTTCTCTGAAGTGTTCCTGAGCCCATGTGCTGATATCCTTTACACACTGATGTTGGTTTTTGATGCCATCTGAGGGATCAAAGGTCACGGACAGTCATGTTACGTGCAGTCATTTCTCCAAATTCTCTGAACCTTTTGATGATATTATGGACCGTAGATGTTGAAATCCCTAAATTCCTTGCAACTGTACTTTGAAAAACATTGTTCTTAAACTGTTCAACTATTTGCTCATGCAGTTGTAGAGAAAGTGGTGAACCTGAATTCCGGTCCAGTGAAATATTTGTGTCTGAATAAGCTATCGCTCATGTCACACATGTCATATTTGGCTTTGACTGAACATTTGCTCTCACTTAACGGGAAAAATATTTGGATATACAGTGATGGAAAGAAATTATTAGACCACCCTTGTTTTCTTCAGTTTCTTGTTCATTTTAATGCCTGGTACAACCATAGGTACATTTGTTTGGACAAACATAACGATAACCACAAAGATTGCTCATAAGAGTTTTATTTAAGAGCTGATATCTTACCATTTTCCATGGTTTTCTTGATTATAACCTAAATCACTTAAGTTTTTACATCAATAGCTATGGCGTTGTACTGCCAAAAACACTGCTTTTATGCATTCAGTGTTTTCTTTTCAGTCTGTTTTAGTCACATGATGACGTTTAGTGGTACCAGGTATTAAAATGAACAAGAAAGTGAAGAAAAAATGGTGGTCTAATAATTTTTTCCATGACTGTATATCGTATACCGATATTCAGCCTAAATATATCGGGATATGACTTTTGGTCCATATCACCCAGCCCTATCGGTGACGGGAATAATGCAACTAAAAAGTGTTGGGAGATTCATCCAAATGCATGGATCCTGATTTTCTGATTGAAAACCAGGATCCACGAAAAACTTTTTAGCCCTTGACCTGACTCACTCCTCCATCCAATACCTCTTTTACAGTCTGTCCCATCTGCGGCAAGATCAAATGCATCTATATCTGATTTAAATTTTAAAAGCTCTGGACACATTATAGCACTAACCATTAACATATATGTGCAGACAGTTGGAGCATTAAAACTAAAAGACAGATTACAGTTTGGAAATGTTCACAGGGACAAAGAGCTTCATTTCTGGACATATGTCCTGGTCTGATGACACTAAAACTGAACTGTTTGGACATAATGACCATCATTACATCTGGAGGAAAAAGAGCTGAGAACACCATCCAACTGTGAAGCACGGGGGTGGCAGCATCATAATGTGGGGGCGTTTGACCACTTCACTAAATAGATGACATCACGAGGAAAGAATATTCTGGAGAATACTTAGGGTTGGGCACCGAGAACCAGTTCCTAACGTCCGGTTCCGGAACCGTTAAGAAGATGTTTGAGTTTCGATTATTTTTTTCGGTTCCTGAATGCCCGCACTAGTTTGTCTTCGGGGTTTTGAATCACTATGCCCAGCATGCTGCCGCGCTCCGTCCGATTTCGAAGTTTGTATTACTCCGCCCTGCGTACTGCCGTGCTCCGTTTGGTTCCGAGGTTTGTATCACTCCGCCCCGCCCCCGCGAAACCTCTTGTTGAAAATGGACCGCAAACGCCGATCGAAAGTGTGGCTACATTTTAATTTAAAAAAGCAGGGCTACGCACAGTGTAACATCTGTAACAAAATGATTTCTGCCAATGGAGGATGCACTACGAACATGACCAAACACCTCGCCTGCTGCACGGCATAAATGAGTGCGCCGTATTTGACGTGTTGCGCTGCCCCCCTGCTTCAAGTGAATCAGCCAACGCCTCCTCTTCGGAAACGGAACCAGGTAAGTTAACGTTACATGAAAATTATGTTTGTCTCTTAACAGACCATCTTAAGTTATAGACTACCATTTGCTAAAACTCTGTCAAATCTGTTTGTAGTTGAACGCTCGCAGAGTCATGTCGCTAACGTTAGCCAGTCTGGGCCTGCTGCTGCTATGTTGACCGGCCAGCGACCCCAGCCGGCAAAAAGCCCTCAACAAACCCCTTTCACCATAGCAGCAAGGGGGAAGCTGTCAGTGGAGAGAGTGAATGAGTGCCACAGAAAAGTGACTGCGTATGTGGTGAAAAGGCTACATCCCTTGAGTGATGTGGAGTCGCCCACATTTAGGCAAGTATAAAGGAATAACAAAGCTAACTAACATTAACTTAGCTAGTATCTACTTCATCTACCCCCCCCCCCCCCCGACCTAAGTTACAGTAACAGTTCAGGTTTAATTTTATTGACAGATTTGTCACAGTGTTCGTTTTATTTAGAAACATCACAACATATGTACATGTGCTGAAGTGTTGGTGTGTATTTATTGCACATTGCTTTTATGGTCTGTTTAAAAGTTAAATGTGTTTTTTTTTTTTAATTTATTTTACTAAAGATGTCTTATGTTTTTTGTGTTTGCAGGGATATGATCCACGCAATAAACCCGAAGTACACCCCCCCTACAAGGGAGTGTTTAACTAATAGATTGATCCCAGAATGGTATCAAGTGGAGAAGTCTAATTTGATCTCAGAGCTGAGGGAGGTCAGTCACATAGCTCTCACTTGTGACGGATGGACTAGCCTAACACAAGACCACTACCTGACTGTCACAGTGCACTATGTAGTGGAAGGCAACATGAGGCAGAAAGTCCTTGCAACAAAAGCTGTGTACACAGCCCAGACAGGAATTGTTGTGGCAGAGGAAATCGGCGACATCCTGAGAGAATTTGGCGTGTTTGATAAAATAGAAGCCGCTACTGTGGATAATGCAGCCAATATGGACGTAGCCATCAAACGGCTGCATTTTGTAAAGCTTGGCTGCTTCGCTCATTCACTGAACCTCGCTGCACAGAGTCTGTACTCCAGCAGTTTAGTGGCTCAGTGGACTGCAAAGATTCGTGCCATCATTGTCTGGATGAAGAGGTCATCGATGGCGAAGGTGGTTCTACGGGAAAAGCAGGATGTCCTAAGTAAGAATCGATGTCTGAGTTTACTTGGATACCACTAGGATAAAATTAAAGCAATTCCTCTCTTTTAGTAGTGCACTGCACACAATATACATTTTGCTGGTATTAACATTGGTAAAACAATGCAACATTACATAAATCTGTCTGATAACACAATATAAAAGGTGCATGTCATATTGATGTTAATTCTCTATGTATTTGTGACTTTCTTGTTCGTGTCAGACCTTCCTCAACATTCACTGATTCTCGATGTGAGAACAAGGTGGAATTCTCTATCTAATGATGGAGAGATTCCTTGAACAATATCCAGCAATACAAGCAGCCAGCTTGGACCAACGCCTGAGAAAGAATATGGAGAGGGACAGGTAGAGATAGAAAGATGGATAGGATGGATAGGATTTAAAATGAAATTAGACAGAGCGTAAGAACGTGCATAAGGTACTAAGAAAGAAGTTAGCACACTGTTTTGCTGGATTATGCAGTGAAATTAATTTAACCCTGTAAAACCCAAATATAGAAAAACACTAAAAAAAAAATTTTCAACCATTAAGATGTTGTTGTAGGAGACCTTTGAGGGTGAAAATGAGGTGTTTTTAAAAAAAATATGTTTTTGTAAGTTTTTACGGAAATGTTGTAATATTGCAACATTGGGCTCAATGGGGAGCAGAATCTCCTGTATCTGTACTCATTGTCTGAACAACAATACAGAATTAAGGATTCATTTGCAGAGTTTTACTTTTGTTCCAGAACAGTATAACATGAAAAATAATCTCAGTCATGTTGTTATGAACAGTCATTTATTGCAATAGCAAGAACTTTGACATTTATTTACAATGATAGTGCCAGAAACAGTTCTTGTCCTCTGAAAAACAGAGGTGGACATCACATTTGCTGCATTGGGTATTGGTATACCCTTTACTGCAATGTCTGCAGTGTCCTCTCTTCACTTTTATTGAGAAATGTCCAAAGTGTTGTGTCCACCTGGAAAGAGAAGAATCAATATTAATATTAATAATCCATTCATATATATGCCAAAAATGCATGATGATACAAGTCAAAGATATCACAAACATGGCAAATAGCAGAAATAGATTCTTACCAGAATGAGAGAGGATGCTAGTTGGGCCTGGAAGTTTCTCATGTTCAGAATCTCCTTCTTTGGCATCTTGAGAGCTTGGCAATGTCGCTTGTAGAGGAGCCAGGCGTTGACCACAGCAAGGGTGATGGTGTGCCAGAAGATGTACAGTCATGGAAAAAATTATTAGACCACCATTTTTTCTTCACTTTCTTGTTCATTTTAATACCTGGTACCACTAAACGTCATCATGTGACTAAAACAGACAGAAAAGAAAACACTGAAAGCAGTGTTTTTGGCAGTACAACGCCATAGCTATTGATGTAAAAACTTAAGTGATTTAGGTTATAATCAAGAAAACCATGGAAAATGGTAAGATATCAGCTCTTAAATAAAACTCTTATGAGCAATCTTTGTGGTTATCGTTATGTTTGTCCAAACAAATGTACCTTTAGTTGTACCAGGCATTAAAATGAACAAGAAACTGAAGAAAACAAGGGTGGTCTAATCATTTTTTCCATGACTGTACATGTACCAGCGCTGGGTTTTCAGGGCAAACTTGTATTTCGCTGTAATTACACATTGCACTGAATTAATCTATTCACACATTTAACTGGCCACACAATAGTGTATAGCTGACCAATTGTAAACTCTGATTATCATACTAATAGATATGCAGGTAGCCTCCAATTTACGACAACACCTGACATTCCTGAACATCAACACCTGCTCCAGAACAATGGAAAAAATGCCCTCCCCCAAGCATCCTCCACAACTGATTTAACTAAGAATTGATAGGAACATTTTCTTATCAAAAGCCAAGACTAAGGGCAGACATGCACAAACAGAAATTCTTTGTTAGAAAGTCCTGCTTTCTGTGATAAGGAGAAAATACTGAGTGGTCAAGGTGGTTAGAAATCATTATAAGTAAATGAAAATGATTAGATATGGCAATATATCTTTGCACACTAGTTTCTAATATAATAATATGTAATCAAATATAAGGCTAGGCTGTAAATCATGTGTAGTTTAAAGTTATACTGTGAAAATTTAAATTGTTCCTCTCAAGACATCCCTCTCAAAACAGGGTTGTTTTGACTACCACATTCAACCAACGTTGTAATATTGCAACAATTACAAAACAAGCTCTAAATAAAATGTAAGGCACATTTTCCACAATGACTACATACTGACATATTCTAGACACTGTAATAAACACATAAAAAATATTTAAAGCACTTTACTTACTTCAGTCAGATAAATCCAATCCAGTAAATTGAGGGGATGATGCTCTCTCAAAAATCTGGAGGGTGTGTGACTTCTGGACCTGAGGACAAGCCTTATATACAAATGTATGACCCAATAGCATTCTGAGACTGAACAATAGGACCAAATGAGTAGGTTAATGTGGTTGAACCAAAAAATAAAAATGAAAAAAAAGTTTTTTGGGGGATAACAAAAATTGTTGTAATTCTGCAACAGTGGGTCTTACAGGGTTAAACTCACTTGTCAAACACCACTGCTTTTGTTTAAAGAAACAAATAAAATCAATATTTTGAACTGTATTGAAATGTATTGTTTCGCACACAGGCTTGGTCGGCTTACAGATGGTGATTTTACCAAGGCAGAGGACTTCATCAGGCTGATGCGAGTTCTTTACACCTGCACACTCTGTGTTTCCACCGAAAAAAGCCCAACAGCCGGGCAGATCCTGCCAATCATCCAAAAGCTTGAGAAACAATTTGCTGCTGTAAATGGAGACACAGCATTTGTAGCCGACTTGAAGGAAAGGGTCCTTCGAATGAAGGACCCTTTTGAATGAAGATTAAAAATGTATTTAATACTTCTGTTCCTGTGGCTTAATGTAATAGTAATTTAATTGTTTTAAAGAATGAAGACATTAGGCTCTTTTTGGAAGAAGCCACTGCCTTAGATCCCCGCTTCAAGAATAAGATGGATATATATATATATATATATCTATATATATATATATATATATATATATAGATAGATAGATAGATAGATAGATACTGTCTCCCTCACTCCTTAACATTTTATATTTAATTAGCATTATACATCATTCATTAACACTGTACTGTACTTATACTTTTTAAATCACCTTACTACAACTCTACTTTTAATCTGTTGCATGCCTTTATTAACACGCATTCTATTATAGACTGTGACAACTCTCTGTACTGGTGGCTAAGACAGTTCACTGCTGTTTAATTTTATTCTTATATTCTATCCATCTTTCTATATATACCTGTCCCTCTCCATATTATGTTCTCTGTAGTCAGTGGTAGTCCATGACCATGCAGAAGAAGTTGGTGTGATGCAGGGCAAGGGAAACCATGAAGGTGTGGAGACTGAGAGTGAGGAGGAAGAGGAGAATGTAAGTAGATTGCTGAAATTATATTGGTATGTTCTTCTCAGTCATGAAATATCTTTTTAATGGTTGTTTTTTCTACTGATAACTGTTCTGTCCTGTGTTTGTTTAGCAGCTTCCTCCTTCCAAAAAATCAAAAAGTCTCCACTGGAGGAGCTTTTTGCTGAGGAGGATGCCATGAAGAGGACCTCATTGGAGGAGTTGATGTCTGTGGAAAGTCGTGCTGAAAGGAAATCCAAATGTACCTGCAAACGCCACCAACCGTCACATCATCTGACCCTGCAGCCTGGTTCCGTTTTACACTTTATGTCACAGTTAGTCCCTTATTAGAATACCATAGTTAGGTCAAGGGACAATGTAAAATAAAAAGGTTTTTCAAATGAGAAAATTCTCTCTTTTTTCCTATGGTGCATCTCAAAGAATCGGAATTGAGAATCGTTTAGAATAGGAATTGATATTGAGAATTGGAATCGGAATCGGAATTGTTAAAATCCAAACGATGCCCAACCCTAGTGATACTGAGTATGATGGTATTCAGCATAGTCCTGTAGTGATGTGTAGCAGTTATTGCCAGAGATTATGGCAAAATAAAAATCTGGAGTCCCTCAAAAACAGCATATCTATCAAAAATAGGCGTTTGATTTTATAATTACAATACATTGTTTGGATATTCAATGATGGATTTCTCCACTTTTCTACAGTAAAAGTGTCTGATATTGAGCATGATGGTAGTCAGCATAGTCCTGAAGTGATGTCTAACAGTTATTACCAGGGATTATGGAGAAATAAAAATCTGGAGTCCCTCAGAAATGAATGGCTCAATCCGAAAATAGGCATTTTGACAACATTTGAACTTTTAAATCAATGTTTTTCCTTGTATTCCACTAAACCTCTTCTCATTCCATTTTGTCTGGACATATTTGATATTTCTTGCATACACAGTCACAGTGTATCTTCAACAGTAATTTATAATTATTTGTCAGAAATTATTAATCTTATTGTACTTCAAACTTCTGCCATCTGTCTTTTCTCTAAGGAAATATTTAATCTCATGATGTATTTTCTCCACGACTTGATTAGTCTAGTATAACTGGTAAAGTTGTTTAACAAACCAAGTTTTTTTTTTTTAATGACCCGTTACTTGTCTTGTACTTTTATTTTGGAAACCGGAAATCGTATATGAGTCGCTTTCATTGACGTTCCGTAAACATTCGAATACGAGTGCACATGAAATTCAGGAGCGGCTGATTTGACCACGCAAATGCGGACGACGGCTGGCTGGACCGCAACTCTGGAGGTCAACAACTAGTGATTCTTACAAGTTTGTGGAGGCTTTAGACAAGGAGTGTCTCAACATCACAGTCCAACACGCATTAAAAGCAGAAAAGTCTCCCCCAAAGCTTCATGAAGCCATATTTCCACTTTCAAACCTACAAGCTCTTAATACTACACTAGAACCCGAGCGGGTTCTGGACCTGAACACGGACCTTCAGACCAGCAGAGGAACAGCTCGCTTTGGTCCTGCTGGAGGACTGTGAAGAACTCCGCTCCGGGTCCTGGTTCTGCTCTGAGCTCTGGTTCTGCTCCATGTCCTGGTCTTTGTCCAGATGTTTGCTGCTGTGTTCGCGCTTCAAAGCGTCTGTCCAGGAATCCAGGAAGTGTTTTCAATGCGCGCGGACGCTTGGATTGTTCCTATGTGACGTCATTGATGACGTCCGAACAGCGTTGCCAGGTGGGAAATGTAGGATTATCGTACCAGAGACTTAAAATTATCGTATTTTGAGGGAGATTATCGTACATCTGTCATGACCAAAATAACAAGCCCAATGATGCGCTATTGTCAAATTTTATCACTCTAGCGGAACATGTCACTGCCAGGCCCTTTAAACCCAATAAAGCTTGTGATTATATCGTTTTACAACATACACATGATGCCCGCAACAGCATTACAACATTTTTGACACATAGGTCAAAGTATTTGATAGTATGAGTTCAACACCACAAAGAGCGACCATGCCATTTTGAAATCAATCAAACCTGTCTCCGTCGGGGCCGTCGCAAGGGGGGGTGAAGGGGGCAGTCACCCAGGGCCCCGCGCTGTGACGTACCTATGACGGGCCTCACACTTGACCAATGAGTTTTGTTTATCTAATAATTTCATGTGGTCATTAGAAGGCTAAGACATTAATGTCTTTAAAATAAAACGCTTCAATTTCATTTCAGTATACATAAAGGTTGTTTTACACGAAATAAAGTATATAAATATTCTTTAATAAAGTATAGTTCCTCAAACGTTGCTTAATGACGTAGGTACGTAGGTGATGCGTCGGTTCTCTTGCAGCAGGCGCCAACAGCAGACTGAAGGGGATAATGTCGGCAGCCAGCCGCAAGCGAGACTGCTGTCGAAAATTTCAGTCAGGCGCTGAGAAACGAAAGAAACTGAAAAAGAAAGAGGAGTTCAACAAGACACTTCATGCGTCTCTGCAATGTGTAATGTGGAAAGTTTTACTGTAAGTTTATTTTAATGTTAAATATTTTGACATCATTTATGCTCTTGTTATTGTATTTATGAATTTCTGATAATACACGGCTGATGGCCAAAGATGTATATTGAGTCTGTCCGCTAATTGTTGTTTCTTACTTTCCATTGTTTATTATTATTATTATTATTATTATTATTATTATTATTATTATTATTATTATTATTATTATTATTATTATCTGATGTTGCTACTAACACTACAAACAGGGTGCAATTTGTCCTTGCTCTGACGGAGAGCTGCGAGGCTGTCTGCATGCGCACATGAAAATAGGTTATCCTGAAAAGGGCCTCGCATCTCAAGTCTGCCCCGGGCCCCGCCCCCCCCCTTGCGATGGCCCTGCGTCGCGGTACTGCAGGTGGGCCGTGAGAGGTCATTAAAATTAAACAAATATGTTTTAAATCATCAATCTTTTTTAAAATATGTTTTTAATTACTGTAAAATATTAAATTCATGATTTAAAATCATTAAGAAGAAACTAAACAAACCAGTTAAGTGTTATTCTACTGTCATCTTAACTTAATATGACAAGTAACACCTTATTTGTTGACCCCTTCATAGCTTCTAGTCCTAAATGTGGATCACAGTTGGGATTAAAGGTTTCGGTGGGCCCCCGAGATTCTTCACATTTCAAATTGGGCCTTGGTATTCTGAAGTTTGGGAATGGCTGTATATATATATATATATATATATATATATATAAATATATATATATATATATATATACAGCCATTCCCAAACTTCAGAATACCATATATATATATATATATATATATATATATATATATATATATATATATATATATATATATATATATGACCAGATTCCACAACCAGGGCGAGGAGTAAAGAAGTGTTGGTTAAATTTTCACTATTACGGTATAGTTTATCAATTATTAGTGAGTTCTGATGAGGCAATAATAAAAGACTTAAACACTTGACTGGACAATGGGACAGAGGGTGTAAGTGGATTTAATCTCCAGTTTGTGTACAAATTCGAAAGGTCATTAACTAACATCACAGAACGAAGAATGATCATAAATGACAAATTACCAGTAGGAAACAGTTCATCTTAAGCATCACATGGAAAACATGGAGTCCTTGAGATAAGTTTGTCTAGACACCTATGTATGGAGGGATTTTTGTTTCTTTAATATGCAATCAAAGAAAAAGAACTTTCAATCAAAAACTGTTTAGAGCAAAACTATACAAACTTTAATTAAACAAAATATTATTGCATATTAAAAAAAATGTTTCATTGAAATGTAAATCTAGAAGTTTTATTTGCAAATCTAGAATTTTTCTTTGCCAATCCAAAAGTTTTGTTTGCGAATCCAAAAGTTTTCTCTATCGGGGAATCAAACCTCAGGTGCTGTACAGCATTCACACCATTGAGATCGTCTTTATTCTTCCACCATTATTTGGTCTCTAAGTACTTCTGCATACTTTGTGCTGTTTCTACAGCATTACGTCGCTGGTAAAAGGCGATAGAGTGATCACGGGTGTAAAACACACGCACTCTCAACCCAGCTGGACGCTCTCTGAGTTTAGTGGATGTTTCTGTCTGTTTTTGATGTACAGATGATGCATCTTTTTAATTTTTTTTCGCCAAGCTTCTTTCAGGAGTTTCCCTGGACTGCCTCAGTAAAGGACCATTTCAAGACCTCAGTAACATTTGACTAAAAAAGGCCCAGCAACAAAACAGTATCTGTTCAGCTGTGCCTTTTGCAGAGTGTCTTAGAAAAAACTCCCAGACTCGCTGAGGAGCTCCTGCTTCTTCAGGCTGGGTTGGGAAGAAGGACAGTGAGTGTTCCTGAGGATGCTGGCCATGAGGAGGTCTGCTACCTGATGTCAAATGACTAAAGCTGCTTTCCATTTGGAAACCGGATTCAAACTTTGCTGGTTTAACTGACATCCACAGGTCCCAGACTTTCTCTGTGAGGTGTTTCCAGAAATGAATCAGCTGGAGGGGCAAGTCTTTGTGTTTTAACTCATTCACTGCCATTGACATCTATAAATGTCATTTGGATCCAATATGTGTCACTGGGGTGTCTAGGCAGGGCATTAAAATAAATATCAGTTTTGAACACCGTAGTTAGTGTCCCGATCCACCAGATGGCAGCATCGCCACTCACTATAAAGCTGCCCGGCACATTCTACTGCAGATTAAGAAGGAATGGAAAATGGTAGGAACAAAATTATTTTTCCTGAGGACAGAAGAGACTCTGCCCTTTATTTAGGGGGGCTTCAGTGGTGTTCACATATTCGTGAAATACAGCACCGCCGGGGGAGACGACAACAGCCTGGTCCGGTCCGCATGATGAACCGGGCTCTGGGACGGTCGGCTCCGTTGCTCGCCGGACTGAACGGAGCTCAGTCTTCCCAGAGGAGACGGTCTGGTTCATCAGTGTTTCCTCCTCTGACCTGGAGATATCTCACTTGTCATCATTATGGAGATATACTGGTTCTAACGGCTGTTAACTGTTTTAACAGCTGTTAACTGTGGTTATCTGGAGTTAGCACTCGGACCACGGGACCGGGCATGAAAAGGAGCGCTGGACACTAGCAGCTCCCCTAGTACACCAGATTTCTCCTGGTGTACTGAAACTTGAATTTCCCCCTTGGGGGATTAATAAAGTATTTTTGAATTTGAATTTGAATTTGAATTGAATTACTCTCCTGCCCATGACAGCTCCAGAGATCTACACACCCTGATACCAGTGACTGAGTCATTAACAGACATGTGATGATCTTCATGACAAGATGATGACGGCCATTAATTAGGATCAGGTGTGTTAAAGCAGGGAAACACACCAAACCTGCAGGACACCGGCCCTTGAGGAACAACTTTGGAGATCCCTGGTCTGGTGGCTAGGATCTGGTGCTTTTACCACCACGGCTGTGGTATTCTGACATGGTTACAGTAAAGTTAATTGATGACGTATTCAAGGTGCGCCAGGGCGCGACGCTGTCAGGTTATACAGGTGTCAATAAAGTTTGGGCCACACATGTACGCCGAGGCGAGACCACAACATGTCGTCCGTGTTATGATTAAAAACCCGAGGTACGAATACTACATGGTGTCAGAGTTAGTGCTCATCGACCTGCCGACGGAAGATGGACAGCACAGGTATCCCCACGCCACGAATGGACTGGGAGTCGTCTAACCTGCCCGACGCATGGAGAAAGTTTCACCAGCATGTGGAGCTAATGTTTTCGGGGCCTCTCCGCTCTAAAGAAGAGGAGGAGAAATGTAGCTACTACTTGCTACTGTGGGTCGGCGAGAAGGGCCGCGACGTTTTTAACACATGGACTCTTACGGCGGATGAAAGAAAACTACTAAAGACATACTACGACAGGTTTGGAGCTTATGTAACGCCGAAAGCAAACCCCATTTTCGCACGTTATAAGTTTCACGAGAAGAAACAAGGGGATAATGAGAGTTTTGACCAGTTTGTGACTGAGCTAAAGCTGCTAGTAAAAGACTGTAACTACCCCAACGGCGATGAGATGGTCCGAGACCGAATCGTTTTCGGCATAAGCTCGCCAAGAGTGCGTGAAAAGTTACTCTGCTATGGTCCAAACCTCACGCTCGAAAATGCTATAGACATTGCCCGTTCACATGAGTTGTCGCAGCAGCAGCTAAAGACAATGGTTTTCCCCGCTGCTAACCCAGCTAGCCAGTCCGTGCATGCAATGAACAGATGGACAAATAAAACAGAACACACACGCCATGGACGTAAAATGGCCAGCGGAGCGGACAGTGACGGCGCCGCTAGGAGCAAAGACTGTGGTGCATGCGGACGAGGACACAGCCGCACAGAGGACTGTCCAGCAAAAGGACGACAATGCAACAAATGCAAGAAATTTAATCATTTTGCTAAGGTTTGCAGGACAGGTACACAGCAGAAACAGACAACATTCAAGCCCAGAAAAATACACACTGTTTCTGACTGCACAGAGCAATCACCACCTGAGTTGTTTATTGACAGTATAACAAAACTGCATGCAAACACAGACAGGGAACAGGCATTTGCAGAGATTGAAATAGGCAAAGCAAGGCGCAAACTACAGTTTAAAGTTGATACAGGCGCCCAGGCTAATGTGATACCAGCAGACACATTTCACAGAATATTTGGTGATGTGGTATTAGGTTCAACAGACAGTTACATATCAGGATATGGAGGACAGAGACTCCAAGTTAAAGGAGCTTGCAGACTAACATGCAGATACAAGGAAAAAACAGTCATGTTAGATTTTGATGTTGTTAATGTTGAAAACGCTCCTGCTGTCTTGGGCATGAGAGCATGTCTAGATTTGAACATTGTTAAGCTGGTACACGTAATCCAAGCACAGCCAGAGACACACACAAGCATCACTGTCGAGTTTGCAGACGTGTTCAAAGGCATTGGGCTGTTTCCTGGTGAATGCGTCCTCCACCTCAAACCTTCAGCCACACCAGTGGTGTGCCCACCTCGTCGCATTCCATACGCTCTTCGTGGCAGACTCAAGAGTGAACTGGATGAAATGGAAAAAATGGACATTATTCAAAAGGTGACAGAACCAACCGAGTGGGTAAATGCTTTAGTGGCAGTGGAAAAGCCAAAGACTGGGAAACTCAGGGTGTGCCTTGATCCTCGCCCCCTGAATAAAGCCATCCAGAGGCCACACTACCCGCTTCCCACTCTTGATGACATCACACCGAGATTAGCTGGAGCACAATATTTCAGCGTGTTGGATGCCAGATCTGGCTACTGGACAATTAAACTAAGCCATGAATCATCTATGCTAACTACCTTCAACACTGTCTTCGGCAGATACAGGTTCAAACGACTTCCGTTCGGAATCATATCTGCGCAGGACGAGTTTCAAAGAAGGGTCGATGAAGCCTATGAAGGACTCCAGGGCGTCGCAGCGATCGTAGACGACATCCTGGTGTACGGCCGCACCAAAGAGGAGCACGATGCAAACCTGCGCGCCATGTTGGAAAGGACGAGAGAGAGAGGAATAAAGCTGAACGAAGACAAAAGCATCATCTGTGTGACGGAGGTGAGCTATTTTGGTCACAGACTGACACGAGAAGGCATCCGGCCTGACCCCAGCAAGGTCAAGGCCATCAGAGAAATGGCTCCCCCACGCAACCAAGCAGAGCTGGAGACCATATTGGGCATGGTCACTTACCTCTCCAGGTTCGCCCCCAGGCTTTCAGAGGCAACAGCTCCCCTCAGACAACTGTTAAAAGAGAGCAACGAGTTCATATGGGACTCAAATCACGACACAGCTTTCCAGCATGTAAAAGATCTTCTAACACAAGAGCCTGGCCCTGTACTCACATATTTCAACCACACAAAAGATGTGAAGCTGCAGGTTGACGCATCCAAATCTGGCTTAGGAGCCGTATTACTTCAGGAAGAGAAACCAGTTGCATACGCATCCAGAGCACTGAATGAAACTGAAGAAAACTATGCTCAGATAGAAAAGGAGCTCTATGCTGTGCTTTTTGGGTGCAAACGGTTTCATCAATACCTGTACGGTCGTCAAGTGGTTGTTGAATCGGATCACAAACCGCTGGAGTCAATCATGCGGAAGCCTCTGGCAGCAGCTCCCCCACGACTTCAACGCATGATACTGCAACTACAACGATATGACATCATCATCACACACAAGCCTGGAAAACAGATACCAGTTGCAGACACGCTTTCCAGGAAACCGATTGAATGCACTGACAGCTCACTGAGCGAAGGCATGGACTTACAAGTACACTCTGTGGTCAGTAATGCACCAGTAAGTGACAACAAAATGGCAGAGATCAGAGCTGCCACAGCCCAAGATGTGCAACTCTCAATGTTGAGGCGGGTCATCACCTCAGGGTGGCCCGAGTCACACAAGAAATGTCCGCCTGCTATTGCTGCGTACTGGAACCACAGGGACGAGATATCAGAGACAGATGGTATCCTACTGAAAGGGGAGAAAATCATCGTGCCGCATTCACTCAGAACAGAAATGCTGTCACGCATCCACACAGGACACTTAGGGATTGAAAAATGTAAGCAGCGAGCAAGAGATATACTGTTCTGGCCCGGGATGGGTAAGGAGATAGAGGCGTTGGTAGAATCTTGCAGCATCTGCCAGGAGCGACGCAACTCCGCCCAGAAGGAGCCGATGATTCCACATCCTATTCCGGAGCGACCTTGGCAGGTGATAGCCACAGATTTGTTCATGTGGAACAACACTGACTACATTGTTGTTGTTGACTATTACAGCAGGTATTTTGAAGTTGAAAAAATCACCAGCCTCACATCTAACACAATCATCCAAAAACTCAAAGTTATGTTTGCTAGGTTCGGCATACCACAAACACTAATGAGTGACAATGGACCTTGTTATAGCTCAAGAGAGTTCAAAGACTTTGCTCGTGCGTGGGACTTTGAGCACATCACAAGCAGCCCACTGTACCCACAGAGCAATGGGTTGGCTGAAAAGACTGTCCAGACAGCCAAAACCCTCATGGACAAAGCACATGCACAGCGCACAGACCCCTACCTGAGCCTATTGGAGTATAGGAACACCCCGGTCGATGGATTGAAATCGCCAGCACAGCTGCTGATGAGCAGGCGTCTGCGCTCGATCCTTCCATCCACGGAGAAACAGCTTCAACCAGAGCTCGTCTGTCGCAGCACAGTTCACAGTCGGAGAAAAGTTTGTCAGACAAGACAAAAGCAATACTATGACAAGACTGCAAAAGCACAACCTGCCTTGCCTGCAGGAGCAGCAGTCCGTTTCCAACTGCAAAATGGAAGATGGGAGCCTGCAACAGTTGTGGATTCAGCTGGCACCCAGAGATCATACAACATCCTCACAGAAGAAGGCCAGGTGCTGAGACGCAACAGGCGCCATCTCCTACAGACTGAAAACAGCACCGGCAAAGAAACACCAGCTCGTGATCCTGATCATGAGAACACTGACTCAATGACTTTACAGCAAGACAATGTGGGTCAACCAGGCCCTAAGGAACCTTTGCACTTTACCACCACTAGGTCAGGTCGCACAGTGAAGCCAAGAGCTATACTGGACCTGTAAAAAAAAAAAAAAAAAAAAAAAAGACTTGACTTTGATGGCAAAATGTTCATGATGTTTATTGTGATGCCATAGTTGAAAAAAAAAAGAAAATATCTGAATCAATATTAAGAATGTTACATACAGTTTGCTAAAGTTTCCAGAAATTAATATTTGAAACTGTTTTCTTGTTCTTTAAAAGAAAGGAGATGTGGTATTCTGACATGGTTACAGTAAAGTTAATTGATGACGTATTCAAGGTGCGCCAGGGCGCGACGCTGTCAGGTTATACAGGTGTCAATAAAGTTTGGGCCACACATGTACGCCGAGGCGAGACCACAACATGTCGTCCGTGTTATGATTAAAAACCCGAGGTACGAATACTACAACGGCCTTAGTTCAGTTTCTGGTCAGGGAAGATTTCAGTGACTCTGGTTGGTGCTGATGTCAAGGACTTGTTAAATATTGGAACCCACAGCTGCAAAGTGTGAACATCTGTATCTATAGCTGGACTAGACTGTAGAACTTTCTATTTCTCCATGACATGGACACAAAGAGAGTCCATTTACAGACCAAAGTATGTTTGACTCCATCACAACAGCCTGTGATAGCGCTCACTTTCAGCTTGTTACAACAACAGCAACAGCGTACTTGTATCACACCCTGGTCCAGGAACCATTCAAGACACTTTTACAACACAAGGCAGCTTTCTCTCACTGTCACACACACACAGATAACTGTCCATGAGTGGACACACATCTGTTGGATTCTGTGTTTCTGCTCACAGTGCATGATGTCCTGTTCATTTCAGATGCTAAACACAGCAAGGACTGGACAGAACCAGAACAAATGTGATTGTTTCATGGTGTAATGGTTAGCACGCTGGACTTTGAATCCAGTTATCTTAGTTCAGATCTCAGTGGAACCTGTTCCTTTCCCTGGAGGAGGTCAGATAACCAGAACTGTCTCAGATCTGATGGTGGAGGACATCAGTCCATCTGTTTGTGTTACTACTGCTGTTTGGTGGTTTAGTGTTCAACATGGCTCCTTTCCAAGTGGTTAATCTGGACTCTGTGTGATGGTTTCACCAGAGAGACAATAACTCTCTGTAGTTGCTGTCTGTGAAGGAGACAGAGGATCTTGAGATCAGATCTATGGGCTCCATTCTTCCACCTTTTCCATTGTTCCACCTTTGACATCTTTCCAGTTGTCTACTCTTCAGGCTACTTTCATTCTGGGATTGACTTCAATCTGTCTTCTATGCAGCTTTATTAGAGATACAGTCATGGAGAAAATTATTAGACCACCCTTGTTTTCTTCAGTTTCTTGTTCATTTTAATGCCTGGTACAACTAAAGGTACATTTGTTTGGACAAACATAACGATAACCACAAAGATTGCTCATAAGAGTTTTATTTAAGAGCTGATATCTTACCATTTTCCATGATTTTCTTGATTATAACCTAAATCACTTAAGTTTACATCAATAGCTATGGCGTTGTACTGACAAAAACACTGCTTTTATGCATTCAGTGTTTTCTTTTCTGTCTGTTTTAGTCACATGATGACGTTTAGTGGTACCAGGTATTAAAATGAACAAGAAAGTGAAGAATAAATGGTGGTCTAATAATTTTTTCCATGACTGTACGTGCAGTAGGTGTAGGGACCCCAAAATGTAGGTGTTACCTGTTGATTTCACCTGTTCATTCTGCCACTGACTGGAGCTCTTTTTCACTTCCACACCTCTGAGGCTGTAGTAAGTCCAGCACCATCAGAAGGTTCAACATTAAATTACTCTTTAAGTTCAGGTGCAGTTACAATTTACACCACACGTATGTCTACAAACATTTCTGTTTGTTTGTTTTTCATGTTTACTATTAAATTAAAATGAATTGTCCTCAGTTAACATATAGCTACTATTCACTGACATTGCATTGTAGGGTGATATTATGAAAATAATACTTCTTCTTAACCAGCTGAAATTTAAATGAATGTCCAAGGTATTTCATTCATTTTACATCTCTGACTGATTTCATGAATGGAGGAAACAGTCCAGTTTAAAAGAGTTGATCCGTTTGGCTTTTAATTCTCATTTGACTGGCTGTTAAAACATAATGGTAAAAAAAAAAATACAGTGTTGCTTTAACCTAGGGTTTCTCAACAGGGGCGGTACCGCCCCCCAGGGGGCGTTCTGGACCTTTAGGGGGGCGCTGGAAACGTCAGGACTGAGAGGGGGGCGCTCAGACACAAATGAGCGGCGCCACACCTTGAGAACTCTATTTTAAACTTCCATGGTTTGCCAAGGTTTTTTTATATATATTTATGTTTCAATAAAATGTTGTGCTCAAATTTCCTTTCAAAAAATAAAGCTGCTGTCTGAGACCAAAACCCTGAGCCTGCTGCTTCCATGACCCGGTAAAATCTCCTTTTCTCTCTACATCACAACCAGACGAGCTCAATGAGTCCCTGAATGTGGCAGTCCAGGCCAGTAACAAAATAAAGGTCCATGTGCTCAATGATCGGTTCTTCAGACAGCTGTGGGGGGGGGAAATGATGATACCTCTGCTCCACCCAGAGGTGACCTGGCTGTCCAACTGCTTGGCCAGGCTGTGGGAGCTTTCGCCTCAGTCATTGAGTCCCTCGACCAGGCCGATGCAACTTTGAAGGCCCAGCTGTGGTCTTGTCACACTGACATTTTCTATCTGCAGCTTTATTGCAAAACTGGAGCTCTACCAGCAGAACCTGGGGGGGAGACAATTAAATCACTTTCTGCAGTTGGCAAAGGTAGGCTTCAATTGACCTTTCAGTAAACACCGCCCCCTCCCTAGTTACTGTTGCTAGGTCGGACATTCTCGCTGCTCCTCCATTAAGGACAATGTTATTTTGCCATTTTTCTGATGCCTATCAACCGTATTTACATTACACTAGAATAACGCTGTGGTAAAATATTGCTGCTGGGGACCTGCAACAGTGACTCGAGGTGTCCAGAACGTTTGGAGGGACATTTTTATTCTCTTTCCCAAACCAAAACAAACGCTGGAGAATGCAGCTGTGGGTTCAGTTGGTCCGTCCACACAAGCAACTGAACGTGGGGAAAGTTACAAAACACACCTACATTTACAACAAGGTAAGTTTACTTTGTTTATTAGATGATTGATTTAACCACCGTTTACTAAAAGTAATGATATGATTAAGCGGCAGGGAGATATTTCACCTGTCTCTTCTTCGATGTGGCGCTTTCAGTAAATCCTCCTCCTCCGCAGCTTCTGTCCTTCTCCTGAATCAGTGCAAAAATTCCTCCTCTGCTAAAAAGGGGAATCCTACAGGGGAACCCTTAGCCCTCGCATTACGTCATATGTATGGGGGGGGGGGAGTTCATTGTTGTTCAGGTGTTGGATGAGCTGACAGAGATCTGCTGCTCTACACTGGCCACTTGATTATTATACTTATAAATAATATAATACTACTAATAATAATAATACTATAATACCAAAGTATTATATTTTTATCATATTATTACGATATATTATTTCCATTATTTCTATTTCCACAGATTAAAATCCATGCTTACACAGACACACACATTAAAAAAAAAAATAAAAATAAATAGATAATATATATATATATATATATATATATATATATATATATATATACATATATATATATATACATATATATATATTATATATACATATATATACATATATATACATTTTTTTTTTTTTTTTGGGGGGGGGGGGGCGGTGTTAAGAGCACCATGGTGGCCCAGGGGGGCGTTTGTTCAAAAAAGGTTGAGAACCACTGCTTTAACCCCTTCATGAACCAGTCACGTGGTACAGCTGCACAACGAGGTTTCGGGCGTCATCAATGACGTCACATAGGAAACAATCCAAGCGTTGCGCGGATTGAAAACACTATGGATTATTGGACAGGCGTGTTAAAGCACGAACATCTGGACAAAGACCAGGACATGGAGCAGAACCAGAGCTCAGAGCAGAACCAGGACCCGGAGCGGAGTTCTTCACAGTCCTCCAGCAGGACCAAAGCGAGCTGTTCCTCTGCTGGTCTGAAGGTCCGTGTTCAGGTCCAGAACCCGCTCGGGTTCTAGTGTAGTATTAAGAGCTTGTAGGTTTGAAAGTGTGGAAATATGGCTTCATGAAGCTTTGGGGGAGACTTTTCTGCTTTTATCGCGTGTTGGACTGTGATGTTGAGACACTCCTTGTCTAAAGCCTCCACAAACTTGTAAGAATCGCTAGTTGTTGACCTCCAGCCCAGGCCTCCAGAGCAGCGGGCTTTGCTTGGGCTACTATCCCCGGAGGGAGACGCCGGCGGCGGCGCAGCAGCAGTGAAGCGGGCCGGCCCACTGGCTCGGCTAAAGTCTGGAAGAAACCGTTAGAGGCTGTTCTCCTGAACTCATTCTTTCATTACTGATCAATATATATGGGTCATGGAGGAGAAAATAGGACGTTTCTAAACGGATTCAAAAGTCAATCTTTGAACAAACTGACTTAATAATAGAATCCAGTTGAAGCCAGAAGTTTCCATCCACTGTATTTAAAGACACAGAGGCTTTTTTCTCTCTGATATTAAATCACATTCATCTTTTTTTCCCTTTTAGGTCAGATAGGATGACCTAAATGATTGATATTTATTAAAAGCCAGAATAATGGCAGACAGAATAGTTTATTTGTCTCTTCAGTCACCAGTCTCCATCCATCCATACCAGTATCTGGTACTGTTGTCTCTAAACTGTCTGTCTTGGGTCAAATGTTTCATGATTCCTTCCAGAAGCTTCTACTAATAATATATGCGGGTAGTTATAGTACTAATAAGTAATGAATGATACCAGCTTCAGTCATGTAGGTTACCCAGAATCCTTCTGTGATGACTTCCGTTTGTGGTTGATGAGCGGTTGATGAGCGTACATCTGTGTGTAGAATTAAAAAGAATCATCAGTGAAAGGATCTCATAGCAGCAGTCATGTGCTCAGTTTTCCTGGTTCTTGTTAGAATTCTGACAACAGCGTTCATGATGAATTGAAGCTGTCTAATGAGACTAAAAGCATTGAAAAGTGCTCAAAAATGTCAGTCTAGTAGAAAATAATGCTGCAAGTTAAAGCTTGACTTTCTTGTGAAATTCCCATACTTCAGAGTTTGTATGTAAAATACACTGTAACAAATTGCTGTAATATCTACAGTAAACTTTTACAGTATCTTCTTGTTTTGTCATTTTACAATGTTTAAAATGCATTATGGGTAATAAAACAAATGACAGTAACCTGCTGCATAATTTTGCAGTTAAATATTGTAAAACTTACAGAAACTGTGTTCTGGCATGTAGATTAAGTGTATTACAAGTAAATACTGTTGATATTCGAATTTTGGCGGTTAGAAGTTCCAGAGGAGAGGAAGCAATGGTGGAGCCTGTATAGTCACCGGAGCAAGGCTAAGATTTCAGCGGATTGGTGAGTAATATTTGTTTCAGTGATGGTAATTTTCCATAACGTTAGCTAAAACAAATGTAGCATTTAGCACAAGGGCAGTCTGCATTGTCTTCACATTCATTTCTCTGATAAACAGGCAACATTACAGCTAAGGTAACATCCATTTATGCACTTGGCTGCAGACAGGGATTGGAGTAATGTTGGGGTAATGTCGGCAGAGAAAGTTGTATTTGGTTAAGGTTTAAGTTAGTGGTGTTTTGGACTGTTTTGGACCGAGCTGGAAATGCTAACTTTGTTGAAATTGGGTTTAAATGGGGTCTAGTTGGCTCACTTTTCCGCTCTTTTCCACCGCTCCTCTAGTCTATGTGCACTTGTTTACAACGAAAAATCAATAAATTGAGTGGTGGATAATGATATAACACGTGCGATGTTGCTGCATGTGTGTCTCAACCGTCATAAACAAAAGATTACAGAGGTTTGTGTCGCGGGGCGGATAGGAGAGACGAGGCCAGGTACTGTACTGATGTTGCTAGGTTACACCGGGGCGGAGGCCAGGTACTGTACTGGTGTTGCTAGGTTAAACCGGGGCGGATGCCAGGTACTGTACTGATGTTGCCAGGTGACACTGGGGCGGAGGCCAGGTACTGTACTGGTGTTGCATGGTTACACCGGGGCGGAGGCCAGGTACTGTACTGATGTTGCATGGTTACACCGGGGCGGAGGCCAGGTGCTGTACTGATGTTGCTAGGTTACACCGGGGCGAAGGCCAGGTACTGCACTGATGTTGCTAGGTTACACCGGGGCGCAGGCCAGGTACTGCACTGATGTTGCTAGGTTACACCGGGGCGCAGGCCAGGTACTGCACTGATGTTGCCAAGTTACACCGGGGCGGAGGCCAGGTACTGTACTGATGTTGCTAGGTTACACCGGGGCGGAGGCCAGGTACTGTACTGGTGTTGCTAGGTTACACTGGGGCGGAGGCCAGGTACTGTACTGATGTTGCTAAGTTACACCGGGGCGGAGGACAGGTACTGTACTGATGTTGCTAGGTTACACCGGGGCGGAGGCCAGGTACTGTACTGATGTTGCTAGGTTACACCGGGGCGGAGGCCAGGTACTGTACTGATGTTGCTAGGTTACACCGGGGCGGAGGCCAGGTACTGTACTGATGTTGCTAGGTTACACCGGGGCGGAGGCCAGGTACTGTACTGATGTTGCTAGGTTACACCGGGGCGGAGGCCAGGTACTGTACTGATGTTGCTAGGTTACACCGGGGCGGAGGCCAGGTACTGTACTGATGTTGCTAGGTTACACCGGGGCGGAGGCCAGGTACTGGACTGGTGTTGCTAGGTTACACCGGGGCGGAGGCCAGGTACTGTACTGGTGTTGCTAGGTTACACCGGGGCGGAGGCCAGGTACTGTACTGGTGTTGCTAGGTTACACCGGGGCGGAGGCCAGGTACTGGACTGGTGTTGCTAGGTTACACCGGGGCGGAGGCCAGGTACTGGACTGGTGTTGCTAGGTTACACCGGGGCGGATGCCAGGTACTGTACTGGTGTTGCTAGGTTACACCGGGGCGGATGCCAGGTACTGTACTGGTGTTGCTAGGTTACAGCGGGGCGGAGGCCAGGCACTGGACTGGTGTTGCTAGGTTACACCGGGGCAGAGGCCAAGTACTACAATGATGTTGCTAGGTTACAGCGGGGCGGAGGCCAGGTACTGTACTGATGTTGCCAGGTTGGTTTCCAGCCGTGAGGCGGCAGGTAGCAGCAGAGAGCCTCCGTTCTCACCCGTAACGAATCACAAATCATGTGGCAAAACGAACGTTGCATTGGCGCACCACTTTCACATGTTTCACAAAACATTGAATAACATCTGGACCGTTGTTGATAGCGACGAACTATGAACGACATATCTAGGACACGTTAAGGAAACAGTTTATTGTGGATATGCTTATGTGGAAATCAACGAGATAAAAAAACATTGACATATAAACCATGTGTTTGTTCATGTTTAGGTGAAGTGCTCACATCGAAGGAGTGGATGCTGAGCATCAGGGGCAGGTGGTTGTGCCTCCACACCCCAACTTTTCAGCAGGACTGGCAGCGCTGTTTTCGTGCTACTACAACTTCAGTCTGGTGTACCAGAAGCTGCATGCACCTGGAATTCATCCAAATGTAAGTAAATGCTTGTAGTACTTGTTAAGTTTGCTATCATGACAACTTACATTAACATGACATTATTTTGACTTGTTGACTTGACAGTTTTTAAGATATTAACATACAGTCTTGTGGCAAGAAATACAAACCACCCTTTTAAGTGTTATGGCCTTACATAATGTGAGTGTCGGTGTTTCATTGCATTGCAGAGATATTTTCTATTTCACCGTCGCCTACGTGCCTCGACTGCAAAAATGAAAAGGTGAAATAGCATAACTTCTGTTGCAGATTTGTCCATGGAAGATCAAACGATTGATGACCTGATTGATTCTGCTGGCTTGTCAATCAGCTGTGAGCACAGTTTTTCATGAAGTTTTGTTATTTTCTTATTTTAGATGTTTCGTTTTGGCACAAAAACAGCAAAGCTGAAGAACATCATCAATCCTCATGTCTCCTCCCTGCTGAGGCGGCTGATGGACTATGGATGGGTTTTTGCTTAGGATCCAAAAGATAAGGACTGTTCTACATTGTTTGATTATGTTGTTTTATTGCTTAAAAGCAATGTGTTGTTTTAAGAGCTGCAGAACAAACTGTCTTTGTTCAACCTGAACATTCGCACTGACATAAAAACACACAAATACAACGAAGGAGCTTGCACAAGCACCTGGGATCCAGGTAAACCTTGTGTTCAGTGTTCAGATCTAGACAGCTGGCAGATGTGTTTCCCAAAATGCCTTGTTTTTGTATTTCTGCACTACAGTTAATAATTTTGGACTATTTGTTTTGGTTTGCATCTATATGTTTGGATATTTTGGGATAGCTTGGTCTCTGAGCCTAAAAGTGTCCTGTAAAGATGCTCCAGGTTAGGAGGGTTAGGGTTAGGAGGGTTAAGAGGGTTAGGGCTAACCCTAACCCTAACCCAGGGTTGATATTCATTCAGCAGAATAACAGCCAACCGTCACATGGTTTATCTGATGAGGACTGTTCTCCATTTTGTGATTATGTTCTTTTATTATTTAAGGGATACTTCAACATTTGGTCAAATTGGCCCATTGCCATAATCCCTACAGTCATAGCGGTAGGTTGATTGGCTTTATTTGTCGGTGTAAAGTGTTTTGAGATAGGTGGAGCAGAGACATGAGCTGCTCGAAGCTACTGCTGTGGAAGCTAATGGGATTTCTTGGTTTCCTCATCAAACTCATCAAATACACAATCCAACAACTCCACAACGCTCTGGTGGACAAGTTGAGACCTGAACACTCAGAGGTGTTTTAGAGCTAAAAACTGAAAAACTGCTCATGACAGGGAAGTTTTGCATGAATTTACCTGTAAAACAACTCACTGTGGTATAGTTGTGTTATTATCTCATAGCGTGGTGAATTTGCAGATCACAACTTGTCCACCAGAGCGTTGTGGAGTTCTTGGATTGTGTAATTAGAAACCAATAAATTCCATTAGTCCATAACGGTAGATGAGCAGCTCTCATCTGCTCCACAGATCTACAAACAGCTTGTACTGACGAAAAAAGCCAATTAATCTGTTGCTATGGCAATGGGCCAATTTGACAAAATGTTGAACTATCCCTTTAATTTTTCTTCATGTTACTGTACATGCATCTTTTGCACATCTGTTTAAAAAATGCTCTAAGTTTTAATAAAAGTATTTTGTAGCAGCTCTGACAGTTGTTATTTGTTTCATTCACAATCATAACTTCAAACTCACAAACATAATTTGTAAAGCAGCTAATGTAAAAACTATTATTAACTGTAAAACATTTTACAACAACATATTGTATTGTTTATTTACAGGTATTTACTGGTAACTTTAGTTGCCAGGTAATTACTGTAATTTATTAGAATACAATAAACAGTTGTAAACTAGATTACATTTGCTGTTTTCTTAAAAAAAAAAAAAAAGAATACACTAAGTAACTGTCAGGCATGAAAATGGGTCAGAGGTTAAAAAGGTGAGAAATGTGTGTGCCTGGGGGGGTGGGGGAGAGTTACAGTTTTACATGGGCTGTCCCTTCAATGCCAATATGAACCCTGGTTGGTTCAGGATTCCAAATTGGACACATAGTTTTCAACAGATAAAATAGATAAAAATAATTGCCGTTTGTGGTGGTGTAGTATATGGGCAGTGATAATCATTTTGACAAATAATTGATCGCAGCAACATTAAAAAAAAGAATAAGAAAAAAATAATTAAAAATGAACTATTTAGTTAATACCTGCATTTACCAGTGGATTGAATTTGGTGAGTTATGGTTTCAGTCGTTTTCATATTTTGCGGTAAAACAAAGTTACTGCTGTTCGCTACAGCTAACGCTGAATAGAGTCCTATGAAATCCACGATCACAGAATCGTGGAATTGAAGAAAAACAGAATTCACTCTAAATGCGCAATATAACAGAATTGAACGGCAATTTGCGTAAACCCGCAAACTTTTCTTCAAACGCAACCCGCATCTCGCGCATCCAAATAGCATCAATGTGCGTCCACCTGGTCACATGTGGACGTGCACAAACGTCTCCACCTCTGGAATTAACTCTTGTATAAAAGTGTGATTTGGCCTCAGTTGAACCCCTGAGGAAATGGCAGAGATCGTCTTAAATGGCTTGATCGCCAGTTAAACCATAGACGACCAGAGTGTGTTTACTGGGAGGACACTAACTATCTGGGACTTTCAGGTAGCTGCAGTGTTGGGCAAGTTCACTTTCTACACGAACTAGATAAGTTCATGGTTCATAGAATTTAAAATGAACTAGTTCAGTTGATAGTTCACAAAAATTAAAATGAACTAGTTCAGTTTTTCAGTTTACCATTTCAAAAAATGAACTAAATAGTTCTTTTTTAAAATTCTTTTTTAATGTTGCTGCGGGTAATTTTATTGTCAAAGTGATTACCACTGCCCATATACTACACCACCACAAACGGCAATTATTTTATCTGTCGAAAACTATTGGTCCAATTCGTAATCCTTAACCAACCAGGGTTCATATTAGCATTGAAGGGACAGCCCATGTAAAACTGTAATTTCCCTTTCAGCTTCTCTCTACAGCACCTGTAGTGGCTAAGCCCCAATTTCAGCCGCTACTGGTGGTACTTTCGTAGATGTTCAGACGAGTGACACGGAGAAACTGATAACTCCTTTTGACTTTTAATTGAAAATGTATTTATTAACAAAAGTTCACTTTGACCCGCTATTTTCTCGGTAAAGTCCTTTTAAATGAAAAACAAAACGACAGCTCTCCTTTCACCGTCGAAAACTGTTTGCTTCACAAAAACACCACAACACCTGTGCCCACTTCAGCCTAATTAAATGTCCTTCCGTCAACCCTCCACGTCACAACACTACCCCCCAGCGTTCAAAGAGAGCATCAGCAAAAACGTAAATGAACATATGGCTCCTACACACCAGCCCCTAATTGTGAATGGCAGAAGGCAGAGCAATTCTCAACAATACTTAAAGGAGCCACAAAAATGCAAAATAAATAGAAAATAAATTCATAATACCATTTACCATAACATTCATAAATATAGATAATATTACCTCATACAACGTTAATTATTGCATTAATTATGGTTAACACAAGAACTTGACCTTAATCTGTAGCTTCACACAAAAGGCAGATTTTTGTTACAGGTCTTTCGATTTCACTTGTCTTTGTTTTGAGAAGAACAGATCGTACTAGACCTCGCCTATCAGGGAAGGTTTTTAATATTCTTCCAAGCAACCAGGATCCTCGTGGTGCTGTAGAATCCGCAACTACAACAATATCTCAAATGCAAAACTCTCATATGCAAAACTCCTTTTTTCTCCTCTTTGTCTTCCCTTCCTCTGTGACAATAATCATACTATCAGCAAATATACCTTTTTTCTTGTTGCGAATGCTCCCATCTACCACCTCTGTTGACTTCTTACATGTTTTCCCTGTTGCTTTACATGCATTTCCATTTTCTTTAATTTTGGCTTCCCTCTTTGGCCTTTTTTTCAGTTTTACCACCTCAACTTCAGTTTCTGGAGTCATTAACTTTATTCTATTTTCCATTATTTTAGCTTTCTTTTTTGTTTCTATTCCAGTTACTTCATTAAAAATGAGTGGGCTTTCTTTTTTCTTCCTTTTTTTAACAGGCTCCTCCATCTGCTCTGTGCTTACAGCTGGGACATCACTTTTTCTTTTCTTGCCTCTCTTTTCTGTGTTATCTTCTCCAGATTGATGTTCCTCCTCCTCCTCTTCTCTAGGTAAATATTTAGATTTGATTTGTAGCAACTTATTTTGTACTTTTCTTCTTTTTTACACCAGCTTTAACTCCAGTACCATCAACCTCCTCGACCGTCACGGAGCTCCTTTTCTTTTTGCTTTTTTTCTTCTTTGTGTCAGCAGCTACTGTGACATTACTTTGCATGTCATCCTCGACATCTTCACATCTAACTAACAGCGGTTCCTCCTTATCAATTTTTTTACTTTTTTCTTTTTTGGTTTCATCACTTTTACTTCAAAATCCTCTGAAGAGGTTGTTTTACATGTTTCCTTTTTAAAAAGGCAAATTCATTTTATAATGACCCTTTTGAAGCTGAACAGAGTTTTCCATGATTTCAACAAACTTCCTCTCCTCTCTTGACATCTCCTCTTGGTCTTTGGGATTCATTTCGTTAAAGTCATGGTTGTAGTGGTTGATTAGCAGCTCCTCCCTTCTGTCAACGGCGGTCCTGTTAACAGTAACTGCAGGGTAGCCACTTGAGCTCTGTTTGTCATTATTTCCTTGTTGTAGAGGACCATTAATCACCCACCACAATAAGGTTCTGACGGCATATGGTCCATCTCCAAAACTGTTAATCACCTCCCAAGGTTCCATCAACTTGGAGGCATTGGTGCCAATCAACAAGTCAACATCAGCTCTTATTCGAGGAATATGAATATCTTTGAGGTATGGCCACGTGCTCATTTCATCATCACTGATAATGTTGTCTGTTGACACAGGCATCTCTTTCTGGGTAAACACACCAGGAAGCTCGTAGAAGTGCTTGTCATAAAATCCTGAAATTTCTAGGTCGTTTATGATGCAACTTGATACTGCCTTATTTTGACCCATGGTGCGTAGATGAATTTTAGCTCTGCGTCCTTCAATGTTTAACCTGTCTGCCAGTTTTTCAGAACAGAAGGTGCCAGTGCTTCCTGGGTCCAGAAAAGCGTATGTCTCAATGACCTGATTTCCCTTGCTGCACTTCACTTGTACCGGCAAGATGGGAAGAATGCCGTTGCCAGCCCCTGTATGGCCACAAGTTGAAGTGGTGGTGCAACTTTCCACTCTTTTCTTTGGCTGTTCAGTGTCTCCATGAATAACTCTATCCCTTGTTTCAATATGCAAAATGCTGGGATGACTTTGGTTGCAACGTCTGCAAGTAATGCACCTGTCGCAATTCTTGCTTAGGTGCCCAGTGCACAAGCAACCAAAACAAAGACCTTTCTCCTTTAGAAAGTTCAGTTTTTCCCTGTGCGTCTTTTTTCCCAGTTGTGGACACTGCTCCAATGCATGACCAAGAAAACAATATAGGCAAGTAATAGGGTTTGCCTTAGTACGGGAGACAACTTCCTTTTGAACTTTGTCATTGCGTACATCTGCTATAAATTCATCAGAAACTGACACATGAGTTGCAAAACTGTTTCTTTTGAATTGTGATTTCATTTGAGGCTTGGGTTTGATTCCTCCTTTAACGAGCGGAGTGTCCTGTATGTCACCGAAGATTGGATCCGAAGCTATTTTAACTTGTTGCTCAGTGAACTTGACAATGTCTGTGAAGCGAGCTCTTTGATCCTCTTTGTCCAAAATATCACATGCTCTTGCTCTCCATTTTTCTCGCAGTTTATATGGAAGTTTCTGAATCAGAGCTTTCATAGTTGCTGGCATGTTGAGCTCATCCAGGTATTGCAGTTCCTCCATAGCATTGGAACATTCACGCAGGTAAAAGCATATGCTTGGAGTCCTTTGATGTCCTCAGACTTAACATTTGGCCAACCATTGATCTTTTCCATGTAGGCTGCTGTTATCTTTAATCCATTTCCAAAGTGTTCTTTAAGCAACTGCTTGGCGACAGCATAACCTTTATCTGGAGTCAAATGAAGGCAGCTGCGCACCAGATTCCTTGGCTGTCCCCTAGTGAATTGCTCAAGATAATATAAACAGTCTCCTTTATTATTAGTCTTTGCTTCGACACAATGTTCAAATGCTTTTGTAAATGGTTTAAACTGCAGCGGATCTCCATCAAAAACCGGAATTTCCCTGTGAGGCAGAAACTGAGAAGTTTGCATTTGAACAAGGAGTGATGTGATTTCATTTTGTCGTTGCAGCAGACTGTAGAGATCTCCTGGTGTTTGATTATTGTCCTGAGAAGGTGCAGAGATTTGGATACTGTCTGATCCTATTTGCCTTTCCAAGGGATCAGAAGTTACTTGTTGCACCACTTGTGCATTCTGTGAAGAGTTATCATCCTTCAGTTTATCGTGGGCTGTGTCCATGATGTTGTAGTGATCCGTTTCAACCACCCTTTCCACCAGCGATTTGCTTTGTACTGAAGGTTCAAGCTGAAGCATATGCTGTTGTCTGGACTGATCATACTGGAGCTTATATTTATTATCGTCACGAAGAGTGAGAGATGTTGTGTTTTTCATTTGCGACCCTTTCTGGAAATAAGACTCCATCCCATCAGATTGTCCATCCGAAATACTGTCACCATCACAGGTCTGCAGCACTGCTAGCCTAGCAGTTGAGGCTGCTATTTCGGTTTCCAGCTCAAGCTGCTCCTTTTTCCTCCTTACAATCTCTGCTTGCTCCTCCAAGGCGTGCTTCTCCTTTAAAGCAGCTGCACGAGCAATTAGTGCAGCTTTTTCCGCCTCTGCTTTGATGCATGCAGATGAAGTAGAAGATTTACCACTTTTGGAGCTTTTGCGACTGGACCGTTTACTGGATGTATTTGACTCGACATTTGAAATGCTGTCCTGAGGCTCAACATGAACCTCCTCGATCTCCTCTTTACCAGTGGCACCGGCCCCATCAGCAGAGCAACTTTGAGTGTTAGATAACCATTTACTCACGTCAGCAATAAAACCATTCACATTCAACATCTTTGCTTTGAACCATATTTCATGTTTTGTTGCTTCATCTTCAGACAATAACCCCAATAAAGTCACATGTGCTTGTTTTGCTTCATCACACACATCCTTATACTTTAAAAATGTACATTTCACTTCATTTGCACAAGATTTATCATTCATCAAGTCAACAATTGTTTCTTTTAGTTTAGACAGTTTATTCAGTTTAGTTTTTTGTTCCTTTTGTAAATTGTCTATTTTCTCCATAAGTGCTTTTGGTGTTAAACGACTAACGCGCTTTTTCACAGCGTCCGTTTCTCGCTCTTTCGCACCCGCAATAAGTTCAGTCTCGTTTACCGGCAGCTTTTCTTTAGCAAGCGAGCCGCAAGGTTGCGCAATATCCTCGTTCATAATGAAACCGTCCGTAGGTCACGGTCACACTGAACGTAGTGTTATCTCATATCCGCGAAACACAGGCTTACGTCTTAACGCGCGCAGTAATTTTAAGATGATCGCCACCAATGCATTGGATTTATGTCGATTTTGTGTGCACACATTAATGATGGCCATTCAGAAACAGCGCTGCACATACCCCACACGTTGGCCGGCAAAGGTGGTCTGACGTCCCGTTCTCCGACGCTGATGTCCCGGTGGCACCCCAGTAGGTCCGGTAAACCTCCAGCAGGTGATCGATACAGCCAAGATGTATCCGCCGTAGCGCGACAGTTCAACGCCGAAACTCGCCGACTCCCGATCAGGCACACGGTGTATCCCAAAGGTCCAAAATGAAGCAGTTTTCGACCTAATTGTAAGCCCCAATTTCAGCCGCTACTGGTGGTACTTTCGTAGATGTTCAGACGAGTGACACGGAGAAACTGATAACTCCTTTTGACTTTTAATTGAAAATGTATTTGTTAACAAAAGTTCACTTTGACCCGCTATTTTCTCGGTAAAGTCCTTTTAAATGAAAAACAAAACGACAGCTCTCCTTTCACCGTCGAAAACTGTTTGCTTCACAAAAACACCACAACACCTGTGCTCACTTCAGCCTAATTAAATGTCCTTCCGTCAACCCTCCACGTCACAACACTACCCCCCAGCGTTCAAAGAGAGCATCAGCAAAAACGTAAATGAACATATGGCTCCTACAGCACCCATTCCCAAACTTGAGAATACCAAGGCCTAATTTGAAATGTGAAAAATATACACGGTCCTCCCAAACCTTTCATCACAACTATGATCACCAGACAGGACTAGAAACTACGTTCTGATATTAATGTGAGGGGTCAACAAATAGGTGACACTTGTCATATTAAGTTAAAATGACAGTAGAATAACTTTACTGCTTTGTTTTATTTCATCTTAGTGTTTTTTAATAATTTCATGAATATTTTACAGTTATTAAAATATATTTAAAAAAGATTGAGGATTTAAAACATGTTTAACTTTAATGACCTCTCACGGCCCACCTGCACTACCACCACGAACCACCAGACCCCCCAGACCCCCATGCGCGCCCACACTTCTCATCTTTTTAACCCCTGACCCATTTTCATGCCTGATATTAGTAGAATTATATACACAATGACAGCTCAGTGAGCTTCTCGAGCAGACGTGTAAACAATCCATTTTTCCCAGTAGTGTAAATATTTATCAGTCTGTAGACAGTGACAGTAATGTACAGTGAGAAAGTCATCCTTTCCATATTTTGTATATTAGATACAATATCGGTCTAGTCTGACTCTGCTCAAGGTGTAGGCTACGGCCAGCATTGGGTAATAGCTTTTTGCTGGCTGCTAATAATATTTTTATCTCGGTCTGAGAAGTGGGGTGAAATATTGCCCAAGTAGATTGTGGAAAATAAATTAATTGCATTATTGAAAATGGTTTGAATTACTCTTATAATCACTTGCCAGTATGACTGTATAGCTGGACCGCTCCGAAATATGTGGTAATGGTCTGCTAGCTGTCCACTGCAGTTCCTCCATCACAGCTTCCTGACCAGATCCCCTAGGTGGTGGACCGAAGCCGCGTATCTGCTTTAGTTTTACAAAATAATGATCCCCACGCAGGGATAACCTGGATTTGTAAATTTGTGGAGATTGTTTTATTCTCCATCAGATACGGGTTGTTGCCACTCGATATTCTTGCTCATTTTTCCACAATTATAATTTAAAGTTTGTTTAATATGCAGGCAAACGCTGCGGGCTACTATAACAGTTTGTCCAATAGAATGCTGAAATTTCGAGGAAGGGCCGGCGTTAGCCTATCAGAGTTAGCTACACTGAGCACAGCTGTTCAACGGAGGAAGCTGCAGATCAACAAGACCGAGACAAGTAAGTAACATTATTATATTATTAAAAAATGCTTGTGTAGTGGGGGTGGTAGGTTGTGGAGATTTTAGCAAAAGTGGACACAAGATGGAAAGGTAAATGAAAGTTTTATTTATGATTTGGTAGATGGAAGGTCTGACAACGCCACCTAGGGCTTAAGGTCCTAGGAAATGGAAGCAGATTCGTTCCTGTTAAAAAGGGACAGAGGCGTGAATTATAAAATAATGGATTTATTTATACAATTATAAATTTGGGGCTATAAAATATTTGTATTAAAAAAAACAAAACAAAAGAAATAAGTCAACTGGGAGTATTGGTGGAGGGCAGCCTACAGGAGAGAGAGAGTGCCCAGGTATGCCACCACTTACCTAGTGAGCATGCAGACACACACACACACACACACACACACACTCACTGCAAACTTAGCAAAAATGTGGAGACCTAGTGTACTCAGTGAATCAAACCAAACACAAAGAGTGAGGGTTCCCAACCGCCAGTGCCTAGCCTCTCCAACCAATGGCCCCCCAGCTGTCAGAAAGAAAATAGAACAAGTTTAACCAAAGCACTTAAATGCATAAATAATTTAAACTAGAATCCAAAAACCAACAGAAAGAGAACAGAAACAAAACCAAAGCAAAACAGCAGCAGGTGGACCTACAAGAGAAGGGAGAGAGTTAAACAAAGTCCACCTTCTGCTTCAGTAAAACAAGTTTCCTGCCACCCAACTCACCACCAAGGAGCACTGAAGACAGCAGGAGGAGAGAGGCAGAAGGTCTGCAGGTGCTCCTTATATCTGCCCTTGATTAAAGGGGAGGGGCCAGCTTGAGCACCCAGTCTAGCTGCAATGGTGCTCCACTACAATCGCAACTTGTTTGTTTTGTACAGTATTAAGTTCAAACGAATGACTTGCAACTGTTTTGTACATTATTGAGTTTAAATGTATGGTGACTTTTGCAAGTGTAAAAAAAAGCGCTCACTTGCAGCTTCATGCACTTTCCAGGTAAAGTGAAGTGGCTTGCATCTTATTTCTCATTAGGTTGTATGTGCTGTTCCGCACTAATCTATACCTTGTTGGTTTTTGTAAAAGCATGATTTGCTAATAAATGCTAATAAAAAAAAATTCTCATTAGGTTACGTTAGGTCTCGTAGGTCCTTCTGGTAGAAATAATTGGGATTGTTGCACGTTTATTAGAGTATCTGCTGACCAACATCACTGTGTCTCATAAACCAAGCAAACACGCTATGATAATGTGTAAACAATGTTGTCATTTAATCGTTGTTTCCTCACCTCAATGAAAACAGCAGAAACGAGCTAACAGCTAAACGAAGAGAGTAAGGTTTTTGAAAAGTGCTTGAACTGATTGCAAATGAAATAAAATGAAAAAAAAAGAAAAATACTTTATTATTCCCAGAAGGGAAATTCAACATTGTAGTAAGGGCTTTTTTTTTCCCCTAACAATAAAAAAATGACAGCAATAATAATATCGAATTAGTTATAGTAGGATGTCTTGTTGTGGAGGCTGATGGCTGCTGGCAGGAATGATCTTCTGGATCTTTCCGTCTTGCAACGGATCTGAAGAAGGCTCTCACCGCACCATTTCACAATCTGACAGATCAGTTCTTTGTACTCTGCTTCCTGTCCGTTGCTGATACACCCAACAACTGCAGAGTCATCAGAGTATTTCTGCAGATGACAGGACTCAGAGTTGGACTGGAAGTCAGAGGTGTAGAGCGTGAAGAGAAATGGTGAGAGAACAGGTCCTTGTGGTGCTCCAATGCTGCTGACCTCCATCTCAGACACACAACCTTTCAGTCTCACAAACTGTGGTTTGTTTGTGAGGTAGTCATAAATCCAGGAGGTTGTGGAGGAATCCAACTGGAACTGATGGAGCTTCTCACATAACAACGCAGGCTGAATTGTATTAAAAGCACTTGAGAAATCAAAGAACATGACCCTCAAAGTGCTGCCTGATTGGTCCAGATGAGAGTGGGCTCTGTGAAGCAGGTAGATGATAGCGTCTTCAACCCCAAGCCCATTACGATATGCAAACTGTAATGGGTCCTGAAAGGTGCTGACCTGCTTGTTGAGGTGGGCCAGTAAGAGTCTCTCCAGGACTTTCATGATGTGAGATGTCAGGGGAACTGGTCTGTAGTCATTAGGTTCAGCTGGTTTGTGGTTTTTTATGCACTGGAACAAGGCAGGACGTTTTCCACAGCACAGGAACTGGTTTCTGTCTCAGACTGGTGTTGAAGAGGTGCTGGCCTTGTTCTGGTTCAGTTTCTCTAACTGAACCAGAACAAGAATCACATGGATGAAGAATATGGGCCTAGTCTTCTTTAAAAGTTCCATTGTCACAGTTTGTGCATTGACACAGGTTTGTACATGGCAGCTCCTGCCGTTTACATGTGCATCTGCTGTTAACAGTTTGTTTTTTTACAGGCACAATGAACAAGCTCCAGTATCGCCTCTGGTGGTGGTGGTGGGGGGGGGGGCATCCTGGCAGTCCTTTGATCATATCAATCACATGTAAATCCTTCCACTGCCTGAAGGAGTTCTGGTGATGGGGAGAAGCTAGTGCCAACACAAAGACATCGGTGTCCGGGCTCTTGATAACCAGGTCAGTGCTGTATTTTGCTACATAAACTGCTTGCAGCATAAGTCTGGTTGTCTACTTCCTCTTGAGTTGTTTCAAGGTCTCGAACCTCAGTTACTTCAAGGTCAGAGTAGTTCTCATTCAATTTGATTGAGTGACATTTTTTGCCATGCCCCACAATGATTCTTACATTTCCAATTATGTTTTCTGCAGATGTGCTCCAGTGTTGGAAGAAGTACTCCAGCAAGTTTTCTTTATTTTGTCCACATGCTAGGAATTTTCTCCACTGCTTTGGTGTTTTTTGGTCATCTCCATATATTTAGATTTTTTTGACATCCCTCTTCTGCCTTCCTCCTTCGCTCAGCATTTTTGATGCTTTGATTTTTGTATGTATTGTACTTGGTTCCTTTAGCTGAGTTAAGTAATGCCCTCAGTACATGGTCAGCATATGAGCCAAATGTTGCTTGTGGCTTTAGCTGTTGCACTAGTACCATAGCATCCCAAATCCAAACTGGACCCTCTGGAATGTTCTTCTCTGATGCAGGTGGTCTGATTTCCTCCTCTCAAGATGTGCATCAGCTTGGCTTTTGTTGGTTTTTACCAGAGAGCCATCAAAAGACCCAGACTGTAGGTGAGCATTTCATCTATGTTCATTTGTCTAACGTTGCCCACAACAATTGACCTTTCGGTAAGCGCCGCCCCCTTCCTAGTTACTGTTGCTAGGTCGGACATTCTCGCTGCTCCTCCATTAAGGACAATGTTATTTTGCCATTTTTACAATGTGTATAATCAGTGTTAATATTATACTATAATAACTCCATGGTGAAATATTGCTGCTGGGGACCTGCAACAGTGACTCGAGGTGTCCAGAACGTTTGTAGGGACATTTTTATTCCCTTGAACAAGATAAAACAAATGCTGGAAATCTGCAGGCTGTGGGTTCAGTTGAGTCCGTCCACACAATCAACTGAACGTGGGGAAAGTTACAAAACACACCTACATTTACTCCAAGGTAAGTTTACTTTGTTTATTAGATGATTGATTTAACCACTGTTTACTAAAAGTAATGATATGATTTAGCGGCAGGGAGGGTGATGAGTTCTCTGTTAGCATTAGCTCTGATCCATAGGTCTGTCCCACACCAGAGCTATGCTAACATCAGACAGTCGCAGCATTGTATTAATATAATTGATAAAGTGACGTTAACATCACTAGCATCACATTATACCTAACAAAATAAATATCCAAGGCCATATATATTTGTAGACAACGAGGCAGGCTGATAGCTGGCTAGCAAGCTAGCCGGAATGCTAACGGAGAGATGTTTTCTTTCATCACCCTCCCTGCTGCTAAATCATATTATCTTTACTAAACAGTGGTTAAATCAATCATCTAATAAACAAAGTAAACTTACCTTGGAGTAAATGTAGGTGTGTTTTCTAACTTTCCCCACGTTCAGTTGATTGTGTGGACGGACACAACTTAACCCACAGCCTGCAATCTCCAGCATTTGTTTTGGTTTGGGAAAGAGAATAAAAATGTCCCTCCAAACATTCTGGACACCTCGAGTCACTGTTGCAGGTCCCCAGCAGCAATATTTAACCACGGCGTTATTCTAGTGTAATGTAAATATGGTTGATAGGCAACGGAAAAATGGCAAAATAACATTGTCCTTTATGGAGGAGCGGCAATAATGTCCGACCTAGCAACAGTAACTAGGGATGGGGCGGTGCTTACCGAAAGGCCAATAAGCCTGGCAAACAAGCTGCGGTGAGATGTCAAAGTGATTTCTTTTCCTCTGACTTTTGTGACTGTACTGTGGCCAGTGTCTTTGAATGTTTTGATTTTCATTTTTTGTTCGGGTCGTGGAATGACAATTTTTTTTTTCACAGAAGTCTGTGAGAGCCTTTACACCACTTTGTTTTGCCTCCAGCAAGTCTTCAGCAACATTATCAGATGGCTGTTGACCAGAGGAGATTTGAGGAGACTTTCAGTGAAGGGTGAAAGGGATATACCATATTTTGGATAGTAGTGATAATATTCACCACATCAGCCTCATCTTTCTGCAGTCTCGTGGTGTCCAGCTCAGAGGTTAGATGCAATACTGGTCACTGTCCAGCCATTGATTTACATTCAAGTGTGATGGCGGCCCGCTCATGTTGTGTCAAGGTCCATCTGTGGACTGTGAACCCAGTTGAGTTGAGGCAGAGCAGTTGTTATGCCAGAATTTGGGCATATCTTACTCATTAGAATACACTCAAATTATACTCTAATTGTGTTCTGGTGATGCAGTCAATTCGGTTGTTAAACAAAGCACTGACAACTGACGGAGGTGCAAAACGGAGTTTTATTCTCCAAGTCTGCATGCAAATTCAGAGAGGTCATTACAGAATGCTGGATGGTTCAGAATGACAAAGTCTCAGTAGGAAACAGTTGCCTTTAAACATCACATGAAAACATCAGGACCTTGGATAAGTTCTCTAGACGTCCACGGGTCAAAACTTAGCAGACTTGTCGGAGCCAGAACGATAACAAAACTGTGGCCTTCGAACACGCAGGAATCGAGACCAGAAGTCATGGACTCATGACACAGAACTTTAGCTCAAAATGCAATTTCTGACACAACAGCAGTCGAGGACATCAGAGGGGAAACCAGAGGACATTTTCTCCACTAAAAGAAAAAGACCTAGTTTTACTTAAAATGCTGTTTTTTGTGATAAACATAAACATTTGTCGTTAAGTTTCAGTTTTCAAAGCCACGTGTTGAAAGTTGCATACTGTTGCTTTAATATTTGGCCTAGTACTTGTGTGTCAGAAATGGGAAGTACCAATGCTTGCATTTTTTTCTGAAATGGATCCCATAACTTATTCTGTCCTACCTCTCTAGGGGAAATAGCAGTTAGATAAAAATGTTGGGATTTTACTTTTGTGTTATTCCAGTAGATCATCTGAGATTAGGGTGACCAGATATCCCCAGTTTGGGTGACCTGTCCTGAGCTAGAGCTGTTACATATATTGTTGTTGGTGTGGCTGTATTATTGTGAATTGTGATCATTAACATGTGATAGCTATTACAATATATAATGACGTGGCTCTGTTTTAGGAAAAATTACTATGATTACTCTAATTATAATTGTAGTGACCAAAGTGTTTGGCCACTCAGCTGGGTGTGGGGAGAGATTGTTTATAACGCGCTTCTAGTTAAAAAGTCCAAAAGAGTTCAAAAGGTCAATGTTCCTTTTTGGGTGATGCTCCCATTTATTTTCCAATATAGCAGATACAAACTTAACATGTCTTAAGAACGGTAAAAACTGTGTATCCTCCATACACCCAAGCAAATTAAAGCCCCCTACACCACCTGTGACTTTCATTAAATACACCTGGTGCACCTCTCTACTGCCTCCTACTGGGATGTAATATTACAACCAAAAAAACAAGTGAAGCAATAAACAAATGGCTCCAACACTCCGGCCCCTAATTGTGAAGTTTGGAACAATTACAAAAACAAATCACAGGAGCCATCAAGTCCATTCTTTAACCCTGATATCCAGCAGAAGCTTGTCCAACGTCGAGTCAATCTCATACTGCCTCTAGCAGAAGACAGAGCTTGGATATTGGCCGTTCCAAGTATCCGGTTTTGGTCCTTAGCTGTACCGAACGTACAAATCCAGCCTTGTCAGGGTAGGTGTGGGTAACTCTCCCCATGTTCCACGATCCGCGAGGAGCAGCATGATCCATGATTATCACAATATCTCCAACACTGAAATTTGTTCGAGGCTTGGTCCACTTTTGCCGTTCTTGCAACATTGGCAGATATTCTTTTGTCCACCTTTTCCAAAAAAGATCAGCGAGATACTGAACTTGTCTCCAGCGTCTTTTGATGTAAAGATCTTGTTTATTAAAAACTCCAGGAGGTAGAACAGGCTTTCCTTTCTGCAATAAGATATGATTTGGAGTAAGCGCTTCCAAGTCATTAACATCATGAGATACTTTGGTAATGGGACGATCATTAAGAATGAACTCTACTTCACACATGATGGTATGAAGATTTTCATCGTCCAAAGTTGCTGCAAAACAGAAACCAAAATTTTTCTGACCATTCTGATCATACGTTCCTACACTCCTCCATGATGAGATGCAGCAGGGGGGTTAAATGTCCAATCAATGCCCTTTTTTGAGAGAGAGCTCTGAATCTTTCCATGGTCAATAGCAGTCCAGGCCTGTTTTAGCTCCCTTTGTGCTCCAACAAAATTTGTCCCATTATCTGATCTTATATGACTCACTTGTCCTCTGCGACTCACAAATCTTCTTATGGCATTGATGCAAGAGTCGGTTGTCAGGGAATGCGCAACTTCCAGATGAACAGCTCTGCTAGCCATGCAGGTAAATATTACACCGTACCTCTTGACCTTAGTACGCCCTCTTTTGACCTCAATGGGCCCAAAGTAGTCCACCCCCACACTGGTAAAAGGAGGCATGTCTGGAATGACTCTTTCCACTGGCATGTTGGCCATTTTCTGTTCACTTGGTTGACTTCTGTGTCGTCGACAGATAATGCATTTCGATATTATTTTTCTACAAGCCGAGTTGGCATTTGTAATCCAGTATTTTCTTCGCAGTGTTGAGAGCATGTGATTTCTGCCTGCATGTCCAACTTGGTGGTGTATATGATGTAAGATGAGATTGACAACATGTTGACTCTTGGACAGTATCAGAGGATGTTTCTGTTCTTCAGGTAGAGCTGCTCTGCTGAGTCTTCTGCCCATCCGCAACAAACCATCTTTCAACACTGGATCAAGTCTGTAAATGTCACTGCCTTTTCTCACGCCTGATGCTCCCTTCTCCAAGAGGGTTATTTCTTCTTTGAAAGTAACACGTTGGCTGAAACGAATAATGGCAGACTCAGCTCTAAAGAGGTCATGGACAGTTAGAGATGGACAAATAAATGTGGGTTTAACCTTCTTCATTTCTCTTTCCACCATGTCTGATTGTGTGGATAAGCCAGCAGCGGCTAAAGAAGCTATGACCTCTTTCCTCTTCCTGCTCAAATCCAGAAGAACATCTCGAAGCCTAAGGATCCAACCAACAGAGGTTTTAAGCTTTGTCCAAGAGGAAAAATAGTTCATGAGCGTGGTAGTTGTGTCATTAAATTCAGCAGAGACGGCATGAACCATGACATCCCTTTTGACTTCAGAATCTTCTGAAGAGATGGGTTCCAGAACAAAATCTTTTAGCCAGTCCTCTTTTGGCCTTTGAAGAAAACCTGGGCCCGTAAGCCATCTGCTGGATGTTAGGAGACCTTCAATTGTCAAGTCTCCATTGCGTAACATCCGTAGCCTCTCTTATAGATGCCACTCTATTAGCCACAAAGGTATGAAATCGTTTACTGTCATTGTTGATGTATTTCAACACTGTCTGGCTGTCGATCCAAAAACAGGACTTGTCCAATTTCAAAGCAACTCTTTTTTTAAAAGATTGTCAACTTTAACAGCTAGCACAGCAGCTGTGAGTTCAAGCCGTGGAATGGTTGTCTGTTTCAAAGGAGCAACCCTTGCTTTCCCCATCATGAAAGCAAGATGCACTCTCTGATCCTCATCCTCCAGTTTCAGGTAGGACACTGTGCCATAACCATGATTGCTGGCATCAGCAAAGTGATGCAGCTGTGCCTTTAATGGTCCTCTGAGATCCTTGGCTTTGATACTACGATCAACCTTAAAGCCATCCACTTTTGTCAAATCCAGCAACCATTTGTGCCACTGCTGTAGAAATGTCTGTGGTACTGGATCATCCCAAGACATTTTCTGTTGGCACATTTCCTGCAACATCAATTTTGGCACTAAAGTGAATGGTGAGAGAAATCCTAAAGGATCGTAAATAGAACTGACAATAGAAAGAATGCCACGTCTGGAGCATGGTTGGTTTCTCACTTTTGGCTTGAAAATGAACTTGTCGTTTTCAGCACACCAATGCAATCCAAGAGCCGTTTCCACAGGCAAACTATCCTGTTCAAGACGGAGCTGTCTGGTCATCATAGATCGGCTTTCTTCTGGGATAGACAGCAACACAGCTCGACTATTGCTTGTCCACTTTGACAGCTGAAATCCTCCCCTGAAGCATAAGTCAGTCAAAGTAGCGACCAGCTGCTCCGCTTGTTCTTCTGTGGGTAAAGATTTCAGACAGTCATCTATGTAAAAGTTATTATGGATGGTGTCAATGATTTCCTTTTTGAAAACTGTCTTGTTGTCAGTTGCTGTTCTTTTCAGTGCATAATTAGCGCAGCTAGGTGATGAAACTGCTCCAAAAATATGCACTTTCATTCTGTGTTGTACTGGATCTTGAGATGTGTCACCCATTGGCCACCACAGGAAACGAAGGAAATCCACATGTTTCTTCGACACCTTCACTTGATGGAACATGGCCTTTATATCTGTCATGACGGCAACATTTTCCTGTCTGAATCTGGTCAATACACCAAAAAGAGAATTAGCCAGATCAGGACCTTGTAGCAGGTTAGAATTCAGAGATGTTCCTTTAAATCCTGCTCCACAATCAAAGACCACTCTCAGGGTTTTCTTCCTGGGGTGGTATACACCGTGATGAGGTAGATACCATACTTTGCCGACACTGCATGCCATCTCACCTTGTGGTACTTCCTCTGCATAACCATTATCAAGCATGTCAGTGATAAACTCGGTGTATTCTTCTTTGTAAGTTTTATCTCTGGCAAACTTCCGCTTCAGGCTTTGTAGACGCTGTTCAGCTACGCAGTGGTTGTTTGGCAAAGAGATGTTATCCACTTTGAAAGGTAAGTCCATGCAATAATGACCCTCCTGTAAGAATGTAGACTTTTCCAAAATATCCATAAATTTTATCCTCCTGTGACATCTGCTTCTCTTCCAACAACTTCTCAGTAAAGTCTTGGTTGTACTGAGAAACCAACAGCTCCTCCAGTTTGATGATGGATATCCTATTGGCACAAACAGTTGAACAGCTTGTCTGACAACCAGAATTGCTCCTTAAAGGACCATTGATGACCCACCCCAATAGGGTCTTCACAGCATATGGTCCATCATCTCTGCTGTTGATAATTTCCCATGGCTCCATGAGTTTGGAAGCATTTGTCCCAATTAACAACTCCACTTCAGCATCCAAATGTGGTAACTTAATACCTTTTAAGATAATCCCATCTTTCAATCTCTTGCTGAGAGGGAATGTTGCTTCTTGACACAGGAATTCTCTCTTGTGTAAAAGTCTCTGGAAGATCAAAAAATATATTGTTGTCCAATGCTGACACTTCAAGCTCTTTAAGGATTTGGCTTTCCACAACCTTCTCCTGACCCATGGTGCGTAACATAATGCTAGTCTTAGTACCTTGAAGTTTCAGGTGTTTTTTTTCACACGGTTAGTACAAAAAGTAGCAGTGCTACCAGGGTCCAGGAAAGCGTAAGTCTTCAATACCTTGGTGCACTTCTTAGATTTCAGTTGAACTGGTACAATTGAGAGTGTAGAATCATGGTCTCCGGCCCCAGTACAACCCCATGCCTGAAGATTGACAAGAGCACTGTTTATTTGTGTTTCTTGATCATTTACTTTGCCTTTAATATGGATGTGCAAAAGAGTTGGATGTTTCAGGTTGCATTTGTCACACATTAAACGCTTTTTGCAGTCCTTGCTCATATGACCAGCCTTTAGGCATCCAAAACAGATTCCCTTCCATCTCAGAAATTCAATTTTTTCTCTCTGAGAAACATCATTCAGTTTCAAACATCTAGATAAAGGATGTGATCCTCCACAATAAAGACAAACATCTGAAGACAACTCTTTGGGTGTTATTGGCTGCACAGATGCTTTATGACTGGTAGACTTGGGAAATGTGAGTTTTGAAATTCCAACGGATGTAGCAAAACTTGCACCTTTGACGTTACTCTTTGCTGGTACCTTGAACCTCCTTGCAGTATTTGCCACAGCACTGGCTTTTACATCTGAAATATTGCCAAACAGTGGATGAGACAAAATTCTGACTTGGTTATCCAGAAAGTTCACCAAATCCAGGAATGTAACTCTTGAACCACGCCGTTCTTGGATTTCACATGCTGTAGAGCGCCATTTTTCTCGCAGCTTGTATGGCCATTTCATTATAATTTGTCTCATATTTGAGGGAACATTCATTTCTTCCATGTACCATACATCGTCCATAACATTGCAACATCCTTTTAAGAATAATGACAATTCCTGCAGGCCCTGGACATCCTCAGCCTTAATGACAGGCCAACTTAATACTTTGTCCATATAAGCTGTTGCCAGTTTATATTAATTCCCAAATTGCTCTTTCAAAAGATGTTTTGCTGTTTCATATCCCTGTTGAGGTGGCATATGCAAACAGCTTTTTACTAGCTCCTTTGGCTGTCCTCTGGTGTATTGTTCAAGAAAATACAAGCGGTCCTTGTAATTGCTAGTTTTCCCATCCACACAGTGTTCAAAAGCTCTAATAAAGGAAACAAACTGCAATGGATCTCCATCAAATGGTGATATTTCTCTTTGTGGTAAAGCATTCGACATTTGCTGTTGTACAAGTGTGGAATTGATTTCATTTTGCTTTTCCAGGAGTTCACACATTACATCCTGAGACATTGTATTTTGAACTGATGAAACCTTTTGTTGGGTGTAATGTAGTCCATGATCCTTCTTTGTATCACCAAAATGAGGGGGTTTAGTTGTAGAAGCTGTGAACACATATGAAGAATGAGGCCCTTGAGTCTTTTGTTGGTTTGGAGCATGATCCCGCCCTTGTATGACTTCACATGGTTGATGGTTTTCTTTTGGAAATCTCCCAGTAATTATCTTTGGTCTTACATCTTGTGTATATGAGATAGACGGCATTTCTTCAACTTGATCCAGAACTGAAGGGTTTTCCTTTGGAACAAATTCATTAACACTAGGATTTAAATCATATCTTTGTTCTTTTACACCTTTGGTTATGTAAGAGTTCATGCCATCTGAACCAGCCTTGTCACCAACATCACTGCCCTCCAACACAGATAATCTTGCAGCAGCAATGGCAATTTGCGTATCCAGCTCCATCTGTTCCTTTATTTTCCTCAGTTTCTCTTCTTGAGCCTCCAATTCATGTTTCCTTTTCAGGGCAGCAGCCTGCTCCAATAGTGCTGCTTTCTCCGCTTTTGTTCTCAGACGTGCTGAAGAAATACTCGACACAGATCTACTAGAATGGCTTCTTTTACTTGACCTTTGACTTGATTTTTTGCTTGATATATTAGACACACTGTCACCAGGACCAATGTCATCTTGTAACTTTTCTTTAAAACCATCATCATCAGCAACATTAGTAGCATTGACATCATCATCAACATCATACGAAAACCCTTGTTTCTTTAACCATGTAGTGACTTCTTCCACAAAAGCATTATTACAAGTCTTTTTTAATTGGAACCAGGTTTCTTGCTTTGTTTGCTCTTCAGCAGGAAAAGGAAATTCAGTAACCAGTGTACTGTGAACTTCGGCAGCCTTTTGACACAAACTCATAAACCTTTTTAACTCTTGTTGAACAACACTGACATTTTCCTCTGAAGTCAACAGAGTGCTGATTTTGGATTTTATTTTGCTTGCTTCTTTGAAATAACAACTCCTCTCCTTTTGCAACTTCTCAATTACTACTGACATTCCTTTCAAAGATAGTTTTCTTATCCTTTTTTCAGTGGCATCACATTGTTCCTCTTTGGATTCTGTTTCCGCCATAGCATTTATATTTGAGCTCTTAATGTCATCAGCAACAACTGGATTTTCATTCATCTTACACAAAAAACATCAGCATTTAATGAAGCACAAGCAACAAAGTTCAAACAGGCCTCGTGTGCTTCACCAATAAATCCACAATGTAATCCTTTCGATTTGAGTGTTTCAATTAACAAACACTGGTGCTGGACCAGGAATGGCCTTTTATTTTAACCCGGTACCTTTACTCCAACCGGAGTGATGATGGTGATGACTTGATTCCTCCAAAGAGATCTGTCGCTCCACAAACGAAACCTTTGTTCCAAACAATCCAAGCAGGATCCCATATCCACATAAGAGCGACCTCATATATCCACAACTCCATGTAAGATCAATCCAAAAATCCAGTGGAGCGCTGTTTTGCTTCTCTCCTTGAAGCAACAGTTTTTACTTTTGTAATGACCAAAGTGTTTGGCCACTCAGCTGGGTTTGGGGAGAGATTGTTTATAACGCGCTCCTAGTTAAAAAGTCCAAAAGAGTCTAAAAGGTCAATGTTCCTTTTTGGGTGATGCTCCCATTTATTTTCCAATATAGCAGTGATACAAACTTAACATGTCTTAAGAGCGGTAAAAACTGTGTATCCTCCATACACCCAAGCAAATTAAAGCCCTCTACACCACCTGTGACTTTCATTAAATACACCTGGTGCACCTCTCTACTGCCTCCTACTGGGATGTAATATTACAACCAAAAAACAAGTGAAGCAATAAACAAATGGCTCCAACAATAATTAAATTTACTAGGAAATTACCAATAGAAGAGTAAAAGGAAGCAGGAGGAAAAGAAATGTCCTTTTAATGACAAGATAAGCAAAAACAAAACATTTATGACACGGTGGTCCACTGCATTCTTTGAATGTCGACAAAATACATGAAACCACTATTGCCCCCATTTTTTTTAATTTCATAATCATAATATTTAATGACTTCTGTACTCTCAACTTGAATGTCCCTGCTTTTCATTTCAGAAATCTGGTCACCTTATCTGAGATGAAATGGAAATAACGTGATAATGTGTGTTTTCCCTGGCTGTTTTTAATTAATGTAGTTTTTGAATGTTACTGAGCACTTTATTGGACTTCAGAAGTAATGTGAATGGGTGAGGGGCTTAATTTAAGTTTCTCTTTTCTTCATCTCAACAGTGTTCACGGCAGCTAGATGGGCAAATGACTCCCTCCTGTGATGACATCAGGTGGGTGAGAATTAGAGATGCGCGGTTGAACCGCGCACCCGCGGGCGGAGCGGATAATCCGCATATCGGGCGGATGACTCGTCAAAAAATAAAACTTTAATTAAATTCGGGCGGGTTGCGGTTGAAGCACTCAAATAATAATAATAAGAAAAAATATTTTACATATTATTAAAAAGGATGGCGGGTTGGTTCGGTTTTGAAAATTGGTGAAAAAACGTTCCTGCAAATGGATAGCGGGCAGAGATTTTAAGAAGCGGTTGCGGGTTAAAATATACGTCATCCGCGCATCTCTAGTGAGAATACAGTCATCTGATTTATCAAATACATTTTGACTGGGGTTTTTCTCATTTCAGTAGAGTGAAATACAAAGCTTAAGTCTGAACAGTGAATTACACACAGTAAACATGAGTTTTTAGAACCTGATCGTGTGAGAGGATGTCATTGTAGCTCCTAATTTCTTTTGTCTGTTCACAGATTCAGCATTCAAGATTCGGATTTGAAGTTCAAGATCCATATTAACAGTTTCACACTGCATGTACTGCTGATACAGACCTTGTGTTTCCTTTTGAATTAAAGCTTCCTTTTCTCTTCTCTTCTGGGCTCGCTTTATTTTTGTCATATTTGTAAAATGGACGTAGCAGTCCCTGTGATAGCCAGCATTAGCTGGTATAGCATATGCAGCAGGATCCTTGTTGTGAAAATTAAATCTCTGCACTGCCTCTTCAGCAATAACACTCTCTTCAGAGCCTAAATCTTTCCTGATTTAATACATTTTTGCCATCCTGTATCTGTAAAAGGAGTGATCGGTCCATCTTTCTTAAATATATGCATGCAGCACTCCATTTCTTTTGCTAATATAATGCTAGCAAACAAATAAAAAAGATTAATCTAGTGGCGGGGGGGGGGGGGGGGGGGTCCTTTTTTATGATGTTTCATCATTTTGACAGATAAATGACAGGTGAAGTTCCCGAGCAAGATAACAGACCTCAAATTTGTGAAATCAGATATGTTTATTTTGTATAAAGTTCTCAGAGAAAATATACATGGTTCCTACACAGACTGTTTAAAAAAAAGTGTAAACATGTAAAGACCAAGTTATGTATTGGAGACAGAAAAAAGACTTTTTTAAGCTATGTATGTTAGGCTCTATATGCAGTGTTATTTTTCGAAGTTTTTTTTTTCTTCCAAGCATCCCATTGGATGATAACTGCAGTGACGTCATACATGCCGGACCCCGAACGTAGCTGTCTGCTCTGTTTGCCAGAACAAAGGTAACGTGAAAAAGTTATCGATCTACAAAAATGAGCAAGAAGTACCGGTGGCAACAGTTTTATTTTGACTTATTGAAAACTTATATTTAAACGATCCAGGATAGGGATCATTTAAATACAAGGACTCGCGGCTTCGGCCCACCACCACTGTGTTTGTGCAGATTTGAGCTTATCTGGTTAGATTCGGCCTGCAGAAATCTCTCCAGAAACCAGAGCTCGTGGAGGTTAACTGTACAGAACATTTATTCAACCACTGTTCTTCTGTGATGAACACTTTGAGATTCTTTCTCCTGTTTTAATCTAATTTTATCTGTTGAGTATTTCTTATTGATCTGAAAGAAGGAGTATGGTTTTGCGACTAGTTTCCTATTATCCTTATTGTTGTACATGTTGATAAATAGATCTGCTAAACTGGTCTCACGTTCCTTTGATGGTTTTATGTGCACATTAAAATAACACCTGGTCTGGAGATACCGAAAGAAATTACCTTTTTCTAGACCGTATTTGTCTGAAATTTTCTGGAAAACTCTCCATTGGATGTAATTAAACAATATGCAGTGATTCCCCTCCTAAGCCAATGTTTAAACCTCTCATCTATCCTTGAGGGCTTAAATTCAGGCTCAAAGGCAGCCCATCGCAGTAACCTAGACTGCCTTTCCAGTTCCGGTAATGATTTACATTCCTTAAACCAGGCGTGTCCAAAGTCGGTCCTGGAGGGCCGGAGTCCTGCAGCTTTTGCATGCTTCCCTGCTTTAACACACCTGATCCTAATTAATGGCCACCATTATCTTGTCATCAGGTCTGTTAATGACACAGTCACTTGTATCAGGGTGTGAAGAAGGAGGGAAACATCTAAAACCTGCAGGAGAGGGGCCCTCGAGGACCGACTTTGGACACCCCTGCCTTAAACCTTATATGAAAACAGGTTTTAGACCATTGGTTCAGGCCATCAGAACACTGCTCATACAGTGTTTTACTACCAAGTAAAGATTGTAATGGTATATCTAATTGTGAAATTTCCAATTCCTTCCATTTTGCTGTATAGTTTGGGTTGCAGCAGCATGCCAGTGGTCTTAATTGCGCAGCCTTGTAATAGTCTGACAGACATGGCAGTAATCTTTAGCCGGTTGTAGTGTTTTGAATTGAATCCTTGGCCCATAGGAACCTTGAAATCCATTTATCTAATTTATTAAACTGCATTTGCGTGATCATTACTGGCAGGGATTGAAAGAGATATATAAGTCGGAGAAGTAGATTAATCTTTACTGTTTCTATCCTATTGTGCATACCTAAGGGCAATTGAGACCATCTGTCGATATCCGTCTTAATACTTTTACTTATAGGGTCAAAATTACATTCAAGTATTTTGGAGAGATCTTTAGGTATCTGTATTCTGAGATATTTATTTTCTTTGGAGTCCCATTTAGAATCAATTCTACTCAGTACATCTTTGGAAGGAGAATAGTTATAACTTAAAATTTGGGTTTTTTGCACATTTAATTTATATCCAGTGTAAGTTCCAAATTCTTTTTAGAGTAGTCATCAGCCATATAAAACATCATCCGTGTATAGACAAATCTTTTGCTCCAAATCTTTAATTATTATTCCTTTAACAGGGATGTCAATTTTCCGCGGCTCCGCCGATTTCCGAGTTTTTTTTTCCATCCTGGGGGTAATTTTTGGGATACGTGTAAATCCGGTTTATCCAATATATCCCGAAGCACATATTTTCTGATATTACTTCTCCCTTTCTTGTTTGGATGGATGAAAACAGTAAAATTTCGATGTGAAATGAGGTGAAAAAAATCACACTGCGCCCGGCGATTCACCAGGCCCCGTGGTTGTCAAATGCTGAAAATATGAGTAATTATGTCGCCAGACCTATCAAATGGCTGATTTCAGGTCAGTTTCCATCAAATTGTTGCGATGAAAGAACTACCAGCAGTAGTAACGAATCTATGACTTATATCAGTGGTTCTCAAACTTTTAATACTGCGTACCACCTGAGAAACAGTTAAGCTCTCTGAGTAACACCATGATGAAGAACTTTAAAATATATACCTTCACAATTAGCTTTAAATTCACAGGAGAGTTGTTTATTTATTTCAGTGATTCCCAAAGTGTGGGCCGCGGCCCCCTGGTGGGCCGTCGCGGTACTGCAGGTGGGCCGTGAGAGGTCATTAAAATTAAACAAATGTGTTTTAAATCCTCGAACTTTTTTAAATATGTTTTTAATGACTAAAATATTCATGACATGATTTAAAAAAAAACATTAAGAAGTAATAAAACAAACCAGTTAAGTGTTATTCTTTTGTCATCTTAACTTAATATGAAGTGTCACCTTATTTGTTGACCCCTTACATTAATATCGGATCATGGTTCCTTGTCCTGTATGTTGATCACAGTTATGATTAAAGGTTTCAGTGGGCCGCAGAGATTTTTCACATTTCAAATTGGGCCTTGGTATTCTGAAGTTTGGGAATGGCTGCTTTTAAATCCCAATCTTCTAAGCGTCAGATATAAGAATTCCCATCGGACAGAATCAAACGCCTTTTCAGTATCTAAACTGAGTACCACGAATTGTTTTTTCTTTTTAGTCACATGATCAAGTATAGGTAGCACTCGTCTAATGTTGTCTTGCGTTTGTTTCTCCCTCACAAAACCTGTTTGATCCTGGTCCACTAGTTCGGATACAATATTTTCTAATCTTTTAGCCATTATTGACGTGTATATCTTATAGTCAGTATTCAATACAGAAATTGGTCTATATGCACTACACTCTTTTGTTGTGGATAACTGAAATGATTGCTTCCCTTCATGTTCTTGGTGCTTCTCCTTCTCTTAGTGTGTGGTTGAAGCAATCCAAAAGCATAGGCACTATTTGTCCCTTGTCTTGTACTAGTTGGCTTGTACTAGTTGGCTGGGAAGCCGTCTGTTCCTGGTGCTTTGTTGGACTTCTGTTTAGATATTGCCTTTTTCAATTCTTTTTTATGATATCTGTCATTAGGGCTTTATCCTGATCTTCACCTATGGAGGATAAATCTAATGACTCCAAATATGTACGTGTTTCCTGAGGGCTAGTTTAGTGCTGGGCGGTATGACCAAAAATTTATATCACAGTATTTTTCAAAATTATATTGGTTTCACGGTATATCATGGTATTTTTTTTTTTTGAAGGCACAACTGGGTGTTAACCACATTTTCTAATCATTTAGAGAGGAATTGCTGCAGTAAATGACCTTAGAATGACCTATTTTACTGTCATGAGGAGTGAATATTGTAGAAAAACATTTATATCTACACTAGTATTAATACAGGTTTGCATGGCCTCACGAAATGATGCTATTTATAAAGAGATGGCACTCGTTATTCTAATAAAGTGAAGGAATCAGAATGGATGATAGTTGCAGTTAAAATACAGAACCCTTTTATTTTTCACATTTTACAAACAACTTGAAAAAACATATGTAGTAAAAAATCAACATTAACTACACAATGTAAACAACGTTCTAAAGTTATAGCCGCGGGAGGCTACACCAGCCTGGTGGTAGACAAGACCTTCAATAAGATATTTCAACCGGGTGCAGTGACTGCACCCCTGGGCAAAATTTTTTATAGGCAGATTTCAAAATGGCTGACTTCGCTCTCGAGAAATATCTTTAAATGGCCATATCTCACCTTCTAATTGACATAAAGACTTGATTTTTGTAGCTATAAATATGTTTTAGTGGTATAAGAATACAATTACACACTTATATTCATCTGAAATATAGGAAACATGCAACATTGTATACCACCACCAACATGCAACACATCAGCCACAAGCATGCAACATATAGATATATTTAGGATAACAAAAAAAAATGTCAAATATATATATGTGAAGCACATACAGCCTCAATCATGCAAAGCATTTTCAACAAACATGCAACATTTTGGCAGTTATTTTTGCATGCATGTAAATTGAATAAGCATCAAAAATCTGTCTGCAATAAACATAGAATTAGTCAAATATTATGTGGAATGGAAATGTAACAGATTTCATGACAAAAATTAGTAATACTAAGTTTCTGTCAAAAAAAATCTGACACACTAAACTCATACTTTTTGGGCAGTTTGGACCCTGTTTATACCTGAAAAGCTAACAAAATTCATTGTCGTGTAAAATGGATCATTCTACTGTCTCTCTGCACCAGAAAAACATATATTTCAACACAAAAAACAGGTTTCTATGTCAATTTGAGGATGAGATACAGCAATTTCCAGATCCGTCATTTTGCTAATTTTTGGCGATGGTGGACATTTTCAATTTTTGCTATAAAAAATTTTCCCCAGGGGTGCAGTCACTGCACCCGGCTGAAATATGCTTAAGAAGGTCTAATCTACCATGCAAAACAATAAAACATCTGTTATACCTCAATGCAAGCTTCCCTGAAAATTCCCATTTTTCCACCAGACTTTTTCCCATCAATTCTCGAGTCACTCTGTGACTTGCTGAGTAAAATGTATATTGCCTCGCTGTTGGGTTGAGCTCTCTCTATACATGGATCATCCCAAGCTCTGATAAAATACTGTTAATTACTCTAGCATTGGGGGATGTGTTAGGGGAGTCTAGTTTAGATTGTAGCTGGGTATTCCAGTCCCCTCCACAGATTAAGACCCCAGTGGCTTCAGTGGCAGTCAGGTGAAAAATGTCTCTAATACAGTAAGTTTCCTGGCCTGGTGGTATGTACACATAACAATTACATACCGCCCTTCTTTGTCACAGAGTTCAGAGACCAGTTGAAAGTTCCCCTCTTTTGTTCCCATCTTTATAACATGAGTAAAATGTATTTTTAAAACTTTTTTTTTAAGCTTTTCGTGCTCAGTTTTATTCCTCCTGCCAGAATATTACATGCCGTTTCTCCCTCTTCATCTTTGCAATGACTTTAGCTGTCTTAACTGGACTGTGTAAGCCGTTTACATTAAGGGCAACTACTCTGTATTCCTGACATTGCATTCAACCCTACAGATAAAAAAATTCAGTGAACAAAAAGCTTTTGATGACCAAACAAGAACTGTTTTTTAAACTGTTAAACAAATTCAGAACATAGAACAGGAAAAAACTAAGGTAGACCTCCACTTTGAAGTAGAAAAGTACATCCAGCAGGCCACCAGGGCCCCCCTTCAGTAAGGTAAGGTCCCTACTCCTAGGGTGTGTTCATGCACTTAGTTCGTACAGGTCCATTCTCTTTCCCATGTATATCGGTCAGTTGTTATCACACTTTGGGCTAAAAATTACAAACAGATCTAGATAGCTGTGTTATAAGCAGAGGGGAGTTTGAGAGAGAAAAAAGAAAAACAAAGATGACCTTCATTCTTAAGCCTAATTTATACTCGAACATCAGGTCGTCTGAGTCACCTACACAGACGACGCAGAGATGCCCCCCCACCCTACGCAGAGACTCCCATGCACCTACCCAAAATTGTAGATCGACGCAGACAGTGTCGCAGAGAGGAGAGAAAGGTGGCCTCTGATTGGTCAATTCTACATCCGCATAGAAAAAAGCGTGTCATTGAAGAAATGAGGAAGTACCCACATCTGTACGATTCTGGTTCTCCACACTACAAAGACAGCACATATTCTAGTAATTCATGGAGGGAGATAGAGATGAATGTGGGTCTGGATACAGCCGAGATGGTGAGGAAGTGGAAAAACACAAGAGATAAGTTTAGTAAGTTTAGCTAGCTCGTGTTTCTCCATCTTGAGTTGTGGCGTGGAATAACATAGCGGAGACCGCGCGAGTATATGTCGTGGAAAATTATCTGAAGAAGAATCCAAGTAGAATGACAATATAACAACTGCGTTCACAATGTTTTATTAAGTTAAGTCAGAAGAAAATATCCTGCGCATGCAGAGAGAAAAAGCTTTCTCTCTGACAAAGGCAGAGAGCTGCACCAGAAGCCCATATATGGTCATGTTGTATTACTGATAGTGAGGGAGTTGGATTTTAACAAAGAGTGTCCTATTCTATGTTTTGTTAGTTTCATATCTAGTATTTGACCTTGCAGGTGCCTGTGAGAATAGGATGATATTCAGTTTACGGTAGCACATGAACATAACTGATGTGCAGGCGAGTGTAAAAGGTTATATGAATTCAGCAGGTTACATGGGGTTAGCTGCATTTATGATATAAGAGTCTAAATTTCATTTACATATAAATCAAAAGTGACGGCGGCATCTCTGCGACAAGCTGACGGCGACACATTGACGTGAGAGTATACACGGCCCTTTAGTGGGGCGGTGGCGGGAGGGAGCCACAAAACCACCATAGCCACTTACAGTTTTTCCTGATGCTTTCTTTCTCGTATTTTCAGCTCTCGATTGGGGTTGTTTTCCTCCGCTCCCCCTGGGATGCCGTAAATGCGTAAGTTATTATGCCTTGAGCGTGCTTGCAGAGGTCTAAGCTTCTGTTGCAGTTTATCCTGGGTTTTTTGGTGACTGATTTAGCACCTCTTTCAGGTTCATGTAGCACTCTTCGATATCAGCTATATGGCCTTCAGCTTAACACTGAAGGCCATAACACACACATATACCTAAGATCCTTACATCAATACTATGAACAAAATCGAAAATAGTTTTGACTTTTTAAATGAACAGATATATGTTTTTTCCAATGAAAAACTATTGTCAAGCCTCTCAAACATTTTCTTAAAGCTATCAAACAAACCTATTTGATATCTCACATCAACTTAAATAAGGTTCATTACTGACTGATATAAAAAATAAAGGCTCCTTAAACTGATGGAAATACATGCATCAGAATTACTAACTGAAAGAGATTAACATTTAAAGGATTTTGGCCTCTGGTTCCATTTAAATAAATACCTTTAATTTAAGTAAATGAGGTTCAGTATTTTTTATTTTTTAATCTCATGGAAGCTTTATATGAGAGGAATGAGGAAGAGGAGAGGAGAGGAGAGACTCCTGCTGGCTTGCACATGTTAGCATTAACTTCGGTTAGCTCACGTTAGCGCGATTTCAAAACTCCATGGAAGTGATTGTTATGTTGTAGGTGGCTGATCAGGTTTTACGTATTAAAGCTTGTGCTTCCCTCCTCGTGGAATTCACTCGGAGGATTCGTCACAAATAACCACCAAACTATCTTCTTCTGTAACTTTAACCAAGTTCCGCGCCGCCATATTGTTGTGATCAGCACTGTGCTGCAGGCTGCATTCAAGGTGTAACGTAAATTCCGATGTTCCTTCATTTGCTAGTCGTTATTTCAGCCTTTTCAATTTTTTTCTTTTTTTATGTGTAACATGTGGGAAAATACTGCGAATATCAATTCAAGTCCGCAACTACTAAAATTATGACCGAGTTAACGAGTTGTTTTCTGGCATGAGGGGGTATTCTTGATTTTCCTTATTGAGTAATCGTTTTTCTGATTATGCCGACGTTACTTGAACATAACATTCACTGCCGGTCATTCAAGGCTCAGAGGGAGCGGGGCACTGCTGTGTTGACAAAAATATATACAGTCATGGAAAAAATTATTAGACCACCCTTGTTTTCTTCAGTTTCTTGTTCATTTTAATGCCTGGTACAACTAAAGGTACATTTGTTTGGACAAACATAACGATAACCACAAAGATTGCTCATAAGAGTTTTATTTAAGAGCTGATATCTTACCATTTTCCATGGTTTTCATAACCTAAATCACTTAAGTTTTTACATCAATAGCTATGGCGTTGTACTGCCAAAAACACTGCTTTTATGCATTCAGTGTTTTCTTTTCTGTCTGTTTTAGTCACATGATGACATTTAGTGGTACCAGATATTAAAATGAACAAGAAAGTGAAGAAAAAATGGTGGTCTAATAATTTTTTCCATGACTGTATGTTAGCGGGGCTATTCGTCGTGATATCGGAGTTATCGGGATGACGTCATAATTTCCTGTTATCGGCCTGATAGTTATCGTGCACCCCTACTACTTCATCTACCTTCTGCTGAATTTTCTCCCTTATGTCAGGGAGTTATGTTTTTTCAGATCTTCTCTGATGCTGTGTCGGAAGTCACTTAGTTAGTTTAAATCTGATATAGCTCGGATGATGACAGTACAAGCCTCATCACCTGTTGCTCGTTCGGTGCAATGTCTGCCATAACGGTCTGCCCGTCCCTCGTCCATGGCCTACTCTTTTAACGTAGATTTGTCATTGTGCTGCATGTTTCCAGATATTTCGCCCTTAGTTATCTTGTGTTTATCCCTAGACATCTTTAGTTAAGAAAAAAATCAGTGAGTAGTTATATTGCTATTGGGGAATACTCCAACCGAACGGGAGGGATTATTTATGTGACCATCCGCTTCAGTCGCTCCACCCGAATTTCAAGATCCATGCATTTGGATGCATCTTCCAACACTTTTTAGCTACATTAGTTACCGATACGGATACGGATACAGATTCAGATATGGATACGGCAGCGTTCAGCTTCATACACTCTTTGTACTGCAGTTTGTGCCACTGCTTTAGGTGGTGCAAAAGATTTGTAGTGCTTCCACGCAGGGGCACAGATAGGATTTTTAAACTGGGGGGGAACTGAGCTGTCATTAGAACTGTGAGTTTTCTAACTGAATTAACATCAGTAGACAAAAGCCTATCTAGTTAACACTCGCCTTACATGATCAACTTGTTTTTTGTCTGGTATGTTAATGACGCTCCAAAACTTGATGTCTTCTGCATGTTTTTTTTTTTTTTTTTTTTTTTTTTTTTTTTTTTTTCTCCATCATGTCTTTATTGAACATACACAATAAACATTAACAGTGCTGGCAGAAGAAATAGGCAAACATAAAGACCAAGTACTTCAGCAAAAATTAACTACAGACAGCCCTTTGCACAAGTTGAGTCTAATCAATAAAATGAAATGTGGATGATTCAGAGACCAGACTTTAAAGGAACATTCTGGAGGTAAGTTAACCCTACATCTGTCGTTAGCTGGTCAGAAGCGTAAACTTTCTGTGTGGATCCAAAACAACATGAATGAAGTTTTTCTAAAACTGTAAGTGTACAGAAAGTATATAAAAAGGACTAAACAGGCAGATCTTCTTCTGGTCCTACTGAGAGCCCAAAGCCAAAACCTCCATAAAACTGAACAAGTACATAGATATTAATGACATGATGACAAGATGTGTTCACTCTCGAGCTAATAGCTGTATTTTGTTTTTTTTTTTTTTTTTTTTTTTTTTCCCCTCCCTCCCTTCCAACAGGGAGTAGGGGTGGGTAATAATTAACTTCAATAGAACTGAAGAAACATAAGAACTGGGATGTACATTAAAGGGAAATAAAAAGAATAGTAAAAAAAAAAAAAAAAAAAAAAAAACACAGATTAATTAGAGAAAGGCAACACAAATGGGGAATTTGACTGGCAGTGATAGTCTATGTGTTCAGATAAGTGAGAACTCCAATATTTAGTTTTAAATAAGGCTCAGTCTGGTCTATCCCTTCTGTTAGGTCGTCTTTTTTCGACAAAGGAGATCCACTTTGACCATATTTTGGTAAATCTGTCTATCTGTAAATTTAGTGAGTGTGTTATTTTTTCCATTTGATAAATATCGTCAATCGTGTCCATCCATTCACTCACCGTGGGGGGTTCGGGGTGTAGCCAGTGTCTAGTGATATTTTTCTTAGCTACAGTAACCATAATTATGAAAAGGTATCTATTAGTATTTCTAGTAATAAAATCTGATTTGCCTAAGATAAAGATTTCAAATTGGTTGGGTATCTTTATATGAAATATCTCCTCCATGAACCCCTGACCAAAAATTCTGCAACCCTGGGCATTTCCAGAACACATGCCAATGATCTGCATCTTGTTCTCCACATCCTCTCCAACATTTGGGGTCTTCCCCTGTGTAATGAAATTTCTTCTTTGGGGTAGTGAAGAATCTTATCAAACACTTCCACGCAAATTCCCTCCATGTGTGTGCACTTGTGCATCTCCACTGAATTTCGCAGTAACTAAGCCATTGCTCTTCAGCTATGTCAAGCTGTCCTTCTTTTTCCCATTTATTTTTGATATAATCTGTGGTGTATGATTTTTTTGTTAGGAGGCCTTTGTACAACCTTGAGATGGCGCCTTTAATTGATTCATTTGAGTATGACCTCAAGAATTCTTTTAATATTGCATCTTCTAGGTCTATGAGGAGTGTTTTATTACATTTATTAAAATAATTATGAAGTTGCAAGAATCTGTAAAAGTCTTGCTGTTCTAAGGAGAATTCTCTTTTTAGCGTTTGGAAGTCTTTTAGTATTCCTTTATTTGTAAGTGAGTAGAATGTTGAGATCCCTTTGCTTGTCCAGGTTTTGAATCTGAGATCTAGTTGGTTTGGTTTGAAATCGGGGTCATATGCAATCCATCTAATGAGCCATAATTTATCCAGTAGTTTGTAATCTGTTTTGATTGTGTTCCAGATTTTAAGTTGGAACTTCAGCCATGGGTTTTTTAGTATACTTATTGTTTGTTTTATTTCCTTATTACCTAACACTGCTTGGATTAGGGAATCCTTAATTAAGGTCTTTTCTATATCCTTCCATTTTGCGTTGTATTCTGGATTACATAAATATAGTAGTGGCTTAATCTGAGTTGAGTAAAAGTAGTTTCTTAGATGTGGGACTGCCAATCCACCCTCTTTTTTGGGGAGTTGCAACGTTTTAAATCTTACTCTCGGTTTTTTCCCTTGCCATATGAATCTTGAGAGAATTTTGTCCCACTCATTAAATTGTTGGGATTTTATTTCAACTGGGAGAGCCTGAAACAAATACAAAATCCTAGGGAGTATGTTCATTTTAATTGATTCTATTCTTTGTGTTAAACTCATGAATGGATTTGAATTCCATCTTGCAATATCTGTTTTTAGTTTGCTAATAAGTGGGTCGTAGTTTATTTTTTGAGTTGTGGTTATATCTTTTGGTAGTAATATTCCAAGATATTTTATTGCTTCTTGGTCCCATTTCATATGGAATCTCTTTCTGAGTTCTATTGGTGGGTTGTAATTAAGTTTTAAAATTTGCGTCTTTTGAATATTTAACTTGTATCCTGCATATTTACCATACTGTTCTAATAATTTAAATAATTCGGGGAGAGATTTAGTTGGTTCAGTTAGGTACACCAAGATGTCATCTGCGTACAGCGCCACCTTATGTTTGTCATTATTTATGTTAATTCCTTTGATGTTGTCTGTCTGCCTGATCCATTGGGCTAGCGGCTCTATGAAAAGAGCAAAAAGAAGCGGGACATCCCACAACCTTGTCTTGTACTTTCTTGTACCTCTTTCTAATTTAATGATCTTGGATAGATGCCCATTTATTTTAACTCTTGCAGTAGGGTTATTATATAATGAATTAATTGTGTTAATGAAATTTTTGTGGAAGCTAAATTTCTCAAGGACCAGGTATAAGAACTCCCAGCTCACTGAGTCGAAAGCCTTCTCTGCGTCCAAACTGATCAGTAATGCCTGTAATTTTTGCTCTTGAATATGGCTTAATACATGTAGTGATCGTCTTATATTGTCGTGTGTTTGTCTCTGTGGGACAAATCCGGTCTGATCTGTATGGATGAGCTGGGGGAGAACTTTTTCAACTCGTCTTGCGAGAATCGATGTGTATAATTTGTAATCGATATTGAGAATTGAGATTGGTCTGAACGATCCGCATTCTAATTTATCTTTTCCATCTTTGGGTATGATTGTTATAGTGGCCTCCTTCCGTGTTGGCGGGATTTTTCCTTCTTTTAAAGCTCTATTAAGTATATGAAGGAGATATGGTTTTAGTTCAGTCCTGAAGGCTTTGTACCATTCGGATGAAAATCCGTCTGGTCCAGGTGACTTGTTGGTTTTTAACCTTGGTATGGCTTAGTCTAATTCTTCTTCTGTTATTTCTGCTGTTAATTCATTTATTTGCTGTTCATTTAAGGTAGGTAGGTTAAGAGAGTTTAAAAATGTTTTAATATTTTGTTCTTCCTCTAGTTGTAAGTGGGAATATAATTCTTTGTAATATTGTTGAAAGGCTGATTGTATTTCTTCTCTTTTATATACCAGGTCCTTTGTGATTGGATTCCTGATTTTGTGGATAGTGCTGTCTGCTTTCTGTTTTTGTAGTTTTCTTGCTAACAGCTTTGCGAACTTTCAGCCCACGTCATAATATTTTTGTTTTGTGAAGAACATATTTTTTTGCGTTTCTTGGGTGTACCAGGTGTTAATCGCCTTCCTGATTTCTTTTAGTTGTAACTCATTAATCTGATTTGAGTCCTTCTTATGTTTTGTTTCAAGCTCCTCCAGTTCTCCAGTTAATTTTGCTAGAGTTTCTTGTCTTTCTTTCTTTCTTTTTGCACAGTATGATATTATTTTCCCCCTGAAGACAGCTTTAAGTGTATCCCATACTATTTCTGAGGTAACTTCATCATTGTTGTTTTCTTGTAGAAACTGTTCTATTTCTCTTTTTATTTGTGTTTTGAATTGCTGATCATTAAGGATACTGGAATTTAGTTTCCATAGTGTATTCCTAGGGCTGTTGTTTATTTGAATTGTTAACAGGATAGGGGCATGGTCCGATAGGTCAATATTTCCATGTTCACATTGTTGTACTCGATGGCGGTCCCTCTTATAAATAAAAAAATAATCAAGTCTCGAGTACACATCATGTGGATTAGAATAATGAGTGTAGTCTCATTCTGATGGGTGAACATCTCGCCATAGGTCAATCACCCCAAGTTCTGACATGAGAATCTTAATTTTTTTATGAATTGAGGTTTGTGAGAAAAATTTGGAAGAATCTAGCCTTGGGTTAATTCGAATGTTCCAATCCCCTCCGCAGATGAGGATGCCTGTAGCTTCAGACATTAAATAAAATATTTTTCTATAGATTGCTATATCGCTGCCGGGGGGGGATATAAACGTTCAGTATCGAAACTTCAGCGCCCTCTATTTTCCCTGAGATCAATGAGTATCTCCCTTCTTTATCTTTAATCTCCAGAGTCTTCTCAAAGGGGAGTCTTTGAGATATTAGGGTGGCTACACCTCTTCTATTACCCGATTTGTATGATGAGTAGAACACTTTTGAAAAACCCAGCTTCCCCAATTTCTCGTGTTCAGTCGCGCTCAGATGCGTTTCCTGTAACAATGCTATGTGTGCTTTTTCTTTTTTCAGTTTACTCAGAATCTTACTTCTTTTCACTGGATTCAGGATTCCGTTTATGTTATATGAAATAATTTTAATATTCTGGTTGTCTGTCATATATTTTTCAGGTTATTTGTGCTGACTTTCCCTGTGTTGTGGTGTGCCTTTTAAGACCTTAAACATCCCGAAAACATTTGTGAACTCAATGAACAGAACTATGTACAAATGTAAAAATAACTTACATCTAAGTGAGTCTTCTTTATTTACTTTGATGTTTGTTGCCTCCATCGATGAGGCTCGATCGGATCGAGCCTTTGGGTGCTTCTGGTGTTTAAGCATCCCATGAGGGAAGGTCCTCTCCTCACAGAGAGAGGGGCCCTGGAAGATGAGCTCATGTCTTGCCATGTCCTTTGCGTTTCCGTGTCCCGACAGTGTTGTATAGATAGCTATAGAAGACCTTAATTAATTACCATAAGTGTTTTTTTTTTCTACCTGAGAGGCTTCACTCGTGACCCCATTTAAATTTCTCAGTTTAGTTTCTGTGTCTTATATCAAGGATTAGTCCTTGAGAATTCGAAATCAAAATACTTAACCAAACTTAGAAGAGACTGGTCCCATTTAGTCCTGTGTTATATATTAGTCTTTTTTGTTTCAAATATCTCAGATCCAAGTTAAGTCTTTTGGAGTTCAGGATCAAGTCAAAATAGTGGAGAGAGAGAGGACAAAAAAATAAATAAATAAATAAATAAAAAATAAAATAATTAAAAGAAAATTAAAAATAAATAAATAAATAAATAAAATAATTAAAAAAAAATTTAAAAAAAATAAAAAGGGAGAGAGGGGGAGGTGGTGGGGGCAAAAACAAACAGAAACAAAACTCAAGACAGGTCAGACCCCTGCATTCTTTATAACAAAAGTCATATAAAGTTAACCTTTTCTTTTTAGGTTGGGTCTCTAAGTCAAAAATTAAAGTGAATGTGTCCCCTTTCATTTAAAACTGACAGGTCTCTTTCAGTCTCCTTCTTCCCCCTTCTCTCTCTCCTCCCTCCATCTCTCCCCCTCTTAAATTATGTGTTAAACATCTGAATTCCTGGTAAACTCTTACTGAGACCAAAATAAAATAGTCTGCTATACGAGGTTAAATATTTATATAAGTTACTTATCTGGGATCATGTGAGTAGCCTATGGGTCACCGTTTGGATTCACTTTGTTGAGTGTGTGTGTTTAAACTGCTGTAGCCTCTCTTTGTAAGATCTGTGGGGGGGTTTCTCCTGTCGTTGTGGTCCTGCGTCCATGTCTGATGTTCCCCTCGGGTCTCCAGCCGTCTGCCATGATGACAGGAGTTGCAGCTCCCAGTGGTCCGTGTCGATTGGGGCCGTGATGACGGTGACGGGGAATCCTCGTTTTGCCATGTCCGCTGTGGCGTCCGCTGCATTCTGATATGTCTCTGTACCGTCGTCGTAGTGGACCCGTAGCTTGGCCGGATAGGGGGTTTGAAATTTAATTTTTCTCTCCCTCAAGATCTTTTTCGCTTCAGTGTACTCATACCGTTTCTTAAGCACCGCAGCCGGGTAGTCGTGATCCACGAAAAAGCGTGTGCTCTTGTAATACACTGCCTTTTTCTGCCAAGCTCTGCGGATAACTTCTTCCTTGACTCTGTAACTCGTGAACTTTGCGATTATGGACCGGGGCCGCGGCTGTGGTCCCGGCGGTGCAGGTGCTTGGCTCCGGTGTGCTCGTTCGATCCTGATTCCGCAGATATCCAGTGTATCACTCAATAGTTTCTCCAGAAAGGCGCACATGTTGTCTCCCTCCTCCTTCTCAGGTATACCGTGTATCCGGAGATTATCCCGGCGGGCTCGCCCCTCCTGGTCCGTTAACTTAGCCTCCATGCTCATCTGGCGTTTCATTAACCTTTTCATGAGCGTAGCCATGGCCTGCAGCGCTGTCTCGGTTTCCTCGATCCTACCCTCAGCCTCCTCCAGTCTGTTGTTAGTGCTGTGCAGCTCCTGCTTAATCTCCGCGAGTTGTTGGTTGTTGTCACGTCTAAAGTCCTTTATCTCGTTTAGGATGGAGTGCAGGGTTGCGTCTTCTGCTTCCTTTTCCTCGTGTAGCGTTGGGGAGCTACTTCGGCTAGGCTGAGTTAGCGGAGGCCAATCGTCTTCATCTCCTACCGCTGCGGTGCTTCTGGTCTTCATGTGTGTTCCCTTATTAGCCCTATTGTCCGTCATATTTGCTTCAGCTCGCTGTTTAAGGTATTTTCAACTTGTTTAGGGCCGTTTTCTGTGTCGGTAGGGGAGCGCGGAAAAACTAGGCTGCCATCTTGTAGCTGCGTGCGGCCGGAAGTGTCTTCTGCATGTTTTATTTAAACATTTGCTGATCTCAGCAGGATAAAGAATCTCATTACAGAAACTTTAACTTCTAACAAAAATGTCCAAAAATGTATTGCAAATTAAAATTTAAATGATTCACACTTGTGCCTTCATATAAATGATTAGAAACATTACAATATGTATGAAACAAAAAGTATAAGAACTTGAACAACAGATTCATACAATAAAAATAAAAAGTATTTTTTTCCAATTAACAAAATTGATCAGAAAAAGAAAATCCCTCTGCAGCTTAAACAAATTCACCGTCTATATGCAGACTCAGTAGGTCCCAAAAACATCTCTCCTCCTTTAATTTACCTGAACATATTGCTGGGCTGTATCTTTTCTGTCCAGTTTGTCAAGTCTATCTTGGTGAATATGGCACATCTGGGAAAGTTAACAGGCAGTATGATATTTACATTGGTCGGTTTTTGAAAAAAACTCTGTAATAGTTTTTTTCATTGTTGACCCCACCAGGGATTGGCTGCAGGCCAGGAGGACAATGTTAACATCTGAAATCTCATCATTTCATTTAACAAGTACTAAAATACCATTATAAAAACAACAACATTGAAAGATAAACACCTACAGCCGAGAATTCTGTTATTTTAAATTTAGCCAACTTCATGTAAACATTAAAACACTCAACATTAAAAAACAGGATATACTTTAGATCTTGAAATAAACACTGTGATTTTTCTCCTCCCTCTTCTCTGGTTTAATGTGGCAGAAAGATCACCAGCTCAGTCATTAGACAGTTGTTTATGATCACCATGGTTACTGCAACAGGCAAAGACACCAGCACCCCTTAGGACCCCGGGGTCAAAATGGTGCTTTACATTGGAAATCGGAATTTGGAGCTCCGAGCATGACCTCAGTAGTGACCGCTTCCCAGTTTAAAAACTGGGACGTCATGGAACATGAAATATGAAAAAAGAACAACCAAAAAAAAAAAAAAAATCAAAACAAAAACAAACAGTTAATGAAATGAAACGAAAACCCCTGGTTGATGCTAAATTTCAATGCTTTTCCAACTTCAAACTTCAAAGTACACAAGTACAGCTGAACGCACGATTAATGGTAACAGAACACCGATGGTATCAAATGGATCAGCTGTGCCGGATCACTTTCTGGATCCAGGAACTTTTTCATTGCATTTTTCAACACATACAGAAAATAGAAACTTAAAACTGCATGGTTTCATACATAAACATTTTGATACAATAGAAACAAAGGCAGTCAAACTAAAGAAAAAAAAAAGGGCGTCATGTTACATCTGTTTTTACATTTATTTTCTCCTACATGGGTCTTTCTTGTCAAAATAATCCATAAAAGGTGTCAAGTGACCCAGGTGAAGTTGGAATTATCCCAGCTTTGTTGATGAGATTTTACTGATATAATGTAGTGGATTAACAGAAGAGTGGTAATTAATGTGATTTGTAATCACATTATTCAATGATCAGAAAGATGTATTATTAAATCTATGATTTATTTCTCGTTGGATCAAGAGACTGTGAGTCTGTGCTGTCAGCGGCTGAGGTAAGCTGCCGTGGGTCACTGTGTACCCAGGGGAATAAAAACAACAGCTATGTTTATCAAAACAGGAGAAGAGATCATGCAGTAGCGGGTGATGTAATGTAAAACAACCCATATGTTTATCAAAACAGGGGGGAGAGATCTTGCAGCAGCTGGGTGATGTAATGTAAACAGAAGTAACAGAAGAAGAGGTGATTTACGTGATTTGTAAGCAATTCCTAATCAATGAAATGTATGAAATGTGTGTGTGATTCTAGAATGATCAGAAACAAGATGTATTAGTAAATTTTGGTAATAGATCTGTGTAGTTAGTGTATGTTAAAAGAAAAACTTATTTTTGTTGGGTCACGACGGATAGAGACAGAGCGGAGCGCATGTTCCTCATTTGGAATGTCAACAAAGCCGAGTTTCAAAACAATTCTGCCAGCTCCGGGCCACCAAGACACAACAATGACAAAAAAACAGTCACCCAGGTGCGGACAGTAGCGGGGGGCACGCTGACCTCAGCATTGACGCCGTGACTATGGACTGTGCAGAAAAAAATGAAATGAGGCGCACATTCTGTGGTTAAGGCTCAATCCAGCAATGGCTCAATTAAGGACATTGTAAGACAGATGTGAGGTATAAATCATTGAATAAGGATTAGCGTTAGCTGATAAGCTTTAGCTTAATGAGCTATATGGCCAAGTAAACAAGGTAACCTTGGATTGGTGGTGCCATGATGTCATGATGATTAATGTGAACGCCCCTGCCAAATCTGTAAACATATGAAGTCATTGTGGGACATGAATTATGCATGATGTAAAGGACGGATTATGTAAAATTATGCACGCCCCTGTATATGTGAATAACCAATCAGAAGTGTCATGTGGGTTTGAGGGAAATTATGTATGCATATGCAAAGGTGAGAGAACCAATCAACAATTCGGGGCTGGGGGGGCAGGCTGGACGAGAGAAGGAGAGAGAGAGAGAGAGCGCATAAAAAGAGAAGGCAGAGGGACTCTGGGTGGATTCCTGGAGCGTCTTCAGACGAAGAAGGACTAGCTGGGACCTGGACGAGCAACCCCCATCTGGAGGATTAACTGGAAGGAATTACTTCAAGAAAAGAAGACAGAAAGACGCTTGGAACAGGATCACGAATTTTTCCCAATTCTTGAAGGAATAATTGGAGCCTTTTTGGTTAGCCTAGCTCACCGCTAGCAAGGAGGAGGGGCCGAATCAGCATACCTGCAGGCCTGATCATTTGAGCTCTCTCTCTCTCTCCCTGCCCAGCGGCCTTGAACACGCAAAGGTGCACATTGCGTACCAGCCTGTCCTTGAACCAACCAGAGGAACTGATCAGTAAGCCACAGCTTTAATTTGCCTTTTTAGAATTAGAATTGTTTAACCAATCAATGCTGTTGCTTAACCTTGCTAATCTGCTTTAATAAATATAAAAACTATCATAAGACGTCGTTGTGGACATTACATCTGTATCCAGAATTTTGAAGACATGGTTATGCCTCTGCACTAACACACAGGTTCTTATGGGTTATTCTAGTCACAATATTGTCAAATTGTCCCTGAGGCTTGCTGTCCGAGCCACTAAAGTTTTCCTAGCCTGTAACAAGAGCCCAGATCGTGAGAGGAGAGCTGCCGTTAACAGACGTGACCGATAGCTGGACTTCGAGCCACCCGGCTATTCCTCTGAGGACAGTTATTGGAGTGAGCGGGACATACGTTTGGAAGTAGGCAGTGAGAGCTAGGCGTATCTCCTCGACACCAGCTTAAATAAGTTGAGGAAATCTAGTGAGGAACCTCTCCTAGACCGCAACTTCTTACCCGTAGGATGGAGAGCTGGTCCCGGTGACAGACTCTGCTAGTCAGAGACTGAACCAAAACTGGGGGATCTTACAAAGGTTGCCATATAGAGTAAAACATGTATTCCTTCTCTCTTAATGAGTATTTTATTTTTTCTAGCTCCAAGAATTGCATTACATTGTTCAACAAGGCTGCATGAGTTGGGGGTTTTTTCTGCTTCCAATTAAGCAGTATCAATCGCCTTGCTAATAATGTTACAAACCGAGTAACATTATTTTGTTTAGTTGAGAGTTGTACAGTGATAGCTTTCACTCCAAACAATGCTAACAATGGATCAGGTAAAATCTGTTTCTGTAAGACTTCAGATAGAGTTTGGAATATCCTATTCCAATAATCAATAATTTGTGGGCACTTCCAGAACATATGTGCTAGAGAAGCTGGACCTTGTCCACATCTGTCACAGGATGGACTCACTGAAGAAAACATCTTAGAAAGCTTCAGTTTGGACAGATACAATCTGTGTAGTATTTTAAATTGCAGAAGTCCATGTCTTATGCATACAGATGAGGAGTGCACATTGTCTTGGGCTTTTTTCCATTGGTTGTCTGAGATTTCCACACCTAGATCCTCCTGCCAGGCTTCCTTTAGATGATCCAGTGTAGCTGTACAGTCTATTTGAAACAGAGTGTCGTGTATTTTGGATATTGATCCTTTTTTCAAGGGATCAGACTGGAGCAGTGTTTCCATGATGGATTCAGGGGGCTCATGGGGAAAGGACGGAAATGTTTTTTTAACAAAGCTACGGATTTGAAAATATTTGTAAAGTCTCTGTTATGTAAATTAAATTTCTCCTGCAGCTGTTGAAATGAAGGAAACATTTTTTTAATATATAAATCTTTTAAGGTGTGTATCCCGCTGTGGTACCATTGAATAAATGTTGAATCAATGAGAAGTGGTCTGAGTGTATGATTATTAATCAGCGGAGTCAGAACGAAGCCTTCCTTTAACCCAAAATGTTTTCTAATCTGAGACCAAATTTTTAATGAATGTGAAACTACTACATTTCTGACTTTCAAGTTAGAGATAGGTAGAGGTGAGTAGACAATTGCCTGTAATGAAGAGGGATGACAGCTATGATTTTCCATCCTTGACCAATCCCCCTGTGGTTGGCACCAAAAAGACATAGATCTTAAATTACATGACCAGTAGTATAACCGAAAGCATGGCATTCCCATCCCTCCTAGCCTTTTTGATCTTTGTAAGAACACTTTTCTAATTCTGGGAGTTTTTCCATTCCAAATGTAATTGGACATTAAAGATTCTAGTTTCTTAAAAAATGATTTATTTATTAAGATAGGGATACACTGAAATAAAAATAAAAATTTAGGTAAAATATTCATTCTAATAATATTTATGCGTCCTGCTAATGAGATTCTGTTCTTAGCCCACCTTTTGAGATTATTTTCTGTTTCTTCATAGAGTTTCAAAAAATTATGTTTATGGATCCAGGAACTTTTTAAAAGGATTCTTTATCATTGTGAGACAGACAAGCTGCTTGGTGGAGGTCTGCGCTCTCTGAGTGCTTTTCTAGTTCTACCTTTGTTTGGTGCCTTACATATGAACGGTGGCGGTGGGGGGGACAGATAGGAATCAATATAAATCTGGGGGGACATGTCCCCCGTCCCCAGTGCCATCTGCGCCCTTGCTTCCACGGCTGGCTGGAACTTGTTTATCACACTCCCTACATGTAACGTGATTTTGTTGCTCATCTGATACTTTAAAGCCGAACCATCTCCAAATTACTGAGCCACTGCTTTTTCTTTTACTAACCAATCTGCAGCCATTTTCACTTCCTCCATGTTTGCTGAAGAGTCCCGGAGTGTCTCTTCTTGCCCCTCCTCCCTCATGTGCATGAAAGAGGAGGGCGGGGGTGCACGGAGGAGTCCAGAGAGCTCCGGGTCAGCAAGGATCACAGTGACTTAGTTGACAAACCAGAACAAATGTTAGTTGAACCAAATATGTTGCTTTTAAACCTGAGAGCAACAGGTTTTAGCAAGTGTGTCAGTAATTTCCTTCTCACTACGAGACATGTATCTGACAGAAACACACCAGCATCAAAATACACTCATTCAACATGTTTTAATAAGTCATCAAAGCTATTTCTGTGCTGTTTAATGTTTTGTTCAGTGCTTGATTGGATGAGATAAAATCATCACATCAGCTCCTTTTCAGACACTTTTACAGCAGGGTTAAATGGATGTCCAATATTTATGACTGATTGGGTTTGGTGGATGTGAAGTTAATTTTGTTCATAAAACAGTTGATTTCATGTTGACTGTACCCAGCAGGGTTTATGTTCATGAAACTCAGCCCGTGTAGGACTGCACCTCCACACCCGAGGACTCTGTGTTGTGTTAAGGGTTGTTGGGATGCAAAGTGAGGCAAGAGTCGGACACACGGTGGTCAAGGTTGTTGTTCAGACCACGCCGTTTATTCAGTGTTGATGCTGGCAGCTCCACCTTACATACCACAAACAAATACTCAGAGTCAAGATAACTTGTATAAACAGAATTTTAGATACAATTAAATTTTTTAAAGAAATCAAGTGCTGCACCTTCACAAAATTCAGCAAGATCCCAGACTCAGGACAAATTCAAATTCAAATTCAAATATACTTTATTGATCCCCCAAGGGGGAAATTCAGGTTTCAGTACAGTCCAGTCTGGTGTACTTGAGGAGCTGCCGGCATCCAGCGCTCCTTTTCATGTCCCGGTCCTGTGGTCCGAGTGCTAACTCCAGTTAACAGCTGATAAAACCAGTATATCTCCATAATGATGAATCAAGTGAGATATCTCCAGGTCAGAACCAAACTGTCTCTTCTGGGAAGACTGAGGTCCTTCATTCTGGTGAGCGATGGAGCCGACCGTCCCAGAGCCCGGTTCATCATGTGGACCAGGTTGTTGGTGTCTCCCCCGGCGGTGCCGGGCCCCACCAGGTCACCAGACGGCCCCTGCCAGGTCAGCTGACTCACCCCGGCGTGCAGACTGCTGGACAGTGGCAGCAGCTGTTTGCCGGTCACGGCAGCCATGCCGGGAGCTCCCGTCCTGGCGCAGTTGACATAGCAGCCTGGACCCAGTGGCGGTGGTTGCTGCGGGTAGCAGTTCAGGATTACTCAGCTTCCCCGAACCAGCTCCCAGCGACACCGTCCATGTCTGCGGTGGCACATCTCCACCAGCCGCGAGAGGACCGATCTGCACCCGCAGACAGCATGTTGACACCCGACCGCAAAATCACCGGGCACAAACTGGAGCATCCAGCGTCGCAGGGATAAGTCCCCGGAGCAGCGAGTAGCCTCCATGCCAGGCATCGTCCAGACAACAAAGAGAATAAAATAAAATGTGCAGGCAGTTAAATAGCAAACAGTTTGTGAAGTACAGATTATAAAATAGTAAAGAAGGCTAGCCAAAATTCTAGCTAACATTCGTACAAAGTCTCAGACTCCCAAAATGTGGTCCAATTATAAACAAACATCTTAATAAACGCAAAATTCAGAATAAACATTGTAATAAATGTTTATGGTCAAGATATTTGACCATGATGTAGAGAGCACGATCTATGGTGCTGAACTTACAAACCATAAACAAACGCTGAACAAAATTGCACTGGTGTGGAGTAAAGTAAAATACCTCAAAATACAGTGTCTGGTGGGGGACAAAATACAGAGTTCAGCTAAAACCAGAGCATATTCAGCACAATAGTGCCACCTGCTGACCTATTTAGACAACTGCCTGACATCTACATCATAGAGTACTTCCTATTTCCAGTCAGTCGAACTGTGGATCAGCTGAACTCCCATTATTTTAATAATATCTGTTATTGGGACATCACATTTTGATCTGAGCAGATAGTCAAACTGAAGTGTCATGTTCCAAAGACAAAACTGGATTTTCAAGATCTGACTGATGAAAGATTGTGTTTGTAGAGAATGCATGAAACACACTGTCAATCTGAGGTGGTTTTGATAAAAAATAGTTCATTAATGTGTTCTGAGGGTTTTTGTTTCAGCAGCTTTCTCTGTTCACACTTTTGACCTGACAAACTGAGATGTGTTATCTGAAGGACCCTGGCTGTCAAGGAGATGGTTCATATGACTCCTCATAGACAAAAAGGCTCTTCACTCATAGTTAAAGACCATGCCTGATAGAATTAGATTAAAACTGAAATCATTTTGAACAGCCAACACAATGAAGTCTTCTTCTCTCGTTACAGAAACATCAAGACAAAGGAAGAACCAAGAGACACCGCTGTGAACAATGTGGAAAAGCCTTTGCTTCTTTGTCAAATCTGATTGACCATCAGAGAATTCATACTGGAGATAAACCATACAGATGTGATCAGTGTGAATCAGCTTTTACCCAGTTGGGTCATCTAAAACGTCACCACCATATTCATACTGGAGTTAAACCATACAGATGTGATCAGTGTGAATTAGCTTTTACCACATCAAGTCATTTAAAAATACACCAACGTATTCACACTGGATTTAAACCTCATAGGTGTGATCAATGTGGATCAGCTTTTACTCAGTTGGGTAATTTAAAACAACACCAACGTATTCACAGTGGAGTTAAACCATATAGTTGTGATCAGTGTGGATCAACTTTTACCCAGTTGGGTAATCTACAACAACACCAACGTATTCACAGTGGAAATAAACCATACAGCTGTGATCAGTGTGGATCAGCTTTTACCCGGTTGAGTCACCTACAACAACACCAGCAAAGTCACACTGGAGTTAAACCACACAGATGTGATCAGTGTGGATCAGCTTTTACCACATCAGGTTATTTAAAGATACACCAACGCATTCACACTGGAGATAAACCGTATATTTGTGATCAGTGTGGATCAGCTTTTACCCAGTTGAGTCATCTACAACAACACAGACATCGTCACACTGGGCATAAACCATACAGATGTTATCAGTGTGGATCAGCTTTTAGTAGATCGGATAAACTGAAGATGCACCAAAAAATTCACAGTGGAGAGAATCATTAAATCTATGATCAGTGTGGATCAATTGTAACTGCATGTTTTCATGTCTTCATCACTTTGAAAATGAGTTTTGTCTGTAGAGTGTGGGGGATGTTTTCTGAGATCATCAGATGACAAAAAGCATCAACAGATTCATGTATGATGATAGCCCTGTTTAATCAGTAACCAGTAGTTTGAGGGTAACTTGATTAGTTAAATTTTTGGTGGGTTCACTTTTTTATATATTTGGGTGATAGTTTTACAATTTTACTGAATTAATGTGTTTTCTAAGCTTTTAATAAATCTTTTAGCCAGTGGTATTTCAATTCATGTTAAAATAATTAGTGTGATGGCGTCGTGACTTAAATGATAATTTAAGGGGACAGGAAGTATACATATAAACATAAGTATGGTGAATTTACCTGATTTGTATTGTTTGCATTTAGCTTGCTTTGTTACTTATTTTCTATTTCAGTAATTTGTGATAGTATTTGATTCGATATTTATGTACAGTATTTGAATATTGTTCTTTGTGTTTGGAAGGTTTTTCACCTACTTTTGGCAATTGCACCTTTGAAAGCACCTGGAAAAATAAATAAAAGTTGCAAAAGAAGAAAGAAACTTGTCTGTTGCGTGAATCCAGTTAAAACTGAGTGGATGCCTCATCCCTTTCAAGTGGGGGTTGTATGGGTTACTGTTAAAACTCGACAGTGATCTTGTTTCTCCCTATATCTTCTTCCACCATTCTTTGGTCCCTCACAACTTCAGCATACTATGTACTATTTCATCCATTCTTGTACCAAAATGTTCAGGTTGTTCTGGAGATTTCTGCTGATGAATGGGAAGCTCTTCAGATCTTGTGAAAACTTCTTGTTTTTTTACATCTTACAACTTTAGCATACTTTCAGCTAGAGACACCATTTAAACAAATGGTTCTTAAAGGGTTAGACTATTTTCATATGACTTTTTAAACAACCTTTTGCTCTTTTGAAATATCAGTTTAAATTTTATGAAATTTTTTGCTCTTCAATTTTTATAATGGGAGTCAATGTAAGCCTTTTGAAGCAGAGGTCATGTGACCTAAAGCAAGAGAACTCTCTGATATTTTTCAATGTTTTGTTTTATTTTATCCTTGCTTTCAGCTTGTTTTACTACCTAAATGCTTCAACTTGAGCTACAATTTATATATCAAAACATTGCTAAATATGTTCTTTTCTAGTCCTAACCCACTTAAGCTGTGATACTTGTTAAATTTAGGGAAGATCTTCTTAAAGGTGGCAGGGCAGAGCAGCTGTATGCATTTTTAATATTTGCATAAAATAAATCCAACGTCTTATTTTCTCTGGTGGAGCAGCTGACAAACTGTTGGAATGATGGTCAAACTGCAGAGAGGGAGACATTGTTGAAGTCCCTAGAGATCGCCATAACTGATTTTGAATACTGTGTTTGCAGCCTTGCAATAATGGAGCTGATGACATCACAGGCTGCGTCTGGAGCGATAATGATATATATATATATATATCTATATATATATAGATATATATATCTATATATATATATACACACACACATATATATATTAATATTACCTTTATTTAAACTGATGATTTTGGAATTAGATTTAAATAGTAATCAGATTTAGCCTGTCTTATCACAGACGTACATTTGTTTCTAAGCCTTCTAAAAGCCAGTAGGTGACCAGGGTCCTCAGTACGTCTGGCCAGAGTCCAAACTTTGTTTCTTTCTTTATTCAAAGAAGAAATTTGTGATGAGAACCAGGGGCTTGACCTATTCTGTATTCTAATTTTTTTAAAAGATGTGTGCTTATCAACTATTAAGCTGAATGATTTACAGAAATGGTCAAGCGTGAGTTCAACATCTAAGATTTTAGCAGTATCATGAATATTGCTTGCCAGGAGATCATTCAAGAAAATCTGCTCATCAAAATATTTGAAATTCCTTCTAGATACCATACGGGGACATTGTCTTTTTATTCTGGTACTTCTGATGCAAGCAACAGGACAATGGTTGCTAAAACCAAGTTCAAATACTCCTGAGTTAGACATTTTTTCTTTTCTGTTCGATAAGATTAAGTCCAGAAGAGATGACTTGGAGGGGTTCTTTAAGTTTGGTCTTGTAGGGGCAGTAATTATTTGGGAAAGATTAAAATTACCACAAACCTCCTTTAAAAACTGTGAGGCTGAACTCAACCAGTTTAGGTTAAAATCACCTAAAATAATCATTTCCGAATCTTTAAAAGGAGCTAAAAGATCAGCTATCTCATTAATAGCAGAAGAGGGTGCAGCGGGCGGTCTATAAATAGATGTCTATATATTCCACAATAATAGAATTATTTTTTGCTATGGAAACTTTCAGTGCCAAGAAGAGAAAAGAACTGAGAATCTGTCTTACACTATAAAGAAAGATATACCATATTTAATCAATAAAATTGAGGCAACAGATTGCACGCAATATTATTAATTAAATATAATCATGTTTGTAATTGAGTAAATTTTAATTAAATGAGACCCTTTGTAGTTAACCATTTAATATGAGTAGATTTAATTCAAATACATAAAGGAATTAATTAAAAAACTAAACAAAAATAATAAGTAGATATCAAAAAGAGAAATGTCTAAATGAGTAAAAAGTACTAATAAAACATAAATAAATTCTACATACAAGTACCATGTAATTGGGTAATAATGATATACCCAAGTACCATGTAATTGGGTAATAATGATATATCTTAATTCATTTGAATTTACTCACCCGATTTAATTCAATCTAAATAAAGATATATTGTGTTTATCTCAAGTCCTACATTTTAAGTTGAGATTACAGTGGGTACCAGGAAGTACAAAGGAACTAAAACTCAATTAACAGAACACACATTAAATGCTTGCCAAAAGTAACACTTTTAATTATAAAAGTTATGGCATTTAATTGCAAACTTTTACAAATGCTGACCTTGAACACAATTTTTGTGAAAACAAAAATGAGTACAGTTGCCAGAGGACCTGTCGAGAAGAACTAAGAAACGTTACGGCATGGCTACACTGTCCTACCGACCGAAATTTACAAATAAATGAAATGCTTGTGACATTTAAGACATTTATGGTCATTGTATAAACCAAAATAACTGTCTTGTCTTAAAGAACAATCCTATGCTTGCTTCCTCACCTCAGTGAGCCACTATATTATATCAGTTGTGGTCTTAAAGAGAAGCACAAATCCTTGAAAAGTGCATGTGTATACATAAACATTTTTACCTTGAACCGACCACAACAGAATTTTTTAGGGGTATTCAGAAAAATGTCCTAAGTAGAACCTGCAAACGTAAGGACCTGTAAAACTTCCAACAAGTCCACCAAGATTGTCTTCTGCCACACAATATACTGTCTCTTTAATATTCTTACCAGCACTGGCAACAAAAACTCTAGACATACAAAACTCTTCTTTTTAAGACACAAATCTTTCGAGAGGCTCTTACGCAATATCATAGCCAAATCTCTTAGCATCAACAGTTTTGCAGAGAATAGCTGAGTTTATTGCACAAAGTGCAGTACAGTCCAGGTGGTATATTTGCTAAGACCCAATAAACAACTGTGATCTTGTGTTTTTTACACAATGTTTCAAATGGAATCCTCAAAATAATCAATGTGTAGAATTAATTCTATTCTTGGTTCCTCTACAGAAAAAATAAGTTTTGTTTGAAACATTACCCATATTGAAATGATTAATTCTGAGTGGATGAGCTTAGTCTTTTTTTTTTTTAAACCTCAAGTGAAATATCCTAATTGGGCACCATATGCTACAAGGCAGAAGGGGCAGGGCACGTACTGGGAGATGAGATTCTCCTGCGAATCAAGAAATACTCCACTGGCTAAATTTACAAATAAATTAAATGCTTGTGACAAATAAGAGAGGAGGTCATTGTATAAACTGAAAGAATTGTCTTGTCAAAAAGAAAAATCCTCTGCTTGCCTCCTCAGCACAGTGAGCCATTAAAATATATCAGTTATGATCTCAAAAAAACCACAAATCCTTCACAAGTGCATGTACCCCAACAGAGAACATATAAAAGTAAACAAACATTTTTACCTTGAACTGACCACAACAGAAATTTCACTGACATTTGGTTCTTTCAAAAATGCAATTCTCAAGCTCTGTTAAAGCTGAACCTTGTGTGGCACAAAAGTGTGCGACCGTAGTCTCGCTTCAAGCCAGAAGTTTGCTCTTGAGGGACTGGACTTTCGTTGACAGCTTTGATGCATCCAGTTCCAAGAAAAGTTTTTGGAATACCTCAAAGGTGTACTTCAACTTGAGCCTGAGTCTGAGGAGGGTTCCTGAACTGTGGAAGACTTCCTGTGTGGTTCCAGTGCCAAAGATTGCACACCCCAGGGAGCCCAACCACTTTAGACCTGTTGCCCTGACTTCACACCTGATGAAGGCCATGGAAAGGCTCATCCTGCACCACCTCCGCCCACTGGTGAGCTCAGCGCTGGACCCCCTGCAGTTTGCCTACCAGCCCGGAATTAGGGTGGATGACGCTGTTATCTACCTCCTACATCGATTCCTATCTCACCTGGTCAGGTGGGGAGCACTGTGAGAGTCATGTTCTTTGACTTCTTCAGTGCTTTCAACACCATCCAGCCTACACTGCTGAGAGGGAAGCTGGAGGCAGCTGGAGTGGACCAGCAGCTGACTACATGGACCATTGACTACCTCACCAACAGACCACAGTACGTGAGGCTCCAGAACTGTGTGTCGGACATGATAGTCTGCAGCACGGGGGCACCGCAGGGCACAGTCCTCTCACCCTTCCTGTTCAGCCTGTAGACTTCTGACTTAATGTACAACTCAGACCACTGCCACCTACAGAAGTTCTCGGATGATACGGCCATCATCGGATGCGTATCGGACGGGAATGACCAGGAATACAGGGGGGTCATCAGGGACTTTGTCAACTGGTGTGAGATCAATGCTCTACAGATCAATGCCAGTAAGACAAAGGAGATGGTGATAGACTTCAGGAGGAAGTCACCTCCTACCACACTTGTGAACATCCAGGGAAAGGACATTGAGACAGTGGACTCATACAAGTACCTGGGTGTTCATCTCAATAACAAACTGGACTGGTCAACCAACACAGATGTCCTGTACAAGAGGGGCCAGAGTCGACTCCACCTACTGAGGAGACTGAGGTCCTTCGGAGTCTGCAGGACTCTGTTAAAAACTTTTTATGACTCTGTTGTGGCATCTGCCATCTTTTACGCAGTAGCCTGCTCTGCTGGGGGGGGGGGCGGATGCTCCGACAAAGACAGGAACAGGATCGACAAATTAGTGCGGAGGTCAAGCTCCGTACTGGGTTGTCCCCTAGAGTCTGTGATTGTGGTTGGTGAGAGGAGGATGTTAGCGAAGCTGACATCCATCATGGACAACCCCCATCACCCTCTGCATGAGACCGTGGGTGCGCTGAGCAGCTCCTTCAGTCAGAGACTGAAACACCCCCTTCGCTGCAGGAAGGAGCGCTGAGCAGGTCTTTTATACCAACTGCAGTTAGACTCTACAACGCATCATGACGCTGAGAGTCACTCGGACAATTTTTCACACTCACAGTGCCCCCCCCCCCCCACACACACACACACATACTTACTCCACATACACACACATCTACAGCTGACACACACATATTATTATTTATTCATTTATCTGAATACCTCCACAACCCTCCACCCATAACTGCATACCGTGTATGCTTGCTGCTGTAAATTGCTACTGTACATAGTGTTGTTTACAAATTTTTTTTTCTACTGTATATATTTGTTTCTCTTCTGTTTTATATATATATTGTTTATATATTGTTTATTTTTGTTTTTTCTGTAGATTGAGCTGTGGTAACGCACACATTTCCACATCGTGGGATCAATAAAGTGCTATCTTATCTTATCTCTTATCTTAACTGCTTGGGATAATTGAGATTCAGTGCATAGGTCAAGCCCAAGAGGAGACAGCCAGCCCTGGCAATATCTCCAAGACCTTTGATGACTTCCATGCCATCAATGACGACTCCAATGTCCTTTGGCCTGTCACTTGGGGAGGCCATGTCCTTTGTTATCACAGTTATTGCCACTGCAAGCTGTTCAAGTTCCTCCAAGTTCTCGGTGCCCTGCAACATGAAAATGTAATCAGTGCCATAGCATAAAACTTCTTTTTTTGTTTAATAGCACATCACTTAAAAAAACTGCATAATACATCCATCCATTTTCTATACCCGTTTCATCCTTTTAGGGTCACAGGGATCTGCTGGAGCCTATCCCAGCCGTCTATGGGCGAAAGGCAGGGGTCCACCCTGGACAGGTCGCCAGTCCATCGCAGGGTCACACATACAGACACACAACCATTCACACTCACATTCATTCCTACGGGCAATTTAGAATTATCAATTAACCTGACATGCATGTCTTTGGACTGTGGGAGGAAGCCGGAGTACCCGGAAACCCACGCAAGCACGGGGAGAACATGCAAACTCCACACAGAAAGGCCCCGAGGTTCAAACCAGGATAATTAGAGGGGGTGTCCATTTAGTAAACCACCACAACGTAGTTGGCTGTTTCATTTCCTCTTTAAGCGTTTAAATGAGAAAATTGACACAGCCTCATGTTAGCTCACATCCCTTTTTGAACTTCTCACGGCTGGCAGGACATTAATAAACAGTAAACCTTAATAAAATTCAAGCTCTAAAACGTAACACTGACTTAATGCGTTTTCAAGGTAACTTAACATTTATGACAAAACAGCGAAAGAACTGAGAGAAGTGATAACGTTACCTGCGTGGTAAACGGTCCAAAACAAAGAGGAAGTAAAGCTGACGGGAGTGCAGCAAGTAGCGTTTGGAGCATCACTATACTTAGCCCTGATCTTTTCCTGTTATGAAAAGTTGTCTAATCGCAACACAAACGCCAACATGCTTATCGGCATTTAATAAGTACATACCGAGGACATAATCAATAACCACAAACAGGCATGGGCAACACAATAGGGGAAATACTTACAGACACCTTTCAAAGTAAAAGCTTGTGCTTTTATCAGCAATACGAACGTTCTACTTTGGAAGCGAATCACTGTCACAGTACTAGCCTCAAACATAGTTTAGCTAACAGAAGCCAGCTTTCTGCTGCTGAGTGTCTCTCTCCCTCTGTGACTGCTCATGTTGTATTATAATTCAGCATACGGTAGCTATGTATTGACCTCACCAGCCCAGTACAAGCAAAATAAGTTTCCTTACCGCAGTCAAGCAGATAACATAGATGAGTAAGGTGGACGAGGGTAACGCCCCATCTGCATGTTTTCTGCCGAATTCAAAAAGCGCGGTTAACAGGAAGTGCTTTCAATTAAAAATTGACCAATTCCATTAAGTTAGATTTATTCAATTATCTGTCTTTTTAGAATTACATAAATACAAACCTTATATTTGATTAACCCAGAATATGTTGGTTTTATTCAAGACATTTTTATTTGAATTTTACTCAAATAATTAACACAAAACCAAGGACACATTAATATTGAATATATTTTACCAAGTTCATCAATTAAAACCTACAGGACCACAGAATCATTTATTACAGTGTAGAGAGTTTCTGATCGATCACAACTGTAAACTTAAGACTGTTTATGTTTGAATAAGATAATCAAGTAAGGAGTGAATATGAAAAGGTCTCATTAAAATTGACTGATTCCACCTGTGAAACTGAAGCTTGGAAAGGCGTTTATCAGAATCTATAAAGAGCCTACATATTTCTTTGTTCTTCGATGTTTCCCTCATCAGCTCAGAAAGGTCCCAGACTTGCTGCAGAAGTCTGTCATTTATGCGTTCTTTTTTTCTGTAAATAAATATCTTTTTACATTTAAAAGTCGGCCTGGAGCAGCTTTTTTCTGAACCCATTAACACACTCAGAACGGCACAGCGAATCCGGAAGGGAAGAGCTTGAGAGAAGAAAGGTCACATCGTCGCCAGGAGATCTCCAAACTTCTTCTGATGACAGAAAACTACAAGACTCAAACCTATCAAACTGATCTCTTAGACCTCCAATGTAGTAAGGATCCTACCAAATCCACAGCTTTACACAAGTCCAGTCTCACAGACTGCAAAGCTACACTTGCTGTTTCAAAGCGCTACAGAATCCAGTTCCACAATGTGCACATAAAGGCTGTTTCAAGCTTGTCCATTTTTCTGTCAAGTGACCTTGCTTCGTTTTTTGTTGCTGCATTTTGGTTTGTGTCCTTTACAATATTCTTCAATAATTTTTCAATGTTTGCATAGTTAAGATGCACTCCTTGTGTGGCATCTGCATGTGCAGCCCATCTGGTGTTCAAAAGAGACTTCAATGTTTCAATGCGCTTGTTTGCATTAGGCTGCGGTCCATCTGTCACCACCTTCCACCTTGCTGTCGACTTATAAAACACGATCACCTAGCAATTGAATAAACTCTTCACATGTTTTGGAGGAAAGATATGAGGTTGTCCCTTCACTTGCATTTCCATATTTCTCTATGTGAGATTTCAGAAAGGGGTCAAACTCACTGATTAGCTCCAGAATACCGAGATAATTCCCATTATCAGTTCGGCCAAAAATCTCACTGGAGCCTCTAAGAGCCAGACACGACTTTTTTCAACACTTCCATCTAATATGCAAACTCTGAATCAAATTGTTTCTGCAGTTCTGTATCTATCCTTCCCCTGTCTGTTGCAAGTGTAACATATGTCAGCATTGCTTTTCTGTGTCATTCGCTGTTTTTGTGCTCTTTCATGCGTTCTGACGCATGCTTCCAGTCACTGAAACCCGTTTCAAAGCATGACTGACTTTTAGTATAACTGAAAATGCGACATACAAAGCAAAACACAGCTCTGGTGGATGGGGAGTACAGTCACCATTTGCAAGCTTGCGTTTAAAATGTGATCCAGAGAAGAACCGCTTCTGATGTTTGTACACCCGTTCTGATGCTTGAAAGCTAACATTCATTTTTTACAGCTTCCCGGTCCTTGCTTAGCCCAGTAAGCCTGTACGGACTCGTCAATTTTACCCCAGTGCGCAGGATCAGGACTGTAGGTGTAACCGGCGCCAGACCTAGGGGTATATGGGCCGTTAACATGTGATACACAGGCTAAAAGCACTGTGGATCAGTGGTGCACTGGCTGTGGATCAATGAAGAGACACGTCATATTAATGTCTTAATCAAGCCAGCACCATTTAATTTCTGAGTCGTGCTAGATAAGGCTTGAGAAGAAGCTACTCAACGTGATCCACAGTAGCACACGAGCACCATCTACTGATCTGGTGGAGTAAATCCACAATGCGTTCAAGTCACTCTGTTAGTGTAGTTCTTTATACTGTTACCTCAAAAATATAAGGGGGTGCTTTGTTTCATTATAAAAACTCTTCCTATAGCGTTTTCAACCTATTACATTATTATTATTCATGGTCATGGTTCCATCCTTCAAAGTTCCAACTGGCACCTCTGCAAGTTCCGCAGGTGCCTGCTCAGCCAACGATTCCTTCACAGTTGAAGGTTCTGGCGGGATTGTAGTGCCGATGCTAACAGAACTAACGTTCTGAGGAGCAGAGAGGAACAATGGATCTCTTCTATCTCCGCAAAGAGATTTAAAAAAGCCTGACAATTAGGGGCATTTTTTTCATCGTCTCTTAGTCGCGATTACAGGTCATTACAGCCACCTCTGTAATTGCTGCCAAGTGCCTGCTGTGGCAGCAATCCTCGGGTACTTTGGGAAAGAGAGGCCATGAGGCTGAAGGAGGAGTCCTATCAGGCTTGGTTAGCCTGTGGCATCAGACAGGTATTGAAAGGCCAAACGGGTTGCAACCAAGGCAGTCTCTGAGGCAAAAACTCTGATATGGGAGGAGTTCGGCGAGGCCATAGAAAGTACCTCTAGGTCAGCTACATGAAGATTCTGGCAAACCATCAGGTGGCTCAGGCGGGAAAGCAGTGTTTCACCAATACTGTGTATAGTGGGGGTGGGGTGCAACTGACCTCAACTGGAGATGTTGTTGGGCAGTGGAAAGAATACTTTTAGGATCTTCTCAATCCCACCAACACGACTTCCACAGAGGATGCTGACCCTGTAGAATTTGAGGTGGACTCATTCATTACTGGAGCAGAGGTCGCTGAAACAGTTAAGAAGCTGCATGGTAGCAGGGCTCCAGGGGTGGATGAGATCTGCCCTGAGCCCCTTCAGGCCCTGGATGTTGCAGGAAGGTCCTGGTGATATGTCTCTGTAACATTGCCTGGACATTGGCCACAGTACCTCTGGATTGGCAGACTGGGGTGTTGTTTCCCCTTTTTATGAAGGGGGACCAGAGGGTGTGTTCTAATTACAGGGAAATCACACTTCTCAGCCTCTCTGGTAAGGTCTACGCAGCGGTGCTGGAGAAGCGAGTCTGATCCAATCCAGGATGAACAGTGTGGCTTTTGTCTTGGCCGTGGAACACTGGACCAGCTCTATGGCCTTACAATTTCCTGGAGGGAGCATGGTAAGTTGCCCAACCAGTCTACATGTGTTTGGTGGATTTGAAGAAGGCATTTAACCGTGTCCCTAGTACTGTCCTGGATGTCCAGTATACGGTACTGGGCCCATTGTTACAGGCTGTCCAGTCCCTGGACAAATGGATTGAGAGTTTGGTTCACATTGCCAGCTATAAGTTAGATTCATTTTCAATGAGAATTGGTCTCCCTCAGGGCTGCCCATTGTCACCGATTCTGTTCATAAAGTTTATAGACAGAATTTTTCGGCACAGCAAAGGAATGGAGAGGTTCCAGTTCAGTGATGAAAGGATTTCCTCTCTGTTTTTTGCGGGTAATGTGATCCTGTAATGTGATCAGCCGGCCAGTCAGGGCACCTGGGTGACGGTTCAAAGGAAGCTTAGTCTAAAACAAAGGCACGTGTATTACCATCACTGGCTTCACGTATCAAACCATTTTTCCCCACTCAGTGACACACCCGCTGAGAAACCCACCCTGCTGATTGGAGACTCTAAAGTCCGGTATGTGAGGCCGGCAGCCACGACTATAGTTAGGTGTATCCCGGGAGCCAGAGTGGGCGACATTGAGGCAAATTTGAAGCTGCTGGCAAAGAGTAACCGTAAGTACAGTAAAGTTATCATACATGTCGGCACTAATGACGCCCAGCTACGCCAGTCGGAGGTCACTAAAGTTAATATTGAGTCGGTGTGTAATGTTGCAAAGAGCATGTCGAACTCCGTAGTTTTCTCTGGTCCCCTTCCTAATTTGACCAGTGATGATATGTTTAGCCGCATGTCATCGCTCCGTCGCTGGTTGTCATGGTGGTGTTCAGTAAACGACGTGGCCTTTATTGACAATTGGCCGACTTTTTGGGGAAAGCCTGGTCTGATTAGAAGAGACGGCATTCATCCCACCCGGGATGGTGCAGCTCTTATTTCTAGCAATTTGGCCGATTCTCTTAGACGCTTCCCCTGACAATCCAGGGTGGAAGCCAGGATGCAGAGCTGCAGTCTTACATGCTTCTCTGCTGCTTCTCGAGGACCATCCCCGTCCACTAAAGATAGAGAAATCAACCATGTAACTGCTAATGTTAACACGGTGCCAATTGGAAACAGAATTGGTGTCAATTCCCCGTCCTCCAAAAGTCTACTTAGTGCGACGTGAGGGTGGCATTAACCAAAATAATCTGATAAAAGGTGATCTGATAAAAACTGTCAGACAATAGTCCAGTCATTCAATAGTCCACATCTAATTACAAGAGAACTTGTAATTAGATGTGGACTATTGAATGTAAGGTCTCCTGGCTCTAAGTCCCTGTTAATCAATGATCTAATTACTGAGATCTGATTGCGATGTCTGCTTATCAGAAACATGGCTACAAAAGGGAGAGTATGTGATCTTAAATGAGGCTACGCCACCAGGTTATATTTAATTATCATATTCCCAGAGTACGGGTCGAGGTGGAGGTGTAGCAGCCATCTACAACTCCAGCCTACAAGTAAAAACAAAACTGAAAAAAAAAAATGCAATTATAATACATTCAAAAGCCTCACACTTAGTTTAACTATTCCAAACTGGAAATCAGAAAAGCCAGTCCTGTTGGTGGTAGTGGTTGCTTAAGAAACCATCTCTTGATCCGGACATTTTGGCAAACTATAGACCAATATCCAACCTTCCATTTATCTCTAAAATTCTGGAAAAAATAGTTGCTAGCCAGTTAGGAGCCAGTTAGGAGAACACCACGGCCTTTTGCTGCATAGAGCACACTGTTGGAATTAAAGGGACAGCATTAGGCTGGTTTAAGTCAGACCTATCTGACAGGTTCCAGTTCGTCCATGTTAATGACGTTTCTTCTACATAGACTAGGGTCTGCTATGGCATCCCACAGGGTTCAGTTCTGGGACCAATCCTTTTCACTTTATACATGCTTCCCTTGGGAAAAATTATCCAGGGCCATAGCATAAAGTTTCATTGCTACGCTGATGATACACAGCTGTACTTATCCATGAAACCAGAGGAAACAAAACCATTGGCCAAACTTCAAGGGTGTCTTAATGACATTAAGTCCTGGATGTCCTCCAACTTTTTGCTTCTAAATTCAGATAAAACAGAGGTTATTGTCTTTGGTCCCAAACACCTAAGGAATGGATTAACTTGGTCTATCCTGGCTTCCAGCACGGCTGTGAAAACCTTGAAATCATTTTTGATCAGGATATGTCATTTAAGCAGCATATTAATCAGGTTTGTCAGACTGCCCTTTTTCATCTCCGAAATATTGCCAAGATTAGGAGCATCCTCTCCCAGGGTGATGCTAAAAAATTAATCCACGCGTTTGTCAGTTCTAGACTGGATTATTGTAATGCGTTGTTTGCAGGATGTCCGAAAAGCTCGCTGAATAGCCTCCAATTGATCCAGAACGCAGCAGCGAGGGTGCTGACAGGAATCCACAAGCGAGATCACATCTCTCCCGTGTTAGCCTCCCTCCATTGGCTCCCCGTGAAATTTCGAATTAAGTATAAAATTCTGCTTCTCACATATAAGGCCCTTAATGGCCTAGCTCCGCGCTATTTACAAGACTTGATAGCACGTTATGCTCCTAATAGAGCTCTCCACTCTCAGAGTGCAGGATTACTCATCGTTCCTAGAATATCTAAAAGTAGGGTTGGAGGACGGGCCTTCTGCTACCAGGCACCTTTATTATGGAACCAGCTACCAGTTTGGGTTAAGGAGGCTGACACCACCTCCATCTTTAAAACTAAATTGAAAACATTTCTGTTCAGTAAAGCCTACAGTTAGTCTAAACAACAGTGTTTAGGGGTTAATAGTTAATAGCTATAGTTGTAGGAGCTAAGACTAGAGTAGCTCGTCTTAATCACAGCTTCGTCATAGTTATGCTGCTATAGGCCTACGCTACAGGGGGACGCCAACATGATCTCCTGAGCGTTGTCTCCACTGCTCTTCTCTCTTCCTTCCCTTTCCTTCTCCCTTCCTCCTCCTCCAGCTAATTCTATAATTAATTAGAAGCACCCTGGTACTCTGCTCCATTTTCTTTTCTCTCCTGTGGTTTGTTGTGCTGTTTTTCCACCTTTTTCTGTGTGTTTTCAGGTCAGAGTTTCCTGAGTTTCATGCTGACTTGCAGTTCCCTCCTCTGTCCATCCCAGCGTTTACCTCCACCTGTGTGTGTAGGTGTGTTCAGGTTAACGTCTGGTGTGGTGACCAGTGATCTAGTCCTCTGACCATCTCATCTCATTGCTGCTACCTGCATCTGTTTATGTTTATGTGGTCATTATATTTAGTCATTTGTGTGCTCTCCTCTTTCTGTCCTCCGTCCTCTTTCTGTCCTGTCTCCTCTCTTTTCTTTCTTTATCCAGCTGGTCTTCATCAGGAAGGTCCCCCCTTATGAGCCAGGTCCTGCTCAAGGTTTCTTCCTCTTTAAGTGGAGTTTTTCCTTGCCACTGTTTGGTATAAAGGTATAAAGGAGTTTTTTACCTGCCATCATCCTTGTTTAGGATTCAATATTATATTTTTAGTTAATGATATTTGCTCTGGGGTCATGAAGCGCCTAGAGACAATTGACATTGTAACAGACGCTATACAAATAAAATTGAATTGAATTGAATTGAATTGAATTGAATTGAACTGAATTGAATTCAATTGAATTGAATTGAATTGAATTGAATTCAATTGAATATCTAATCCATGTTGGTTCAGATGCTATGGCATGATTTTCTGAGGCTGGCTGAGAGGAATTTAGCTCAAGGTTCAAATGTACTGATAAACAAAGTGGTTAAAATGATTGGGTTTCCTTTGATTCATTGTCTTGTGCTGACAACGGTTGTCCTGTATGCTGCTGAGTTACAATGATCATCTCTGCTGTATACACTGGAGATTAAATCCACTTGCTCCCTCTGTCCGATAGTCCAGTCAAATGCTTTGTTAAGTGTTGTACAATTGCCTCACTAGAACTCATTAATTATTGGTAAACTAATATACATTAATAAAATTTAAACAACATGGGCTAAATAATGGCCACGATGGGCCAACCTCATTTAGCCTTAAAAAAGATGTCTATGGACATCTGGTGTTTGGTGGGAAAGCCTTCTACACTGGAGGGGGGGAAGCCTGAAGGGTTTTCTGCAGACATGGATTGAATGTGTATGGTAGATAATTAATTACTTAATTTTAGTTAATTAGTTATGTTGATCATAATTATGAACCATGTAATTGTATTGTTTTGGGTTTCATTTACACGTGCCAGGAGCCTTAGTCACGGGTCTTTGCGAGATGTAAGCGTTTGTCTTGTACTTTCAGGAGATCCAGGTTACTGTAGCGGCGGTTGGTACCGTGCGATGGTGGTGTCGACCGTTAGACTAGGGCTGATGAATAGTCATTATTTTTGTTTGACTCTGTCACGTTTCACTGTTAACTCATTCCTGCTTGCTTACCTCCAAGTTATTTACTGCGGTAGAAACTTGGGGGTGTTAGTGGCGGTCAGGAGGAGTGTTAAGAACACGGTTTGAGATGCGGATCTGGGGGATCTGGGAGCTGCAGACCTTTCGAACATGGCAGATAAATGCAATGTGTCTATTCTAGATTATTCTGTTGTGTGGTTCACAGTTAACTCCGATCGGATCATGGGTTGGAGGGGTTTTATTTCACCTTTTGTTTACTGTCCTCCTTATGTCTTATGAGGCCTGTTTGTTTATATAGGTCATGTGCTCTTTAGGCTGTCGAGTGACCCAGAGAAAGTTGGAATCACCTCAGCTCTATTGGATACATTTTCTCTGAGGCTGAGCCATGAAGGAGAGAAACTATCGAAAATTATGATGTGATTACGCTCACAGTGTAGTAGAGTAACAGAAATGTAATGATTATTGTGACTTGTGGTTTCTAACCAATAATGGTAAGAACTATGGTAAAATCTAGTAATGCAGGAAATCAATAAGAAATTGTAATACTGATCATTCCAATACAGGACAGCCAGCCGAAAATGATCCCAAGGGTGATCCATGGGATTTTGGGATCATCTTGGCTATTATGTTGAAGAAATATTTAAGAAATATTCTCTAACCGTTAAATAAGGATTGTGAATGATCATTTTCAGTGTGACTGAATGCAGGAGTATTGTTATCTGTACTGTTGGGGCATAGTGCGAATAACAGGGGGGTTTGGGGGGGTTTAACCCCCCCAATTACAACTTCAACCCCCCTAAAGAAGGGACAAATTGTCATTTTTGTCATCTTTGACCCCCCTAAAGAGGGGACAAATTGTCATTTTTGTCATCTCTAGAAAATGTTGACCCCCCCAATTGTCATCGTATAATTCGCACTCTGTGTTGGGGAATGTAAACAAAGTGATTTGTAAACAAATCGGCTCTGTGTGCAGCAATGAAATGTAAACAACGGCTGTGTCAGGCTCCTTTAAATGAGGAGAAGAAAGTTAGATGACATGTATTCGTTTAGTAAGGTATTAAACCCAATAGAAATATTGATTGCTCTAATGACAAACCTAGAATGGATTGGGGAAGGCATAGATCTGGGTTGTTAATTAAGTAACATTTCTTTTGAGAAGGAAAGTTAAACTGGATTATTCAAAACAACTCTATGTGCCTCTAGCTTGCCAAGAGAGACCTTGGCATGATAAGGAGGAAATCTCTCTGCCACACACATAAAAGCTGAGGTTTCGAGAGAAATAGCGTTCATTCTGTGGAGCGTTCTTCGAAGGATGATCGGCTGGGACCAGGAATTTTACTGGGAATTTATTCTTCAAGACAAGAACAGAAAAAGGAGACGCTCGGAACGGAATAACCATTATTTTCCCAATTCTTGAAGAATATATTTGGAGCTTTTCAGATTTTCCCTAGCTCACTGCAGGAGAGGAGAAGGAGCCAGATACCAGAGTTCCAGGAGCACCCACCCTGTCCTTGGAAGGACCTGCCTCGACACTTCGCTTCGCAGCCCTGGATAAGAGCAATCTGGCCATTTGCTCATAACAAACCAGCCTGACTCAATTCAAATGAATAAATGAAACTGGAATTATAAGTCACAGCTCATGCCAAACCACACTGAATCAATTCGAATGAATGAGATTGGAATTATAAGCTACAGTACTTCCAAGCAGCCTGGATTCCATGAAAATAACTGGAATTACAAGCCACAGGCTGGATCAACACAGAAGAACGGAGTTGCCAGCTGTGGCATTATTGTGGAGTATAATTAGAGTTTGTTTTTCAATATTCAATCAATGTTTAATCAATGAAATGCTGTAGCTTAACCAGAGCCGGTTCAGACCTCCATGGGGCCCTAGGCAAAATTCTGCAAAGGGGCCCTCCTCACTGAATTCAACAGCCACACCTGACACCGCAGTGCTTTCACTCATCCCCCTTTCTGTAGGATCATCAGGTGGAGCAGATACTGTTGCTTGAGGTACTGACTCTGAGCTAGCTTCTGATGCTGTCTGTTCTTCCACTGTATCACTTGACAACGATGGCTGTACTGGACCTGCGCTGTTTGTACTGCCTGAAGCAACTGTTTCATCTGTGCCTGTATTAGATGAACCTGGCTCTGTCCCGCCACTGGCTGACTGGCTGGAGCCTGTGCTGCTGGTGCTAAGAAATTTAAGCATAGCACCTGTAAAATATAGACAAGACAAAGCAACTATTAATTCAGCTCCATCAAATTGGCTGCACTTAAATTTACTTTAATATTTCAAATATAGGTAATTGTTTATATTATGTACTATATTTCTGATTCATTTAGCACTGTTTATGCATTTACATTTGCCTGTGTACTATCCAAGCAAATAACATTTATTCTTAAGATAAGATAAGATAGAACTTATTAGACTTTATTGATCCCACACCGGGGAAATTCACGTGTCACAGCAGCTCAAGCAGAACAGATAGAAAGTAGAGTGACAGCAGGGTAATTATAAAAATAGGCTAAAATAAATAGAATATAAAATGTATATATAGCTCTCTCAGAATTTAACTATTACAATAGCAAAATACAAAATGTTAAGTACTAGAATAAGCAGGGCTATATACACATGACTATTTACGATATATGCACCTTTCACCCATAGATATATATGAAAGTGGAATGGAGGTATGGGCATATGCATTGTTATATGAATGGCTGTGCAGATTGTAAGAGAACACACATGGTGTGAAGCATTAATAATACTAGCAATGAACTATGTTGCCATGTAAAGGCAGATCCTGCCCAGAGTTGTAAAATACACACATGGTGTAAAGCATTAAAAATATTAAGCAGCTTCGTCAATATTCCATTACTCTACATGTATGTAGTATAATGTTTGCCTAATTGCAGTTGTAACTACAATACTGACACACACCCAAATACACACAAATGCCCGCGACAGCGTGCACATACACACAGACATGCAGACTGACACACATAAGCATGCGCGACAGCACGAACATTCATATACACACACACACCCTCAATGATACATTTACTGCTATTAATGATTTGTATATTGGTGCAGCGAAACTAGTCGGCAGCAAGCATCAGACACGCTCAAAATTTCATGCGTAATTTTCTAGTTGCAGTTGTAACTACGCTACAACTTATAATAGAAGCCAGCAAGAGGCACACAGAGACTGGGGGGCTCACTGGGGGGCCAACCGCCCTGTAATGTAGGTCAAACACGGACTAGTCCCTCCCACTCTCCCCCCCAGAGAGGGAGGTTACCTGACTGCTGCTCCCTAACTTCACTGTCATGCTGTTTCTTTTTCCTCTTTTCATATCCTGAGGGAAAACTGCGCTTCATCGTGGCCTGTTTAATCCCTTCACGCGCTACAATCCGGGGAGACACACACATGCTGCAGACGGTCACATTGTCAGTTTTTTTTTCTCCCCGCATCAACGTTGCCAAGGTAACGGGGCCCCCATTGGTTTGCGAGGCCCTACGCAAAGTGCGTAGTGTGCGTATTGGGTGAACCGGTACTGAGCTTAACCCTGCTAACTTGTTTGATAAATATAAAATTAACACAAGACGTTGTGGTTGATATTGAAACTGTCCCCACAAGTGTACACAGGTGTGCCTCTGGATAACAACACAGGTTCTGATTGGTTACTCTAGCCCCCTAATGTTACAGACCCTCGGGGCTTGGTGTCCAAGCCACTAAACTTAACCTAGCCGGTAACAAGAGCCATGATCATAAGGGGGAGCTGCAGTTAACGAATGTGGCTGATAACAGTACCTAAAGCCAGGCTGTTCCTTTAGGGTAGTTATCAGAAAAGGCAGGGTAGACATTTGGATGGATTGATGCAGTGAGAGCTAGGCGAATCTTCCCCACCCTTACAAAAAAGTAGTATACTTAAGTAGGTATAGTATACTTATAGTATACTACTTTTTGGTAAGGGCAACACCTGCTTAAACAAAGTTGAAGAATTCTAGTGAGGTAAACCCCCCCTAGACGCAATTTCGGACCCGAAGGATGGAGACCTGGTCCCGGTGAAAGGCTCTGCTGGTCAGAAACTGAAACCATCACCTGGGGGATCTAACAAGGCATAGCAGTTTAGGGTTCCTCAAGAAAGCCACGTGTGGGGTTTTGGGCGCTTGTGGTGTCAGTGATAAACTCGTTTATCACTCTTAACCTCGGGCTAGTGTGGGACGTGCTATTTGGCAATGCTTCTTCCATGTGTGGGTGTTCATGATCCAGTATCCTGCCATCTTGTTAATATGCAAATTATTCATGGTGTTAGTTGGGAGTGCTTCTGACGTTCTCAATTGGAGTTCAGGTCCTGCGCATCGTGGGCCTGCAAAATGCTGGTCTTAGACCAGCTCCTTGCTGGACGAGGGGGTGGGGGGTGGGGGTCTGTCTGTTGTAGAAGAGGCCTACTGCGATTATGCTGTGTTTCGGTGGTATTTACTCCGATCAAGGTTTGTTATTTGAATTTTGTGTTTCTTTCTTTTATTCTCCTGTGAGATTCCATGCTTGTGTCACGTGGTGCTAAAACCAGCCTCTTTTGCATAATAGGAAACCTGATTCTTTCCTAACCTTGCCCGACGGTCGACTGGGGAATGCACCTGTGGGTGCTTCTGGTGATTGAATATTGGTCATTCAATCGTCTGGTTAGATAGGCATTGTTTTTTCCCAATGGGGTTTGGCTGTAGTCTAGAGTAGTTATCCTCCAGGGGACTTTTTGTTGCTCCTCTTATTTTCGGGAATCTGGCAATCCAAATTAAACTAAAATTTAAGATTCAAACTCCAACTTCAGTCAGGCAATCAACCAATTCCAATCTGATCCTGAGAAGCGTACACATAATGGGGAACAGCTGCTCTAGTGCTGTGATCTAGATAAGCTTGTGACGTGTACGAAGTTGACTGGGACGTGTAAGAAGTTGCGGTCTAGGGGGGTTCACCTCGCTAAGATTTCCTCAACTTATTTAAGCTGGTGTCGAGGGGATTCGCCTAGCTCTCACAGCCGTCTATCCTGCTTCCCCCAATAACTGACCTAAGAGGAATAGCCAATTGGCTCAAAAGTCCAGCTATCGGTCACGTCTGTTAATCTGCAGCTCCCCTCTTAAGATCTGGGCTCTTGTTACCAGCTAGGATACATTTAGTGGCTTGGACAGCAAGCCCCAAGGATATGTGACAATATGTGACTAGAATAACCGATAAGAATCTATGTTACTAGTGCAGAGGCATAACCAATGTCGTTGCAATTGTGGATACAGATGTAATGTCCACCACAACGTCTTATGATAGTATTTATATTTATTAAAGCAGATTAGCAAGGTTAAGCAGCAGCATTGATTGGTTTTACAAATTCTAATTCTACAGAAAAAGGCAAATTAAAGCTGTGGCTTACAAATCGATTCATCTGGTTGGTTCAAGGACAGGCTGGAATGTACGCAAATGGAGCCTTTGCGTTGTTCAAGGCCGCTTGCAGGAGTGAGAGAGAGCGCAAGGTCAGGTCCCCGGGAACTCTGGATGCCCCTACTCCTTGCTAGCAGTGAGCTAGGGTAAATCCGAAAAACTCCAATTATATTCCTCAACAGTTGGAAAAATGGTTAATCCGTTCTTGTCTTCTTCTTTGTTCTTGAAGAATAAATCCTTCAGATATTTCCCTTCAATGGTTGGTTAGCTCCCTCGGTCCAGCTAGTCCTTCTTCTGAAGACGCCCCATGGAAGAACCCCGAATTCTCCTGATACTCTGCTTTTTTATGCCATTCTCTCTCTCTCTCTCTCTTTTCTCTCATCCAGCCTGCTTCAGCCCCAAAATGTCCCTGTTTGGTCTTTCACACTCTTGATTGGTTCTCTCACATTTGCATAGGCGTTCATAATTTCCCCCAGACTCACATGACACTTCTGATTGGTTATCTACATATACAGAGGTGTGCATAATTTTACATAATCCCTCCTTTACATCATGCATAATTCACAGGCCATGTCCCACAATGATTTCATAGGTTTACAGATCAGCAGGGGCGTTACACAATTTTCCAAGGTACACGATTCCACTCCTCAGCTCCTCCCCAATCACCAAGGTCAACCCATCTTTATTGAGCAAATAGCTCGTTAAGCTAACGCTAATCCATTTTTAACCCCTTACCATTCCTGTATAATTTGCACAAAACGCCTATCCAAGACATACCCAAAGTAAATTGAAAGCTGTTCTTGAACCGTTTGTAGCACATGGATGGTTTTGGTCTCTTTTGAAAGGTAACACTCTGAAGTTTTTCCCCCAACTGTCAGAATCACTGTAAGTGCTACTAGCATTGAGTAATCTAAGTTTGAACACACTGAAATATAAGTTTTTTTATTTCCGCCTGAATTTTTTTTGTAAACAGATGTCTGCAGATGAGTGCAGCTGTGACTTATTAGCTGGAAAACACAATGGGACCACAGCATGAAGCCTTACCTAGTGCAAGTTCAAATTTGATAACAATACCACTAAAAATGAGTATTTTACACATGTTTTTGTAAGAGTATGTCTAGGCGTTTCCAAAAATGGCCATTTGGAGACTCCAAAATGGCACTTGGATAAACATGGCCACATACCTCGGATAAAAGGACATAACTCTTGAACGCTTCATCGTACAGTCATAATCTTGGCCTCTAATGAAAGGTGACACTTAGAGGTATCCTATCCAACATCCAGATTCACTATCAATATTGCTGAAAAAAAGTTACTGAAACATAAAGCTAAATTTTGCATATAAAAAGAGTCAAAACAAGTGTTGTTGTGGAAAATGTAATTTATATAAAAAAATCACTATCTTTTACAACACAGCAAACTATTCACATATTTGAACATATTTACAATTATAACCATTTACAGGTTGGCAGCATGCCAGTCACTGTAGCAATCTCTAGTCGGTATCAAGCACAAAGGCACATCACATGAGGAGCATTTCAACTGTGTTTTAGCATGACAGTGCCTGCACTTCAGCCTACCAGTAGTCCTCTGCCCACTGATAAAAACCAGTATGTGATGTGCTCCACGCGGAGCAGGAGGTGGGACGGGTCTGGCTGTGGAGGAAGACCCTGCTTCTGCCAGCTGCTCGGTGAGGGTATCCCAGAATGCCTTTGGTGCAGAGGGATCTCTCCTCTCCACCCATACACCTGGAACAACAATGAAAAAAATATATACAAAAACATAAATATGTGCAACACAAAAATTGTTTCATTTCAAAATAAATATACACAGTTGAATATACAGCATATACCGGCTGTACTCCTTCACAGCTGGTGGAACTGAGATGTCCTTCATCTGCCAATGTCCATCTGCACCTTTGACCCTCTATGTGACCACTTGCTGACTGGCTCCCAATCCACATCTGAATCCTCAGATGACTGCCCATTATGTGAAAATAAAGAAATGTCATTTACACAATGTTCCATCTTTTCTGTATTGTACTACTTTACACAATGACCCCCCCCCCCCCCCCCACACACACACCCCAACAAACAACTCACACATACTCCTACCCCCACACACACACAAACAAAGGCTTTTGTATTTATTCAAAGTAAAACTTGTTTATGTCGAAATATACAGTAATACGTAATATGAATAATACTACCAATTATGATACAATATATACGTAATAATATAATATAAGCTGTAATATAAGTCACAATTTAGTCAAATACTTACGTATGCAGAGCAAAATCTTCTCCGACGGAGGAAATGTCTTCTGCGCAGGCGTGCGCTCTGTTATCTGATCTTATCTGATCCCCTCTCCTGACACGTCACTTTCACGACGAGCAAATTCCTCCTCTTCCTTCTTGGACAGTCCTTTTCACCATTTTCTACAATAAATATGCTCCCAAACTGAAAAAACGCTGAGAAATAAGCCACAATGTGTGCGTCCTGCTGAGGCGCGCCTGACTGCGCGTAACAGGGACTAGGTCATTAGCATTTTACGCTCAGGTTCCTTTGTCTATTCATTATCTCCACCCCCTCGACCATCACATCGATTTCATTGGCTATTCAATGCGTCAGTCATCAGCACGATTGATTCTAACTGGCTGGTTTTTTCCTGAAGCAAAGTAGGACATGGCTTCATTTCAACGTTGGCCCTTATTGGCTATTGTAGGCTGTGGACAGGACAGGGAAGCTGCTGTATGGCTGTATGAGGTGTCAATCGAAAGTTCAGATGACCCCCCCTCCATTTTGAGACCTCAGACACGTATGTCAACACAGAATAAGGCGTTTTATGATGAAGAATACTGAATACCGTCCAGCTTCCTGTGGCATTTTTGTAGATATTTTCTGGTATAATAATGCATTTTGGACTAAATACTTTACTGAATTGGATCGACTGGACCTTTGTGAGTTCAACCAGACCATTTTTGTGGGAATATTTTTGATCGGACGACTTTTATAACGCTCATAAGGTGAGTTGCGTCGATTTCGTAACTCCTTGTTTGTTTGTTTGTGGTGTGACAAAGGCGTTGATTGTAGCTGCTGTTATGATTATATCCTGAAATGGTTTACATTGATTGAATCACAAGAATCTTAGCTTTCCAAAGATATGTCGCATGAGTGCCTCACGTAACATATGAGCTGTGTAAATTACAGGTTAGTTTCGGAAACTACAGAAATTCGGACTGACGGCGGGCCGTCGGAACGTTAACAGGTTAATGATCTATACACTATTATTGGTCCCACAATCTCACGAATTGATGAATTGATGGATTGGTTCGCATTTAATCACAGAATTTGGTAATGATCTGCAGTCTGCAGCCTGCAGCTCATTCACCATATTTCTGCACAAAGCACACAGCCACTGCCAGCCTCATAAGGTCAGCTTGCCCCGCTACTTCTGCACCTGGCTGACCCAGTACCAGCCACGGTTACGCTGGTGTGTATTGCAGAGAATTTTATTGTTTACAAATAATGGCCTGCTTTTCACTCTTTGTTGTGTCTTTGGGGCCCGGAGCTGGCACAATTATTTTGAAACTTAGCTTTGTTGACATTCCAAAGAGGAACATCGCGCTTCACCGCTGACAGCACAGTGTCTTGACCCAACGAGAAATGTTAATTATGACATAGAATGAACATAGATCTATTCCAACATCATTAATACATCTTGTTTCTGATCATTGACAAGAATCACACATTTCACCGATTATAGATTGATTCCAAATCACATTAATCACCATTTTCCTGTTACTACATTCCATACAGCGTTAACATTGATTTCCACTTCCCTGCATTATAAATCAGCCAGATCATCTTGTGTCTGTTTATTGATTAGAAGTTGAGTTGATTCCAACGTTCTCTCTGGGTCACTTGACACAGTTTAATAAGTAATAAGTCAATAAGTTTTTTTTATTTGTATTCTTCTAGTTGTCCTTGAGAAATATTGATCATAAACCCTCCGACCCTACACAAAAATGGTTTGGCCTAGATCACACTTTGATGTTGAGAAGGCCGCGGGTCTACAGTCAAAATGTCTGGTAAACACAAGTCCGCCGCCCAGAAAAGGAGAGAAAAGAGAAAAAGAGAAGAAGAAAACAAAGGTTTAAGAAATGCTCTAAACAAATATTTTAAAAAATGGTGGACAGAGAAGCTGGGACGAGTGGAACAGAGCAAGGTAAGAAGTGCAGCCAACCTTGTAACGCAGCCCAACTGACCAGCTCTAATGTTAACAGCAATGAGCCGAGCTGGTACTAAAGCCTGAACAAACACGTTATCTTTGACAGAAACAGAGAGGAGGGAGAGCGAGCAGCAGTCAGGTGTCAGGAGTCAGGCTGATGGTGATGGAGAAGAGGGGGGGGGTTGTGTCACGGTGGAGCGGAGCAGCAGAGTGAGGCTACCGATGACAGAGAAGAGAGAGAGAGAGAGCGCGGGAGCTGTCAGCTGAGCAGGGATCAGAGACTGATTATCAGGCACAACATTTCAGCGATCCTGCATTATGGCCAACTACATAATCTTCTTTGTACCAAGGGTACAAAGAAAACCTTTGTACCCTCGGGACACAAAACGTTAAAAACCTCTGAAGCGGGTTAGGGTTACGAGGTTCACTCTGATAGAGGGAACCTCGTGCGTGTGATGGCAAAATGAACGCCTTTTTCAGAGAGGGCAAAGGAATTGCCGACAGATGCAGAGGGCAGGCAATTTTCAAACTATTTGACATATTCCACATCCCACAATGGACGGGAAAAAATAGATAGGGACTGGTTAACATATAGCAGCTCAAAAAAGGCCCTATTTTGCCTCCCATGTTTGTTGTTCTCTTTTGAAGTAGAAAAAAAGTCAACAAGTGCCCTAAATTCAAGAAATGGAGATGTTCATTTGGTTTTGAAGATATAAAACTGACAATTCAAGTTTTCATTCAAAGTTTGACATACATGTTTATTTACTGTATTATCAGTTGACAAAGAAAAAATTCTTCAAATTAAAATGCCTAATTTATTCTTCCCTGGTCTATTTTTCCTGCATGTATAAGAATTAGAAAATGTGTATGCATAAATCTTAATAATATTAGCAGGTCCTTTCATATTTAACTAAAACTTCAGCTGCCATGGAGAGCTAAGATTTTCTCCTCGTATACAATACCTTATTTATTGCATTACACATCACAATATATCAAACGTAACTGGTGATGTTTAGTGACAAAAAAAACCAGTGGTGGTGTAGGGGAGGGCCCATCTAACATTATCTTGTCCCGGGCCCAGACAAGACTGTCAGCTGGCCTGTCCATATATATTGTCACTGCGTTTTTTTGTCATTAGTTTATATGCTTCAGTTAGTGCCAGTAATTCTGCTGCTTGTGCTGAGTAGTTTGAAGGTAACTGCTCTGCTTTCATTCATTTGGTACGTCTTGCAACAATTTCTCCTCTTCCTCTGTTAACAATGTGTCTCACTGTCTTGTTACAATAGTTCATATTAGATGTTTCTATCCTGTTCAGGGGTTTGTTCCTGTAATTTAGCATGGTCCCTTTAAGAACTCCTGGTCTCAGTGACAAACAGGAAGTGGTCATGCAAGAAGTTGTGTTGATCAGTAACTGCATGCAGTAGCACAAGGAAGAGTTTAGTTGATGTACCACAAATCCAGCAGCATCTGCAAACATCTTATGCCTATCGATAGCATCGTAGGTATGTATTGATTGTTTAAAGCAGTATCAACAAAGGCAGATGTTTCTTTTAGGTTAATTTGATTTTGTGAAAGTTATGTTTAAAAATATGAGAAAACTCAGCTAAAGCACTACTTAAAACATTCAGTGCTGTTTTCAGATCATTCTTAATTCATCCATGCATGTTTAAAATGAATAAATAGACAATTCATGATGTATAAATATTAGTCTAAAAATTGAAGTAAAAAACTAATATGCAGAGCTTGCTGTGGAGCTTGCTGTAATATTAAAAAGGGTTGTTTGTTTTCATAGTACATGTTTAATTTGCACATTGAGTACAGAGTGAAGATTTTATTTTGTATATTTCAGTTTCACCCTTCTTTGGAAGTCAATAAACCTGTGGACAAGACGCAGAGTGTCTTCAGAGTCTTGATGTCGAGAAGGTGTTTAGCTGACTGTCAAGATATATTCAGGACATATATTGAGGACAGCACAGTGAAACTACGTCTTTCCAACTGGCAAGATCACGCAGTGCAAGCTGGCGGAGAACAGCAACATCATCACATGCAGCAAGTTGATGGTTAAAAGCAATATTCAGTCTCGTGCCTCATGCTCCTCAGTACGATCCAGCGCTTCATCAACCGAGGCTGCTGCAGCAAAAGCAAGAGCAAGAGCAGAAGCAGCAAAAACACGTCTGGCTTATGCTGAAGAAGAAGTCAATCTAAAGCTGGAGAAAGCTAAGTTAGAAGCATCCTTAACAATGCTTAATTATAAGAAAGAGACAGCTGCAGCCATTGCTGAAGCAGAAGTACTTGAAGCTGCTGTGGATGTTAATGATGAAAGACATAGCTGCAGTCTGATAGTGGATTCTGGCCCCTTGGAAACCACACAGCGTACAGACAATACGTTACTGAGCAGACTAAAATGCAAGAAGAAACACAAGCACATGCTGACAACCCAGTTAAATCAGAGCCAGACCCCATTTGTAATACTTCACCATCACCTCTCAAACCAGAAGCCAAACCATTCTTTCCAGAGCAAAGAGAGACTGTTTCACGATCTTTTCATCTCAACCCACACCTACCAAACATCTATGATGATGAGCCACACAGAGTCAGGTTTGGGAATGATAATGGTACGAGTGCCCCGTACGCCAGATCTCAAAATGATAACCCCATTCCTCCATCACATCCCACATCAATCAACAATGATGGCAACTCAAATATGAAGGACTTTGTGAGATTCCTCGCTCGCCACGAACTTGTATCTACAGGTTTATTACAATTTAACGACAAACCTCAGAACTACAGAGCCTGGAAACGTTCCTTTCTATCAGTGACTAGTGGCTTAAACCTGTCAGCAAGTGAAGAGATGGATCTTCTGCTTAAGTGGCTTGGTAAAGAATCAGCACAACATGTCAAACAGCTAAGAGCAATACACATCAACCGCCCAGAAGCAGGTTTAGTAATGAATTGATAACTTCCCAAAAATAACAAATAGGGATTGTTCTAAACTGACTCAGTTGGGCGATTTACTCATGGAGCTTCAGTCAGCCAAATCAGAAGGTGACCTACCTGGTTTATCCTTCTTAGACACTGCAAGAGGGGTCAATCCAATAGTTCAGAAGCTTCCATTTCGCTTACAGGAAAGATGGGCATCAGTTGGTGCAGCCTACAAACAGCAAAAACGTGTCTCTTATCCTCCCTTTTCCTATTTTGTGAACTTTGTCTGTCAGGAAGCTAGGATTACAAGTGACCCAAGCTTTAACTTCATCACTCACACAGATGTGGCAGCCAAAACAGAGAAGACAGCTTGGAAATCAAACAAATTCAGAGACGTTTCTGTTCACAAAACAGAAATACTCCCCAAAGCCACATCCAAAACTGAAGAAACCCCAGTCAAATCTGAGGATTTCAACAAAATATGTCCCCTCCACAAAAAACCACATCCTCTTCATAAATGCCGTACATTCCGTCAAAAACCAGTGGGAGAACGTATAGCATTTTTGAGAGAAAATGAGGTATGCTTTAAGTGCTGTTCATCTTCATCACATATAGCAAGAAACTGTAACGTGAAAGTGCAATGTGCTGAATGTAAAAGTGACAGACATCACACAGCTCTTCACCCTGGACCCTCACCACGGGCAGGGGAGGTGGACTGTCTTCCTGAACATGGCGGGGAGGAAGAAGAGATAACACCTCAACCACGTGTCACCACCAAATGTACAGAGGTTTGTGGTGGAGAATTGATTAATCGATCCTGCTCTAAGATGTGTCTTGTGAATGTGTATCCAGCTGGCCACAGAGACAAAGCTGTAAAACTGTATGCAATCATAGATGACCAGAGTAACAGGTCTCTTGTACGTTCTCAGTTCTTTGATGTGTTCAGTGACCAAAGTCCAAGTGCTCCGTATACACTGAGAACATGTGCAGGAGTAAAAGATGCATCTGGAAGAAGGGCTAGTAGTTATGAAGTGGAATCTTTGAATGGAAGTATACAGATTCCCTTGCCAAGTCTTATCGAGTGTAACAACATACCTAATAACAGAGATGAGATTCCAACTCCGGAAGTGGCCTTTCACCATCCACACCTGCAGCCAGTGGGACAACACATCCCTGAAATCACAGGCAGAGATCATGCTTCTTCTAGGCCGAGACCTCATCAGGGTTCACAAAGTTCGTAAGCAAGTAAATGGCCCGCACAACTTACCCTATGCGCAGAAGCTGGACTTGGGGTGGGTCATTGTAGGGAATGTATGTCTAGGTAGAACCCGTAAGCCACCAACAATCAACACATTCTATACCAGAACCTCAGAAACGTCACGCCCCACGCTCTTTGATCCTTGTCCAAATGTGTTCTGTGTTAAGGAGAAACAGCAACAGCCACATAACTACTTACCCTCCAACTTGCTCCGAGGAGAAACCAAACTGTGACACCGACCACTTGGGATGCACTGTATTTGCACAGACCAAAGAGGACAATCAAGTTGCTCCTTCAATTCAGGATGCCTCTTTCATGAGAATAATGAAAGATGGCCTGCAAAAAGACTCAAACAACAGCTGGGTGGCACCTTTGCCTTTTAAGAGTCCACGTCAGCGGCTTCCCAACAACAGGCCTCACGCACTAAAACGTCTCATGTCTCTAAAGCACAGCTTCAAAAGAAAGCCAGAAATGAAAGATCATTTTCTCAGCTTCATAGACAAGATGCTTAAAAAAGGCCATGCTGAGTTAGCTCCTCCTGTTGGTGAAGGAGAGGAACAGTGGTACTTACCTTTGTTCGGTGTGTACCATCCGAAGAAACCGAAACAAATTCGAGTGGTCTTCGATTCCAGTGTTCAATATGATGGCGTTTCACTGAACAATGTACTGTTAACAGGACCTGATTTGAACAACTCACTCCTCGGTGTGCTGATCCGCTTCAGAAAAGAAGCAATTGCCTTTACCGCTGACATAGAACAGATGTTCTATTGTTTTCTGGTCAGGGAAGAAGACAGGAACTTCTTACGCTTTCTTTGGTTCCAAAACAATGATCTCTCTAAAGACATTGTGGACTACCGCATGAGAGTTCATGTCTTTGGGAACACACCCTCTCCGGCAGTGGCTATCCATGGCCTACACCAGTCTGTGCAGATCAGTGACTTCCACATCGAAACTGAGGTCAAAGACTTTGTGATGCGTGACTTCTATGTCGACGACGGCCTCAAGTCCCTTCCAACAGTTGAAGCAGCCATCGACTTGCTGAAAAAGACACAAGACCCTCTCCAAATCAAATCTGAGACTGCACAAGATAGCAGCAAACCATAAAAAGGTGATGGAAGCCTTTCCAGTCACAGATCATGCATCTGACTAAGGGTTCTCCGATCAGGGTTTTTGGGGCCGATCACCGATCACTGAAATCAATATCGGCCGATCCGATACCGATCACCGATTGTATTTATTTCCCTTTGTTTCTTACTGTCTTAGACCTTTTCGACTTGAAAATTGTGGACATGCGCCCCCTAGTGGCCCCGCCATTGCTGGAGTGTGCGGTGGTCCACCAACTAACCTAAACACAGCAGCGTGGAGCATCTGTTACTGATAACGCAGACATGTCTTGGATTGATGATGTTAGGCAGTGGCCTCCAGTTACAGATGAAGGTAGTTTATCGCTGTTTTTAATGATTGGTTATGGAAATAGCATGATCTATTCCCATAATCAAACACTAAAAACTGTGGAACGCTGCAACACTGGCTATAACTAACCTCAACAAGCCATAAAGATTATGCTACTGTAACGTTAACGCTAGCGGTAAATTAGGCTATGTGTTAATGTTATATTTAATTTATTTAATCATTCTCCTAAGTCATTCATTCATTCATTCATTCATTCATTTATAGGCTTGTGCTAGTGCCGAGGGCTACAGTAGCCTCATACTGCTGTTCTTTCGGCCAGAATCGTCCGGGACTCTCAGCGAGACTATGAGTAGTACGAGATTGAATGTTAACGAAAACTCACCCGGCTGTATTTATTTGGAACAAAGTCCTTTCTGTTGATATTTTTCACCCACGTCTTCCTAACTTCTTGTTCTGCAAACAAGGCAGTCTTCGTGCAGTAAAGGCTTGTGTATTTCACATACTTTCTTCTTCCATTGTTGAATTTTCACGCCATTGTTGGCACAGTTTATGACGGAACATGTGTTCCCACTCGACCGACTCGACATTATAAAAATATCTATTTGTAGAAAGAGAAAACACTGGTTAATCTGCGAGCCTGTGAAAGTGTCGCTCTGTAGCACAACCCCGCAATGGCGGACGGGGTACTTCCAGGGGGCTGGCCCGAAAAGGTCTATACACAGTGTATGCGCACGAGAATAGAGCGTTTTTGATCGGCTCTTTTGATCGGCTTTAATGACAATTCTGACCGATCCCGATCATATGCATATCGGCCGATCCAATCAGGTCACCGATCGATCGGAGCACCCCTACATCTGACATTAAAGACCTAGACCTGAGCTCAGATTCACTACCAATGCAGCGCAGTCTTGGACTCAACTGGAATCTTCAGACAGACTGTTTTCTGTTTATTGTCTCAGATGAGATAAAACCTTACACTAAGCATGGTGTCTTATCCACAGTCAATGGCCTGTATGACCCTCTCGGGTTTGTAGCACCAGTGACGATTCAAGGAAAAGCTATTCTGAGAGAGCTTACCATGGAGAATGGAGACTGGGATGCTCCATTACCTCAGGAAATGAGAGAGACGTGGACTTCATGGAGAACATCTTTGTCAGAGCTGTCTACTCTCTCCGTCTCCAGATCCTATACCGAAATGTCACCTTCAGCTGCTGCCAGACGAGAACTTCATGTCTTTTGTGATGCATCTACAAAAGCCATCGCTGCAGTAGCATACTTAAAAGTCACCAATGAAGCTGGGAATAGTTGTGTCGGGTTTGTGATAGGAAAAGCCAAGCTTGCACCCCGCCCAGAACTCACAATGCCAAGATTAGAGCTGTGTGCAGCGGTCCTCGCTGTTGAGCTGGCAGACCTGATCTCAGCAGAACTGGACCTTCAGCTCAACTCCACAACTTACTATTCAGACAGCAAAGTAGTTTTGGGCTACATTTACAATGAGACCAGGCGGTTTTATGTCTTTGTCAACAACCGGGTGCTACGCATCCGAAGATCCTCACAACCAGACCAGTGGCGTTATGTGCCAACAGACAAGAATCCTGCAGATCATGCAACACGCTCTGTTGCTGCAGGTCATTTAAAGGACACCAACTGGCTGGCTGGGCCCAAATTCCTGTCCACTCCAGAACCAAGCATCTCTGAGAACAACTACAACCTTGTAGATCCGAGTTCAGACCCCGACATCAGGCCTACAGTGTCCACCCTACACATCATCCTCATCAAAACAACTTGGGTCCCAGCGGTTTGCCAAGTTCTCTAGTTGGAGATCACTAAAGTACGCCATCGCTTGTCTTCTTCATATAGCCCATCTTTTTAGCGCAGCCCAGAAAGACACTGGCCCTTGTAAGGGTTGGCATCATTGCAAAACAATCTCTGTTGAGGAGACTTCTCAAACTTCAGCTGTCATCATCCGGGCAGTACAAGAGGAAGTGTACTTCCAAGAGATTAAATGCATCCAGAAACAGGAAAGGCTTCCCAAAAGTAGTCCTCTCCATAATTTGGATCCCTTCATAGACACACATGGCCTTCTGAGAGTGGGAGGCCGGCTCCACCACTCCAGCCTTGACCAGAAAGAAAAGAATCCTCTGATCATCCCTGGCAAACATCATGTTGCCACTTTAATCATCAGACAACACCATGAACAGATCCATCATCAAGGCCATCATTTTACGGAAGGTGCTGTGCGCACAGCTGGCTTTTGGATAGTTGGTGGCAAAAGAAAGGTGAGCAGCATCATTCACCAGTGTGTAACTTGCAGGCGTCTAAGAGCCCCACTCAACACTCAAAAAATGGCTAATCTTCCAGCCGATCGCTTGTCAACAGATCCTCCTTTTACTAATGTTGGCTTGAATGTTTTCGGACCTTGGACTGTTACCTCACGTCGGACCAGAGGAGGCCTTTCAAACAGTAAACGCTGGGCTGTAATCTTCACGTGTCTAAGTGTGAGAGCGGTACATATTGAAGTTATCGAATCCCTTGACACATCCAGCTTTATTAATGCTTTGAGACGCTTTGTTGCTGTGCGAGGACCAGTCAAACATATTCGCTCAGATCGTGGCACCAACTTTGTTGGTGCTTGTAAAGACTTGAGGATACCATCAAACATTGACAACACGACTGTAAATGCTTACCTGTCAGATCAAGGTTGCACATGGACCTTTAATCCTCCTCACGCATCCCATCATGGTGGAACCTGGGAAAGAATGATTGGACTTGCAAGAAGGATTCTCGATTCCATGTTCCTTCAACTTAAAGACAAACTTACTCATGAAGTACTGGTGACCTTCATGGCAGAAGTAGCAGCTATCATCAATGGCAGGCCTCTCATACCTGTGACGACTGACTCCGAGGATTTGTACGTTCTCACTCCCGCTGCTCTTCTCACTCAAAAGGTGAACATTGTTCCAGCTCCTGCAGGCATGTTTGGAGTTTCAGACCTTTACAAGAGTCAGTGGCGACAAGTTCAACACTTGTCCAACACTTTCTGGGACAGATGGCGAAAGCAGGTCCTGCCAACACTACAGCCACGCAAGAAATGGCAGGCTGTTCAACCAGACATCACACAAGGAAGTGTTGTTCTCCTGAAGAACAGCCAGGTGCCAAGAAATGAATGGCCTCTTGGACTGGTAACACAGACTTTTCCTGGGAAAGATGGGAAAGTGCGTCAGGTGGAAGTTAAGATTGTTAAATCAGGAGGGACTTCTCTTTTTCTTAGGCCTGTTACAGAGATAGTGCTTCTTATTCCCAAAGATACCTAGATAGACAAGTAGTCTGATGTTATTTTGTGACGTGTAGCCACGTCAGACGGGGAGTGTCTTGTTACAATAGTTCATATTAGATGTTTCTATCCTGTTCAGGGGTTTGTTCCTGTAATTTAGCATGGTCCCTTTAAGAACTCCTGGTGTCAGTGACAAACAGGAAGTGGTCATGCAAGAAGTTGTGTTGATCAGGAAGTAACTGCATGCAGTAGCACAAGGAAGAGTTTAGTTGATGTACCACAAATCCAGCAGCATCTGCAAACATCTTATGCCTATCGATAGCATCGTAGGTATGTATTGATTGTTTAAAGCAGTATCAACAAAGGCAGATGTTTCTTTTAGGTTAATTTGATTTTGTGAAAGTTATGTTTAAAAATATGAGAAAACTCAGCTAAAGCACTACTTAAAACATTCAGTGCTGTTTTCAGATCATTCTTAATTCATCCATGCATGTTTAAAATGAATAAATAGACAATTCATGATGTATAAATATTAGTCTAAAAATTGAAGTAAAAAACTAATATGCAGAGCTTGCTGTGGAGCTTGCTGTAATATTAAAAAGGGTTGTTTGTTTTCATAGTACATGTTTAATTTGCACATTGAGTACAGAGTGAAGATTTTATTTTGTATATTTCAGTTTCACCCTTCTTTGGAAGTCAATAAACCTGTGGACAAGACGCAGAGTGTCTTCAGAGTCTTGATGTCGAGAAGGTGTTTAGCTGACTGTCAAGATATATTCAGGACATTGAGGACAGCACACTCACATCTCTTTGTTCTGCAGGTGTGTTCCCTCATGCACCTGTATTGTCCAGAACAAACATTTCCTCGTCAATGCTGTTGCTGCACTGGCCCAGGTGTTTACAGACGTGGAAACCCAGTCAGCTGCTTTTTCCCCATCATGCACCATTTTGCCCAGATCTTTCCATTCAGCATCTTTACTTTTATACAAAGATACAGTCATGGAAAAAAATTATTAGACCACCTTGTTTTCTTCAGTTTCTTGTTCATTTTAATGCCTGGTACAACTAAAGGTACATTTGTTCGGACAAATATAACGATAACCACAAAGATTGCTCATAAGAGTTTTATTTAAGAGCTGATATCTTATCATTTTCCATGGTTTTCTTGATTATAACCTAAATCACTTAAGTTTTTACATCAATAGCTATGGCGTTGTACTGCCAAAAACACTGCTTTTATGCATTCAGGGTTTTATTTTCTGTCTGTTTTAGTCACATGATGACGTTTAGTGGTACCAGGTATTAAAATGAACAAGAAAGTGAAGAAAAATGGGGGTCTAATAATTTTTTCCATGACTGTATGTGGGGAGGAGTCCACATTTTGAAAAGGTTTTTAATTTTGGGACTCAAAGTTACGGAGCCCTGGAGGGGACATGAAGGAAAAAAAAAAAAAAATAGGAAAAAAATTTTTTTTTTGAGAAAATGTAGGAAATTATTTTTTTTCTCGAGTTTCAAACTTGAGATCTCGAGTTTGAAAGTCGAGATCTCGAGTTTGATTTGCAATGCAGTTGAGTTGTGAAACGCGTGCGCTCGGCTGCTCGGAGGAACGGCTGCCGGAGAGAGAAGGAGAGTCCACCGCCCCGGGGGGCTGCGTAGACGGAGCTGGCAACTCGAGATCTCAACTTTCAAACTCGAGATCTCGCGTTTGATCTGGCTTCTGCAGCAGAGACGGAGATGGAGAGATGCAGAGAGCCGGAGGCGAGAAGGAGGGAGAGAGGCCGCTGGGGCAGCGTACGGCTGCAGGCACCCCACGGGAGGGTGGATCTGAACCGTCTCAACCGTTAATGATCCTTCCGCAGGTTTCCTAACCAAGATTCCTAACCAAGCAGGCATATTGAACACTGACATGCACTTTGAAATTCTGTCCCAGCTGCCTCTCTCGCTGAGGGGGCAGGACTGGCTCTCTCCCTCCTTCTCGCCTCCGGCTCTCTGCATCTCTCCATCTCTCCAACTCGAGATCTCAAGTTTGAAATTTGAGATCTCGACTTTCAAACTTGAGATCTCGAGTTTGAAACTCGAGAAAAAAAAAAAAATTTCCTACATTTTCTCAAAAAAAAAATGTTTTTTTCCTATTTTTTTTTTTCCTTCATGTCCCCTCCAGGGCTCCGTACAAAGTGACTCTGACAACTGAATTGCTTTTAGCATCAGAGTACATATAATTTACTGTAACTCTGAGTGGAGCTAATTGTGTCAGCCTTTTCTTCATCTGGGCCAGGGGTATTTTTGTACCGCATTGTGACATGCAGGTCATCAGGTGACATTATATCCTGAGGAGTTAAAATTGCCTTTCTTCCTTCTTTTATGAGAGCTGCCCCCGTACTGTGTGGAAGTTTGTTGGGGACATCAAGAGAGTAGTAAAAATTTGGAATTCCTCTCCCTTGAAATACAAATATTTCTCCTTTCTCCAACTCAGACCTTCTTTTTACAGCAATGTACCCCACAAAAGTAGGAACTAACTCTAATCCTAGCAACAACAAACCATCTCTTCCTAGGAGATTAACTGGACATTCTGGAAACATTAATATTGCAAGTTGGCCTGAACTACCTTCAGGATCTCTGATCCAAACAGGTTCTGACTCAGTTACTTCTTTGAACAACTACTGTGAGGAGCACAGTGACAGAGTTAAGTTGTCGGAGGAGGAACCGCGGCCTCTAGTGGCCGGAGGAGGAACCGCGGCCTCTAGTGGTTGGAGGAGGAACCGTGGCCTCTAGTGGTCGGAGGAGGAACCACATCCTCTAGTGGTCAGAGGAGGAACCGCGGCCTCTAGTGGTCGGAGGAGGAACCGTGGCCTCTAGTGGTCGGAGGAGGAACCGCGGCCTCCAGTGGTCGGAGGAGGAACCGCAGCCTCCAGTGGTTGGAGGAGGAACCGCGGCCTCCAGTGGTCGGAGGAGGAACCACGGCCTCTAGTGGTCGGAGGAGGAACCGCGGCCTCTAATGGTCAGAGGAGGAACTGCATTCTCTAGTGGTCGGAGGAGGAACCGCGGCCTCTAGTGGTTGGAGGAGGAACCGCATCCTCTAGTGGTCGGAGGAGGAACCGCGGCCTCCAGTGGTCGGAGGAGGAACCGGGGCCTCTAGTGGTCGGAGGAGGAACCGCATCCTCTAGTGGTCGGAGGAGGAACCGTGGCCTCTAGTGGTCGGAGGAGGAACCGTGGCATCTAATGGTCGGAGGAGAAACCACGGCCTCTAGTGGTCGGAGGAGGAACCGCATCCTCTAGTGGTCGGAGGAGGAACCATGGCCTCTAGTGGTCGGAGGAGAAACCGCATCCTCTAGTAGTCGGAGGAGGAACCGCGGCCTCTAGATGTCGGAGGAGGAACCGCGGCCTCTAGTGGTCAGTAGAGGAACCGCGGCCTCTAGTGGTCGGAGGAGGAACCGCGACCTCTAGTGGTCGGAGGAGGAACCGCGGCCTCTAGTGGTCGGAGGAGCAACCGCGGCCTCTAGTGGTCGGAGGAGGAACCGCGGCCTCTAGTGGTCGGAGGAGGAACCGCGGCCTCTAGTGGTCGGAGGAGAAACCGCATCCTCTAGTGGTCGGAGGAGGAACCACGGCCTCTAGTGGTCGGAGGAGGAACCGCGGCCTCTAGTGGTCGGAGGAGGAACCGCGGCCACTAGATGTCGGAGGAGGAACCGCGGCCTCTAGTGGTCAGTAGAGGAACCGCGGCCTCTAGTGGTCGGAGGAGGAACCGCGACCTCTAGTGGTCGGAGGAGGAACCGCGGCCTCTAGTGGTCGGAGGAGGAACCGCGGCCTCTAGTGGTCGGAGGAGGAACCGCGGCCTCTAGTGGTCGGAGGAGGAACCGCGGCCTCTAGTGGTCGGAGGAGGAACCGCGGCCTCTAGATGTTGGAGGAGGAACCGCGGCCTCTAGTGGTCAGTAGAGGAACCGCGGCCTCTAGTGGTCGGAGGAGGAACCGCGGCCTCTAGTGGTCGGAGGAGGAACCGCGGCCTCTAGTGGTCGGAGGAGGAACCGCGGCCTCTAGTGGTCGGAGGAGGAACCGCGGCCTCTAGTGGTCGGAGGAGGAACCGCGGCCTCTAGTGGTCGGAGGAGGAACCGCGTCCTCTAGTGGTCGGAGGAGGAACCGCATCCTCTAGTGGTCGGAGGAGGAACCGCGGCCTCTAGTGGTCAGAGGAGGAACTGTGGCCTCTAGTGTTCGGAGGAGGAACCACGGCCTCTAGTGGTCGAAAGAGGAACCGCGGCCTCTAGAAGTCGGAGGAGGAACCACGGCCTCTAGTGGTCGAAAGAGGAACCGCGGCCTCTAGAAGTCGGAGGAGGAGCCGCGGCCTCTAGAGGTCTAGAGCTAAACTCTCCACAACATCCACTAGAGGACCTCACACACTGTTAGTTGATCTTTGTTGAAACACTCGTGATGCTCAAAACTCTACATTCACACTGCTGTGGAAAATCTAAAACACTGAACTGTTCTTCTTTACTACTAATGATCAGTTGTTTGAAAGAAAAAACATTCCTGTATGTCTGGATTTGACTTTGAAGGATGCTGAAAACATCTGAACAAATCTAATGAGAGAAACTTTCCTGAATTCTCCAAATAACAACAAAATCAGAGTTTGCAGCAGTGTCAAGGCTGTCCATCCTGTCTCTGTGCTGGATCTGACCACAGCACACAACATCAGTGTCATGTTTTCTGAGCTTCAACATCAGGGGAAGTATCTTCTGGAGTGGTTCTCCAGCCCTGGCATGGCTCCACATCAGTGTCACCACAAAGCTCTTCCATCAGCTGAATGAGGGTTATGAGAGAGACTTTCCAACACCACGCTGAAGACAATTTAGAAGGATTGAGGAGAAGAGAGAAAGGTGGAAGATGGAGAAGCTGAAACTGTGGCTGACTGGTGAACCAGTCTTGGAGCAGAACAGTCTGATGTCGTCCCACGTTGTCCCAGATGACAACAAACAGTCATGTGGAAACATTTCAGTAGTAGATTTTGAGTAAAAACAGAATCAAATCAGCTGATCATAGAGGATCTTAGTATTAGGAAATGTAATCTCAGATCAACAACAACATAGAACTGGTTTTCAACATGCTGGTATCTATTTAATAAAAATGATGCAAAAAATAATCAAGTAATATGGACAATCCTAAGTAGCTCCTTCTGCTTTAAAGGATTTAAGAGGGTCAGTTTCAGCCAGGAGCTGCTGATCATCAACCCTTGATGAACTGATCATCAGCAGGGCTGCAGACCTCTAGAAAAGAAGATGTTTGAGCAGTTTACTGCTCTGGAGCATTCAGCTGTTTGTTAATACAATGCCAAGAGAAAAAGACATCAGCAGTAGTCTCAGAGAGGCAGTTGTTGCTGAACATCAATCTGGAAAAGGAAATACACAAGTGTGGTGGAGGGGTAGTGATCAGTGGACCTGGACAGCTGTCAGTCATTGGGTGCGTTTACATGGGAAGTTTAATTCCTCTTTAATTCAGAATTAAAGTTAAAGCCGAATAAAAGTTACCATGTAAACACTTAATTCCATATGAAAATGTCAATTCCGAATTAACTTAATTCCGAAGTAAGTGGCTGGTTTATTCCCATTTTAATTCCGCAATAAGTAATTCCGCGGTCATGTATACACTCATTCCTCTTTAAATTAATTCCCGTCTTTCTGCGCATGCTCGTTCTCTTGCCCGTCTGTCGCGATGACGCTTATATTCCGGCAGCACGCAGTAAGCGGTGTTCTAGAGCAGAGACGATTTATTTAATAAATAGCTTGGAGGAACTGGAAATAATTAAAAGAACAAATGGCAGGAAACATAAAAATTGTGAGCTTTTCAAAGCGGCCAGGTTAAATGAAGGAGGTTTCGCAAATAGAGACGCCACCCAGGTCAAAAATAAGTGGAATGTTGTTGCTAACCAGTTAGCTAAGTTTGTTTTCTTCCGGTAGATGTAAAGACGTCCGCCCCCCCTATCCAATCAGAACCCTTCCCAACCCCCGGACTTAAAGCGGAGTTGGATAAAGCCGAACTAACGTGTTTTCCATGTAAACCTTAATTCGGAATTACTATTTCCATGTAAACTCGAAGGAAAATAGTTTAATTCGGAATTATTTAATTCCTAATTTTAATTCCGAATTAAAAAACATCATGTAACCGCAGCCATTGAGTGGATCATGACCTCCTCGAGACACTTGTATGTCCTAGAAAATCCTAAAGTAGATCTGGAGGACAGACCTTCTGCTATCAGACACCTTTATTATGGAACCAGCTACCAGTTTTGGGTTCAGGAGGCTGACACCACCTCCACCTTTAAAACTAAACTGAAAACATTTCTGTTTAGTAAAGCTTGTAGTTAGTCTCAACAATACAGTGATCCCTTATTTTTCACAGTTAATGGGGACCGGCGTTTAAAAACCTCAAAAAAGTAGCAAGGCACTGCAGCGAATCAAGACAAAGGCTCAACTGTGCTACGCCAGTCGGAGGTCACTAAAGTTAATATTGAGTCGGTGTGTAATGTTGCAAAGAGCCTGTTGGACTCCGTAGTTTTCTCTGGTCCCCTTCCTAATTTGACCAGTGATGATATGTTTAGCCGCATGTCATCGCTCCATCGCTGGTTGTTGTGGTGGTGTCCAGCAAATGACGTGGCCTTTATTGAAAATTGGCTGGATTTTTGGGGAAAGCCTGGTCTGATTAGAAGAGACGGCATTCATCCCACCCGGGATGGTGCAGCTCTTATTTCTAGGAATTTGGCCGATTCTCTTAGACGCTCCCCCTGACAATCCAGTGTGGAGGCCAGGATGCAGATCTGCAGTCTGACACGCTTCTCTGCTGCTTCTGGAGGACCGCCCCCGACCACTAAAAATAGAGAAATCAACCATGTAGCTGCTAATATTCACATGGTGCAGAACAAAAACATAGGATTGGTGTCAATTCCCCATCCTCCAAAAGTCTGCTTAGCGCAGTGTGATAGTGGCGTTAACCAAAATAATCTGATAAAAAAAAAAACTGTCAGACAATTGGAGCCAAGAGAACTTGTAATTAGATGTGGACTACTGAATGTAAGGTCTCTTGGCTCTAAGTCTCTGTTAATCAATGATCTTATTACTGAGACTCGTTGCGATGTCTTCTGCTTATCAGAAACATGGCTACAAGAGGGAGAGTATGTGATCTTAAATGAGGCTACGCCATCAGGTTATAATAATTATCATATTCCCCGGAGTACAGGTCGAGGTGGAGGAGTAGCAGCTGTCTACAACTCCAGCCCACAAGTAAAAACAAAACCCAAATGTAATTATAATACATTCGAAACCCTCACACTTAGTCTAACTTTTCCAAATTGGAGATCAGAAAAGTCAGTCTTGTTGGTAGTGGTGTACCGGCCACCTGCTGGTGCTTATCTGGAGTTTCTGTCTGAGTTTTCAGATTTTTTAGCTGGTTTAGTGCTTAGCTCAGACAAAGTCATCATAGTGGGTGACATTAACATTCATATGGATGTTGATAGTGATAGCTTTAAATTAGCCTTTACATCTCTCTTAGATCCATTGGGCGTCTCACAAAAAGTGAAAGAACCGATTTACTGCTTTAATCATATCTTGGATCTGGTTCTCACCTATGGTATAGATACTTATCACCTGTTAGTGTCGCCGCTGAATTCTCTTCTCTCAGACCACTTTTTAGTTAAATTTGAGTTCAGCATTTGTGGCATTAAAACAGAAAATGAAACGTGTCATTACAACAGATGCCTTTCTGAAGATGCTGTGAATAATTTTAAGGAGGTCATTCTCTCTCATCTCCCTATGGTGGAATATGATATATATAGCTGAGGGCAACGACCTGAATTTTACTCCAGCAGATATTGATTACCTCGTTAACAATACTGCCGATATGTTACATTCCGCCTTGGATGCGGTCGCTCCTCTGAGGAAGAGGGTTTCTTATCTTAGGAGCTCAGCTCCCTGGTATAATTCACATATTCGCATGCTGAAGCAGAATGCACGTAAATGGAAAGGAGGTGGTACTCCTGTAAATCTGCGGACTCCCATCGTGCCTGGAAAGATAGTTTAATAGTCTACAAAAGAGCCCTACGCAGAGCTAGAACATCTTATTATTCTTCGTTAATAGAAGAGAACAAACATAACCCACGTTTTCTGTTCAGCACTGTAGCCAGGCTGACAAAGAGTCACAACTCTGTTGGTCCATGCATTCCTGCTACTCTCAGTAGTAAAGACTTTATGAGCTTTTTTAGCGGGAAAATAATCAAAATTAGAGATGAGATTGGCCAAGCCCAACTGTCGACGACTGTGGACGCCCCTGCAGCTTCGTTGATTTCTTCTGTTTTTCTCCTGTGGGCCTCTCTGAGTTGACCTCAACTATCAGTAAAGCTAAACCATCTACATGCCTGTTGGATCCCATCCCAACTCGGCTGCCCAAAGATGTTGGGCCCTATCTTGCACCTCCCGCTACCCAATACCCAATACCCATTACCTGCAAATTTAAGATTTAGGAGCCTCTGCCAACTGCAAACGCAATCTTCCACTTCCCAAAACCTGCTACCTATTATGCCGTCTCCCTTAAGCAATTTGTGGGCGCGGCAATGGGCGTGTCTCTTGCGCTTTCCACGAATTCGGTATCTTGCGGTACCTGTATCTCGCAGATTTTGGGTATTGGGTAATGGGTGGTCTTGGTGCGTCTTGGCACAGCTGTGCGCACAGCCGCTGCTGAGGATATGTTCAAGATAACTCAAAAAGTTATGGATGGATTTTGATGTAATTTTCAAGAGTTGTCAGAAATGTGAAAAGGAAGAACTGATTTCATTTTGGCTGTGATCCAGAAGAAATCCTGGATTCTGGATCACTTCAAATTTTCGATAACATTGTGCTCAATGGGGATTTTGTTTCTCAACATCTCCGTTAATTATTGCCCACAACTCGTGAAATTTCACTAAGGGATTAATAATGGAAACCTCTATCAAATTTCAGAGGCTGATCCGGATCTGATCCAGATGGCGGATTTTATGCAATCTGTAAATCGCTATATAGGGGAATTGTTGCGCTCTCGGAGAGCGCAGACTTCCGCCAAGCATTATCATTTCTTTTGTACTCCAAGAAATTTCCACAAACTGCTCAGAAAAAAGATCATTTGCTCCACATTAGTTAGAGCTAGTTATGTACACTCAAGGAAAAAAGAAACGCACCACTGCTTTTTTACCACATTTTCTTTTGGTTACTTATTTTTAATGGAAATATTACATGTGCACATCAACCATATACCTGTCCCTGATATTCAGACCCAATTAATCAATGCTTGTGACAGTTTCAATAGCAATAACATGACCAAACAATAAAGCATCACAGTAAACAAAAACACAGTTATTTGATTCGATTGTCAGTAATTAACATGACCACCATTCGCCTCAAGGATAATTGTTGAGTCCCAATGGTTTCAGCAGCAGTTCTTGTTGCTGGTCCAAACCTGTCACGGAGATGTGACAGCCGATTCGCTCGGTCCTGTGCGGCCGTTGTGACACGTGGTCGACCAGATCTTGGACGGTCATTGGAGGATCCAGTGGTCTGGAAACGCTCAGCAAGGCGTACAACAGTAGAGTGATGGACTCCAAACACCCTGGCTACAGCCCGTGTGCTCCTTCCAGCTTGAAGCATGCCAATGGCACGATCTCTCTCTGGTTGCTGTAGTCGTGGCATCGTGAACAAATGTGCTTTTTATCCATTTTGGTGTCTTTTTATAGGGAATGGTTGTGCACAATTGAGGACAGGTCCAATTCATCTCTGAGTTTTACTCATGACCCAGACATAGGTGATTATACAAAACTACAATTGTTACCAGGAACCAGGAAAACAGTGATTTCATTTTGACTCAAAATTGTACTAAACTCATTGTAGTCTGTAATTTTTCACTGTCTATAATATTTTTGGAAAAATTGAGAAAACGAAAATGGTGCGTTTCTTTTTTCCTTCAGTGTATATATCAGTGCAGTGGAGGAGGAGGACAGAAGAGGAGGAATTTCTACAACAGAGTCCCAGACCAGCTGCCCATGAGAGCTGCTCTGATCTGGGTGAAAAGACGCTCCATAGCAGTTTGCAGGTACCGCAACCTGCTCTTAAAGGCAATGGCTACTGAGGTACTGATTGGTTGAACAGGTGGAACACCCTAACCACTCCCATGCATAATGTGTGCATAATATAGCGGTTAGCGCAGGTAATATCGTGGGTTTAGGGAGGTGGAAGATTGCGTTCTTTGCAGGGGAACGCCCCTCCCGCTACCCGCTATCCCTTAATAGCAGCTTTAGGAGGTTTGGCGCAAGATAGGGCCCGTAATGTCCTCTATTGGTATATCAATTTTGGATAAGATTAACTTATCTCTTCAATTACGATATGTACCACAGGTTTTTAAAGTTGCAGTCATTAAACCGTTCCTCAAGAAACCATCTCTCATGACCATTTCCATTTATCTCTAAAATTCTGGAAAAAATAGTTGCTAGCCAGTTAGGAGAACACCTACATAGAAATGATCTATTTGAGGTCTTTCAGTCAGGGTTTAGAACTCATCATAGCACAGAAACTGCGCTGATTAGAGTCTCCAACGACCTCCTCATGGCCTCAGACAATGGATTAGTTTCTGTCCTTGTTCTGCTGGACCTCAGTGCTGCTTTTGATACCGTTGATCACGGTCTTTTGCTGCATAGATTAGAGCACACTGCTGGAATTAGAGGGACAGCATTAGGCTGGTTTAAGTCATACCTATCTGACAGGTTCCAGTTCGTCCATGTTAACCCTTTACGCGCCAAAGTCGCAATATTGCGACAAGCAACATTGCTGAATAACACAGGCTGTATCTATATATGTGGTGCCGAATCGTGTCACTTCTTTTCACCAGGAGATAGGAGACATGTGTGCCTGTAATCTGAGTAGATTTTTTGGGGGTGGTGCAATTCAAAGTTTCAATGAAAAATAGTTTGCAAAATACCCTCCGTCGCAGACACGGGCGGCGCAGCAGCGGTAGTAGAGCTGAACGGAGCGAGATCAGAACAGAGCGAAAGAGTATTTTGTTCATTTACTTACGATGCCGAGAGGTCGGTTTACCATCGACGATGTACTTCGTCAGTTACTGGTTGACTCCGATTCCGAGGAGGAAAACGTAGAGTTGTTCAGTGACGAAGAAACTGACATGAGTAGTGATGGCGGGTCCGCGCGACGTAGTTCACAACCATCACACAGTACAGCAGGTGCTTCACCTCAGTGTGGCTTGCAAAAACCAAGCAGAGGACGTGGTCGGGAAGTCAGAGGGTTTCATAACACCGCAATTATGGGTGAATGTAGCGGGGATGAAAACAGCCGCGGTTGTGGGAGACACGGGAGAAGCCGCGGGGAGAAAACACACCGCAAATGGCGGTGGAGATGGCGTTCACAACCGCACCACAAATCACGGCGACAATGATTATAATAATGAAGGCTGGGAATTCTTGAGAGGAGAGGAAGAATATCTAAAGTGGATCCCAAATTTTGATGAGCCTGTTGGTTATTGTGGAGACGATCTGACTAATTTTGAGCCACTTGATTTCATCTCTCTTTTTCTGAATGATGAATTCTGGAGCCTCATCACCCGTGAAACATCCGTCAGTGTGGAGTAGGTCTTTGTGCTGTGCCTTGCAATGAAAGATACCACACACTGAAAAACTACAAGCAGTGCCATCTTGATCATTAAAGGTCTTTGAAAAGAATACAATTCCATATAGCCCCCAAACAGTGCCTAAAGATTATACAAATTGGATCAGTGAATTTATTTCTATGAAACATTTTATTTCATACTGAATATATTTCACATTGACTGTTGAAAGTATTCCCTTATCTCAAACCGCTCAAACTATAGCCTTTTGAAATCTTTATAAGAAAATTGACATTTTCCAATATAGCCGCCACCTGTTGATGTCAGAATATGCAAATTAGTGACAATTTACTTACAGCCCAAATTTTGCTTCAACAATATTCCTCAATTATAGTATGCCCTTATCTCAAACCACTTTCAAATTGCAGCCTTTTGAAATCTTGAAAACAAAAATGGATGTTTTCTATGCCTGCCACCTGGTGATGTCACAATAATCAAATTAGATGACAAATCTACTTCCATCCCAAATTTTGGTTCATACTGAAGATATTTCTCATTTACAGTATGCCTTTATCTCAAACCACGTTAAAGTTATAGCCTTTTGAAACCTTGATATCAAAATTGAACATTTCCCAATATGGCCGCCACCTTGTGATTTTATTTGAATATTTTCACTCTTATCACAAACTTTGAGTCAAACTGAACAATTTTCTCATTGACAGTATACCTCTATCTCAAACTGCTTTCAAGTTATAGCCTTTTGAAATCTTGATATCAAAATTGAATATTTTCTTGAAAAACTCCGGGGCCTAAAGGGTTAATGACGTTTCTTCTACACGGACTAGGGTCTGCTCTGGTGTCCCACAGGGTTCAGTTCTGGGACCAATCCTTTTCACTTTATACATGTTGCCCTTGGGAAAAATTATCCAGAACCATTACATAAACTTTCATTGCCACGCTGATGATACGCAGCTGTACTTATCTATGAAACCAGAGGAAACAAAACCTTTGGCTAAACTTCAAGGGTGTCTTTATGACATTAAGTCCTGGATGTCCTCTAACCTTTTGCTTCTAAACTCGGATAAAACAGAGGTTATTGTCTTTGGTCTCAAACACCTGAGGAATAAATTGACTGGGCTTACGCTGGCTTCCAGCACAGCTGTGGAAAACCTTGGAGTCATTTTTGATCAGGATATGTCATTTAAGCAGCATATTAATCAGGTTTAGGCATAAAAGGCATAAAATGAAGTGTGGGGTGCCCCAAGGGTCAATTTTAGGTCCAGTTATTTTTAATCTTTATATGCTTCCCCTTGGGGATGTCATCAGGAGACATGCCATCAGCTTCCACAGTTATGCAGATGATACACAGCTGTACATTGCCATGTCTCCTGATGACACAGGACCCATTGATGCACTTTTTAACTGTATTTCAGATATCAAGACATGGATGCAGAGAATTTCCTACAGCTCAACCAGGACAAAACTGAGGTCTTAATTATTGGTCCTGAAGGGCAGAGAGAGAAACTTTTACTAAAACTACAAGACTTGGAACCTGCACAATGTGTAAAGAACCTGGGCGTAATTTTTCACTCTGAGTTTAATTTTATTTCTCACATCAAAAACGTAACAAAGATAGGTTTTTATCATCTGAAGAATATATCCAGAGTCGTCGCGTTTCTCTCTCAGGCTAACACGGAGGTGCTGATGCTTTTATTTCCTGTGGTTTAGACTACTGTAATGTCCTGCTCTCTGGTCTTCCCAAAAAGACCATTTCTAGGTCTACAACTACTGACGAAGACCAGGGGGCGGGAACACATTACACCAGTTCTAAAATCACTCCATTGGCTCCCCGTGTGTTTCAGGATCGACTTTAAGGTCCTTTTATTGGCTTTTAAATGTCTTAACGGTCTTGGGCCATCTTATTTATCTGACCTACTTTTATCATATCAACCCCCGTGGACCCTGAGGTCCTCTGGTTCTGGGACCCTGAGCTCCTCTGGTTCTGGCCTTTTAATCATCCCAGAGTTAGAACAAGAACCCACGGTGAGGCTGCATTCAGCCATTAAGGTCCTCATTTGTGGACCAGCCTGGAGGTTCTGGTTCTGGTCCTGGTTCTGGTTCTCATCTGTGGACCAGCCTGGAGAACATCAGGACCAAAGAGACTGTTGAGATTTTTAAAACGAGGCTCAAAACTCACCTTTTTAATCTGGCTTTTACACGATTCTTTTACTCTTAAATCTTTTATTCTACTGTTCTTAATCTAATTGATTTTAATGATTTAATCTAAGTCTTAAATTTATTTTAAGTCTTTGCATTTTATTATCATTAAATTTTTACATTTTCACATTTTATACATTACATTTTATTATTATTTTACCTACTGTCTGTTTTTATCCTTTTTATTCTTTATTTTTTGTCTTTTAATCTTTTAGTTTTTAGCTCCAGTGTTTACTCATGGGGGGCCACCACACTGGGAGGTGTGTCTTGTCTGCCTGCGGGGGCGTCGTCTTGGAGATCCCTGAGGGCTGGGGGGGGGGTCTGCATAATGTGTAGAGTCTACCCTAGTCTACTTGGGTTGAGGTGGTCTCTGGGATGGCGGATGATGGATTTTTTTATTATCTGTTGTGATCCTGTTTTGTTTTATTTTGTGAAGCACTTTGGGTTGCATTTTTAATGTATGAAAAGTGCTATATGACTAAAGTTTGATTTGATTTGATTTGAAATTAGAATTATGCTCAAAAATGCTAAATGAGCTGCATGTTAACAGCAGCAAAATTAGCAAAACGCTAAATAGTACCTGGACCTAAAATAGCCACATACTAACCAAGTTACGAGCATGCAGACTACAGCTAAGTAAGCCTCTTGCTAACCTCGTTGCAGGCCTCGTCCAATTGCTAAGCTAAAATAAAAACTGATTGCTGTGTCTTCTGGTCAGACTCTGAGCACTGCTGATCCCACCTCTTTGCCACACCTGTTGGTTAGTGTCTCCATGGTAACCTAACGACTGTAGCTGTCGGTCTGCACAGCATGAGACCACTGAGGAAAATTGCTGAGTTTCCTTACATTAGACCCGTATAGCTAATCAAAAAAAGTTAATTCAATCAAAGCCATTTTGATACCGTTAGATTGAGAAGAGACAGAAAAACGCAATATTGTAATTTTTATTTTATTTTATAAATCTAAAAATTGACAAAGCAATGGTTGTTTCTGAATTAAGAAAAAAATTAAATAAATTGACAGTGACAGATACATTTCAATAAATGTTCAAAAAAGTAAAAAGTTTAAATATTTGAAGCAAAGAAAAAAGTCACAACAGAAATCTCCAGAACAAGCTGAATATTTTGGTACAAGAATGGATGAAATAGCACAAACTATGCAGAAGATGTTAGGTACCAAAGAATGGTGGAAGAAGATATAGGGAGAAACCAGATGAAATGAAATGAAAATAAAATGAAAAATACTTTATTGATCCCAGGAGGGAAATTCAACATTGCATTGTAGTAAGGGCTTTTTTTTTAAAAACAATAAATAAACCATAGGTGTGATCTATGACCTATTAATATTGATCAGTCAAGTTAGGGAATGTCTTCTCATCGGTGAGGATGCCATGGCAACTGTGGTAATTAGCTTAGGGGGAAGGAAAAAAAATCAACAAGGATGTGAAACACAAGTTTGTCTTCCTGGATGCAACAGTCATAGTTTTAGGGGCCATATTGTTATGTGACTTTCAGTGCCTGGTACAAGAAAAGTTACTGTTAATAATGAACACATCTGCATCCTGGTTACTAAAAAGATGTCCAGTAGAAATCAAATAAGGCTACATTTGTGTGAAAATACACACACACTGCATTTATTTTCCTCTCAGTAAAGATGATTATCTTCTTCTCTTTATTGCTGTTGTTGAGGCAGATTTTCCAAATCTGGTTACTGATGAACAGCTTTCATCCTCCATAAATCTGTTGATGCTTTTTGACAACTGATGATCTCAGAAAACCTTCCCCACAGTCTACAGACAAAACTCATTTTCAACATGATGAAATTTGTGCATTTTTATATTAAAAACATGCAATGAAAATTGATCCACACTGATCACAGATTTACTGTTTCTCTTCGTTGTGAATTCTTTGGTGCATCTTCAGTTTATGTGATCCAGTAAAAGCTACCCCACACTGATCACATCTGAATGGTTTAAATCCTGTGTGACGACGTCGGTGTTGTTGTAGATGACCCAACTGGGTAAAAGCTGATCCACACTGATCACATCTGTATGGTTTAACTCCACTGTGAATACGTTGGTGTGTCTGTAGATCACCTGATGTGGTAAAAGCTGATCCACACTGATCACATCTGTATGGTTTAACTCCAGTGTGACGACGGTGGTGTTGTTGGAGATTACTCAACCGGGTAAAAGCTGATCCACACTGATCACATCTGTATGGTTTAAGTCCAGAGTGAACGCGTTGGTGTTTCTTCAGATAACCTGATGTGGTAAAAGCTGATCCACATTGATCACAGCTATATGGTTTATCTCCAGTGTGAATACGCTGGTGTTCTTTTAGATGACTCAACTGGGTAAAAGCTGATCCACACTGATCACATCTGAATGGTTTATCTCCAGAGTGAATACGCTGGTGTTCTTTTAGATGACTCAGCTGGGTAAAAGCTGATCCACACTGATCACATTTGTATGGTTTATGTCCAGTGTGAGTACGCTGGTGTTGTTTTAGATTACCCAACTGAGTAAAAGCTGATCCACACTGATCACATCTGTATGGTTTATATCCAATGTGAATACGCTGGTGTTGTTTAAGATTACTCGACTGGGTAAAAGCTGATCCACACAGATCACAGCTATATGGTTTTTCTCCAGTGTGAATTCGCTTGTGCTTCTTTAGATCACCTGATGTGGTAAAAGCTGATCCACACTGATCACATTTGTATGGTTTATGTCCAGTGTGAATACGTTGGTGTCGTTTTAGATGACCCAACTGGGTAAAAACTGATCCACACTGATCACAGCTGTATGGTTTACCTCCAGTGTTACTGCGTTGGTGTTTATTTAGATAACCTGAAGTGGTAAAAGCTGATCCACACTGATCACAGCTGTATGGTTTATCTCCACTGTGAATTCTCTGATGGGTAATCATACTTGATGACAAGGCGAGGACTTTTCCACATTGCTCACAGAAGTGTGTCTTGGTTCTTCCTTGGTCTCGATGTTCCTGTAACAACAGAGAAGAAGACTTCATCATGTTGGCTGAGCTGGGAGTGGCTGTGCATCTTGGCGCAGCTGATGTGCTTTTTAAAATACTGCAGAATGGATCATTGGATGAGCATTGAGCCAGGGGAATAGGTATGATGACATCTACTTTCTACCACTAAGCGCATCTCGGGTGCTCCGAGCGCAAGGAGAGGGCCAGTGTGAAAGTCAGCACAGGCTGAAGAGAAGGAATCAAAACAGTTCATTCACACACCAGATGATTCATATGGATCGTTCATTTGAATCGTTCTTCGTTCATTTCTCTCATGTAACCGTAACGGAGCTACGGGGACACAAACGAGGAAAACAAACAAGGAAATGATGTCTTATTTGTGATGTTGATTCATTTGTCATGTTATTCATTAAATCAGAATTAATTTGTGGTCTTTGGTTTTTGCAGATGTGTATAGTGTTAATGTGTTTATAATGTGTAAAGTGTGTTTGTAAATAAATACTTTCGAAAAATAATAACATATTGATTTTGTGTTATACTCAGCTAGAACATGATAAAATATGATACATTTTTTGTTCATGAAATCATAAGTCCATGGTGTTCAGTTCTTGTAATCTTATAAATTTGAATTATATAATTTTAATTCAGTTGAACTCCTTATTTTCAATACTGTATTTTCACGACCATACGGTGCACCTGATTAAAAGGCGCAGTCTCAGTTGGGGGCGCTATTTCTGTATTTAGCATATACATAAGGCGCACCGTATTAAAGGGCGCGGCCATGGTGAAACATGCCAGTATGTTGGGTTAAAGCACGTATGCTAACGTGTTTATAAAAAGGCAGCAGGAGCAAAACTCAGTTTGATTGTACTTTATTTAAGTATTTAACAATGTAATCACATTCTTTTTTAGTCTTCATCCACAAATCCATCAAAGTCCTCATCTTCTGTATCTGAAGTGAACAGCTGGGCTCGTTCTCCATCGAACAGGTTCCCTCTCGTCACTCTCAGACTTAGTCTCGTTGTTGTGCAGCTTCTCATTAATGATTCCGGCTTTGGTGAAAGCTTGAATGACAGTTGAAGCAGACATGTTAGCCCAAGCATCCACAATCCACTTACAAATTGTTGTGTAACTCACCCGGCGCTGCCTCTTGGTATGTCCAGCGGTTGGATTTCTTTTGTTAAGCCTCCCAGAATAATGGCAAACTCAGAGTTCATTTGCCACACTGTTTTTCACAGCGGCAGTTAGATGGGCGCGCATGGAGTCACAGATTAACGGGACGGCGATCCATGGAAAAAAAAAAACAATTGGTCTCTTTACGTACACCTCACTCAACCACTCTTTCGTTGCCGTGGCCCTCAGCCGAATGGTGACGGTAGAAACACTTCTCAGTCGGTCTTCCAACTCGGGCCACCTCGCCTTTTATCCGCGGAAACTCAGCTTCGTCTTCTTGACTTGGCGAAACTCATTTTCCTGCTTCCTCCACTTGCGACCCATGGATTCCTTTACCTTAAATTCTCTTGTAGCTGCTCAATTTCTATGTTCCTCCGCGTAGCTGATCGCTTGCAGTTTAAACTGTGCTTCGTAAGCGTGTCTCTTCTCAGGTGCCATTTTCACAAGTCCAAAACAATGTTTATATTGTGCACGTACCGTGGAGCTCAGCGCACACATGTGGCGCACCGCTTTAAAAGGCGCCCTGCCCCTTTTGAAGAAAGTTTAAGACTTTAAAGTGCGCCTTATGGTCGTGAAAATACGGTAGCTTCTTTTCTTAATCTATTCTGGAGTTGTTTTTGTTTGTTTTTTGCTCATATTCAAAACTTTCGGCAGATGTCTGTGTTCTTTGACATGTTGGGAGTAAAAACATTAATGAGTTGTTTTTGTTTGTTTTTTAAATCTACCTGCCCTAATCTGTGCATTACGCTACGCTGCTGCTACGGTATCCCCTTTCACTGTTATGTGTCAGTTATATTTCTGACAGACACAACCATTTAGGATCGGATGGAAAGAAGGTGGTGACCAACCCAAAATCCTCACAAAAATTAACTTCAGAGAGCATCTGATAATGTGAAGCCCACACAAAAGTGTAGATACAATCTCAGCTTTCACACCATGACAGCACAAGAGGGGGATCACTTGGTTACAGTCACAGCATATGCTGGTGTCACATCAACTGTACAAATCTGATTCACGCCGCGAGATGACATTATTAGGCATGGCCAATGTGCGCTTTAAGTTCCACGGTTTTAGTTATTCGCAGATTTTTCAGAAATATGTAATATAATAAAAAAAATCAAGAAAAAAATCACAGAAACACCACAGGATGTTGTGCGCGTTTTCTCAGTGAAGAAATATTGCGAGCCAGCCTGGCCCCTTTAAGAAGGTAGCCTTAGGTGTAATGGTGTGTGTGTGTCATGGAACGGCAGAACAAAAATGGGGTTAGATGAAAAGTGTAGTGAGCATCAACAGCAGCCCAGCGTGTATAGATTTACATTCTCTGTTAACCAACAGGAGAAGAAACAAAACATCCAGAGAGATATTACAAGTTCCTGCAGTGCCAGAATAAAGTGCTCGTTCCATGCAGAGAAAACCGGACTTTTTCTTTTGTTGTTGTTAGCGTGTTACCCACCAATTACGAGCCAAAAGTAGCACAATACCAGCAGTTTGTTTACTACGGTTCAGAGACCAGAGGCTGTGAAGGAAACAGAAAGACCACAGTTGAGCCTTTGTCTTGTTTCGCTGCAGTGCCTCGCTACTTTTTTGCAGTTTTTAAACATATTTTAAACACATTATTTAGGCTCAGGGGGCTCTGGCCCCAGTTCGTGAATTTTGATTTTCGCGGGGGAGGGTATTAGTCGTTTTTATTATTAGGCATGGCCAATGTGAAGCACTGAACCACACATATTACTATCTGACATATTTACTCTTGTTTTTAGGCGTGGCCAATGCTTCGCATTGAGCCACACCAATTACTATTCGACATATTTATTCTTGTTTTTTTTTTTTACTTATTTTTCCATTTCCGTCAAAAATTGTGACGGTTTTTACGGCACGCAGTTTTGAGAAAACCCCTCCAAAAAATACATAAAACGACCGGCTCAGTCAGGATCAGTGTGCTATGACTTTTGGGAGCGAACGGTTTTCACCTAAATTGGGAAAATCAGCGAAATTTGTTCCATCACAATGAATGGTATTTTGTCGAATTCCGGTCAAATCAGCCCAAAACCCACCCCTCTTTGGAGCATTCACACCTATTGTGTTCCTGTTTCTCTTTATTATTATTATTATTATTATTATTATTATTATATCTTCTTCTGCCATTTTTTAACTAGCTAACTAGTCTCTTCAGGCTTTGTGCTATTTCTATCATTCTTGTACCAAAATGTTCAGCTTTTTCTGGAGATTCCTGCTATATTTTTTTTATGTTTCAAATATTTATACTTTTTAAAATATTTTACTTTTAAAACTTTTCAAATCTTGTTAAAACTTTGTGCTCTATGAGAGCTTCCTACTTCAGCATACTTACATCAAGAGAAACCATTCAAACTTTAAAATATTTAAAATAGAATAGTTATTCTATAGATTCTCATACTGTGTCACCATTTTTTTGTCTGTTTAAAAGCAGGTAGTTGGTGAAGAGGATTAATGCATGGACCAACATGCATTTGTTTTAGGTAGCAGACACAGAGTTTGGCATCTCCTGTGTGTCTGACTCAAAAGCCTTTTAAAAGCCCTTCTAAATGCATAAAAATGCCATGGCATACAGCATCAACTTATCTTTTATTTGCTTTTATCATCTTTTACCTGTTGGTGTGCTCAACTTGTCCTCGGCGCAGCGACCAGGTTATCCACCATACCAAGATGTTTCAACTCTTTCACTTCACTAAAGTGCTGGATGATGGCTGTGCAAGGTTACCCACAGCTGGATCTCAAGCTTTAGCAAAGGGACTCCCACTGCTGGCTGGGCATCCACCTCCACTGGCTGGGCCTCCACCTCCACTGCTGGCTGGGCCTCCACCTCCACTGCTGGCTGGGCCTCCACCTCCAATGCTGGCTGGGCCTCCACCTCCACTGGCTGGGCCTCCACACCTCCACTGCTGGCTGGGACCTCCACCTCCACTGCTGGCTGGGCACCTCCACCTCCACTCCACTGCTGGCTGGGCCTCACCTCCACTGGCTGCTGGGCCTCGAACCTCCACTGCTGGCTGGACCTCCACCTCCACTGCTGGCTGGGCCTCCAACTCCACTGCTGGCTGGGCCTCCAACTCCACTGCTGGCTGGGCCTCCTCTACCAGTGCTAGCTGGGCCTCCACCTCCACTGCTAGCTGGGCCTCCACCTCCACTGCTGGCTGGGCCTCCTCCACTAGTGCTAGCTGGGCCTCCTCCACCAGTGCTAGCTGGGCCTCCTCCACCAGTGCTAGCTGGGCCTCCTCCACCAGTGCTAGCTGGGCCTCCACCTCTACTGCTAGCTGGGCCTCCACCTCCAGTGCTAGCTGGGCCTCCTCCACCAGTGCTAGCTGGGCCTCCTCCACCTACCATGCTAACTGCAAAATTCATAAACTGGGAATACAAACGTTTTGCAAGGTTACCCACAGCTGGATCTCAAGCTTTAGCAAAGGGACTCCCACTGCTGGCTGGGCCTCCACCTCCACTGGCTGGGCCTCCACCTCCACTGCTGGCTGGGCCTCCACCTCCACTGCTGGCTGGACCTCCACCTCCACTGCTGGCTGGGCCTCCACCTCCACTGCTGGCTGGACCTCCACCTCCACTGCTGGCTGGGCCTCCACCTCCACTGCTGGCTGGGCCTCCACCTCCACTGCTGGCTGGGCCTCCACCTCCACTGGCTGGGCCTCCACCTCCACTGCTGGCTGGGCCTCCACCTCCACTGCTGGCTGGGCCTCCACCTCCACTGCTGGCTGGGCCTCCACCTCCACTGCTGGCTGGGCCTCCACCTCCACTGCTAGCTGGGCCTCTACCTCCACTGGCTGGGCCTCCAACTCCACTGCTGGCTGGACCTCCACCTCCACTGCTGGCTGGGCCTCCACCTCCACTGCTGGCTGGACCTCCACCTCCACTGCTGGCTGGGCCTCCACCTCCACTGCTGGCTGGGTCTCCACCTCCACTGCTGGCTGGGCCTCCACCTCCACTGGCTGGGCCTCCACCTCCACTGCTGGCTGGACCTCCACCTCCACTGCTGGCTGGGCCTCCACCTCCACTGCTGGCTGGGCCTCCACCTCCACTGCTGGCTGGGTCTCCACCTCCACTGCTGGCTGGGCCTCCACCTCCACTGCTAGCTGGGCCTCTACCTCCACTGGCTGGGCCTCCAACTCCACTGCTGGCTGGACTTCCACCTCCACTGCTGGCTGGGCCTCCACCTCCACTGGCTGGGCCTCCACCTCCACTGCTAGCTGGGCCTCCACCTCCACTGCTGGCTGGGCCTCCACCTCCACTGCTGGCTGGGCCTCCAACTCCACTGCTGGCTGGGCCTCCTCCACCAGTGCTAGCTGGGCCTCCACCTCCACTGCTGGGTGGGCCTCCACCTCCACTGGCTGGGCCTCCACCTCCACTGCTGGCTGGGCCTCCACCTCCACTGCTGGCTGGGCCTCCACCTCCACTGGCTGGGCTCCTCCACTGCTGGCTGGGCCTCCACCTCCACTGCTGGCTGGGCCTCCACCTCCACTGCTGGCTGGGCCTCCACCTCCACTGCTGGCTGGGCCTCCACCTCCACTGCTGGCTGGGCCTCCACCTCCACTGCTGGCTGGGTCTCCACCTCCACTGCTGGCTGGGCCTCCACCTCCACTGCTAGCTGGGCCTCTACCTCCACTGGCTGGGCCTCCACCTCCACTGCTGGCTGGACCTCCACCTCCACTGCTGGCTGGGCCTCCACCTCCACTGCTGGCTGGGCCTCCAACTCCACTGCTGGCTGGGCCTCCTCTACCAGTGCTAGCTGGGCCTCCACCTCCACTGCTAGCTGGGCCTCCACCTCCACTGCTAGCTGGGCCTCCACCTCCATTGCTAGCTGGGCCTCCACCTCCACTGGCTGGGCCTCCACCTCCACTGCTAGCTGGGCCTCCACCTCCACTGCTGGCTGGGCCTCCACCTCCACTGCTGGCTGGGCCTCCAACTCCACTGCTGGCTGGGCCTCCTCTACCAGTGCTAGCTGGGCCTCCACCTCCACTGCTAGCTGGGCCTCCACCTCCACTGCTGGCTGGGCCTCCTCCACTAGTGCTAGCTGGGCCTCCTCCACCAGTGCTAGCTGGGCCTCCTCCACCAGTGCTAGCTGGGCCTCCACCTCCAGTGCTAGCTGGGCCTCCTCCACCAGTGCTAGCTGGGCCTCCTCCACCTACCATGCTAACTAATGTGACATGCCACACCAGAGACAGAAAAACACTGGACTTGTTTTATGCCAACACCAAGGAGGCATACAACTCATCACCCCTCCCTCCCCTGGGAAGATCAGATCATAACCTGGTTCATCTCCTGCCTGTGTACAAACCTCTCGTACACAGACGACCAGCTGCAACTCACACTGTGAAGAGGTGGTCCAGTGAAGCCGAGGAAGCTCTGCAGGACTGCTTCGACACAACAGTGTGGGAGGAACTCTGTGACTCTCATGGGGAGGACATCGAAAGCCTCACGAGCTGCATCACAGACTACATTAACTTTTGTGTGGAAAACACCGTACCCACCAGGACCGTACGGTGTTTTTCCAACAACAAGCCATGGATTAACCCTGACATTAAGGCTCTCCTTAAGGAGAAGAAGAGAGCCTTCAGGTCAGGAAACAAGGAGGAGCTGAAGGCTGTGCAGAGGGAGCTGAAGAGAAAGATCAGGGAGGGGAAACGTTGCTACAGGAGGAAGATGGAGGACCAGCTGCAGCAGAGCAACATCAGTGGAGTTTGGAGAGGCCTTAAAATCATCTCTGGCCATGGGGAACCCAACTCCCAGGCTGGGGGGGGGATCAACAATGGGTGAATGACCTGAACTGTTTCTTCAACAGGTTTGAGCAGACATCTGCCCCTCCCCCAGCCCAGTCATCACTGCTGCAACCGGCCTCGTTGACACCTCCAGTATGCGACCCCATCCCCCCACTCAGCTCCCAGCCACCCCCCACTGCTCTCCCTAGTCACATATCACCTTCATCTACCACCACAGAGCCCCCCTGCTCCAACCTGTCCCTCCCAACACTCCAGGTGAGGAACCAGCTCCTGAGGATCAAAGCGAGGAAGGCGGCGGGTCATGATGGCATCAGCTCCAGGCTCCTGAAGTCCTGCTCAGACCAGCTGTGTGGGATGGTCCAGCACATCTTCAACCTGAGCCTGAAGCTGGGGAGAGTACCACAGCTTTGGAAAACATCCTGCGTGGTGCCGGTGCCCAAGACCCCCCACCCCAAGGACCTCAGCAGCTACAGGCCGGTGGTGCTAACATCCCACCTGATGAAGACCCTGGAGAGGCTGGTCCTTGTCCATCTTCGCCTCCTGGTAGGCCCATCCATGGACCCACTACAGTTTGCCTACCAGCGCAGCATCGGGGTGGATGATGCTGTCATCTTCCTCCTGCACAGAGCTCTTTCTCACCTGGAGAAGCCTGGGAGCACTGTGAGAATCATGTTTTTTGATTTTTCCAGTGCTTTCAACACAATTCAACCTGTGCTCCTGAGGGACAAGCTGGACCACACAGGAGTAGACCAGCACCTCACATCCTGGATTATGGATTACCTCACTAACCGTCCACAGTATGTGAGGTCTGGGGACTGTGTGTCAGACACAGTTGTCTGCAGTAGGGGGGCCCCCCAGGGAACGGTGCTGGCTCCGTTCCTCTTCACCCTCTATACTGCAGACTTCACACACAACACACCCACCTGTCACCTGCAGAAGTTCTCTGATGACTCTGCCGTTGTCGGTCTCATCACTGATGGGGACGACGGAGAGTACAGAGAACTGATACAGGACTTTGTAGACTGGTGCCTGAGGAACCACCTCCAGATCAACGCGGGGAAGACCAAAGAGCTGGTAGTGGATTTCCGCAGGCGAGGACATGCCCCTCCAACACAGGTGAACATCCAGGGAAAGGACATCGAGATGGTGACATCTTACAAGTACCTGGGTGTTCACCTGAACAATAAACTGGACTGGACTAATAACACCACTGCACTTTATAAGAAGGGCCAGAGCAGACTCTACCTGCTCAGGAGACTGAGGTCTTTTGGAGTGCAGGGAGCACTCCTAAAGACCTTTTATGACACTGTGGTGGCATCAGCCATCTTCTTTGGGGTGGTTTGCTGGGGCAGCAGCATCTCAGTGGCGGAGAGAAAGAGACTGAATAAAATCATTAAGAAGGCCAGCTCCGTCCTGGGATGCCCCCTCGACCCGGTGGAAGTGGTGGGAGAGAGGAGAATGAGGACTAAGCTGTCCTCTCTGATGGACAGTGTCTCCCATCCTCTGAAAGACACCCTTACAGCACTGGAGAGCTCCTTCAGCGATAGACTCCTTCACCCCAGGTGTGTGAAGGAGAGATATCGCAGGTCCTTCCTCCCTGCTGCTGTGAGAATGTACAATCAGCACCGCTCTCAGCAACCCCCCTCCCAATAGACAATGTGACGCATTACTATTGTGTGCAATATACATATACATATTCATCGACATGTGCAATATACATATACATACTCACTGACGTGCAATAACTTCTCAGGTGTAGTAATCACTACCAACATATCCCTTTTAAATAAAGTCAGAGTTATTATTATTTTATTATTTATTATATATTCTCTATTGTAGTTATTGTTTGTTTTTATTATTGTTTTATCCTATTTTATTGTTGTCCTTTTCTCTTATTGCTATTCTCACTGCTGCTGTAACATTGTAAATTTCTCCATTGTGGGACAAATAAAGGAATATCTTATCTTATCTTATCTTAACTTCAAAATTCATAAACTGGGAATACAAACATTTTTACTCTTCACCGAGGTCTCCTGAATGGACGTTATACTCAGGTGCTGATTTTAAAAGGCTTTCTCATCTTAGAGGCCTTTTCTGCACTTATGACTGGTTGTGTTCCTTGAATCTTATTACGCAGTCTATTTGGTGGAATAAGCATCACGCATGCCAAAAAAGGCATTTTATTCTTCTACTGCTGTTATTTTCGTCCAGCCTAATCCTGGTCCAGATCCTGTCTGCTTAAACACCCCCAGTGATTTTAAAGCCAGATCTGGGCTTGGTATTGCTCACATAAACATTAGAAGTCTACTTCCCAAACTGGATTTTGTAAAAATCTGGGTAAAATCCACAGACCCCGACATTCTTGTCTTATCTGAGACCTGGCTCAATAATTCAGTTTCAGATAAAGATATTGCTGTTAAGGGATACAATGTCTTTCGATGTGATCGCCCAAGGAAAGGTGGTGGTGTGGCAATTTATGTAAAAAACAGATTTCATGCTGTTCTTCTTTCTTCGGTCTCTCTGAGCAAGCAATTGGAATTCCTTACATTGAGGGTAGAACTTTTAAAGGACCATTTTATCACTGTAGTGGGCTGTTATAGACCCCCGTCTGCTAACTGTGAGGCTTTACCTTCACTTAGCAGACTCTTAGCATCACTTGATTTTAAAGAATTATTTTTAACAGGTGATTTTAACTTGGATTGGTTGTCTTCTGTCTCTGACAGTTTTAAATCCCTGTGTGATTCTTTTAATCTCACGCAACTGGTAAATGGTCCAACGCGTCCTAATTTTAAGAACCCAGTGAAGTCAACTCTACTTGACTTAGTTTTAACAAATACACCCCATAAAGTTTCACATATGGGGATTTTTTCTAATGATTTGAGTGACCTTTGTGCAATAGCAGTAGTTAGACAAGCGAAACTTCCTAAGGCACGATCACTCATTGTACTTAAACGGGATTTTAAACATTTTTGCGATCAAGCCTTTCTTCGTGACCTTTGGGAGGTTAATTGGAGGAAGATATCGCTCATCAATGATGTTGAATTAGCCTGGGACTACTTTTACAAGTTTTTAAAGGAGGCAATTGATAAACACGCGCCTTACAGAAAATTTAGAGTAAAGGGTAGAACAAACCCCTGGTTCTCCTCTGAACTATCTGCTCTAAAACGAGAAAGGGATGCAGCCTGGGCCTTGGCCAGAAAACCTTCATCTCAGGCTGATTGGCTGAGGTTTAGGCAGCTTAGAAATCGTTTTACTTCTGAAGTAAAGAAAGCAAAATCAAATTACTACCTTTCTGAAACTACAAAGAACCTAAAGGATCCAAAGAAATTCTGTAGAGTGATAAAATCTTCTTATGGCGAGGAAACTACAAAAGAATTACCATCTTGTATTCAGGATGGAAACCACACAGTTACTGACAAAGCAGCGATTCTTAAATGTTTTAATGAACACTTTGCTTCCTCTGGGCACTTATTTGAGTCTCTTCAACCACCTTCACATCAGTCTTGTGAGCAGGATGCTCAGTTGTCAACACCTACATCAACCTTGGAGACTGAGCCCTTTCACTTGATTCCTTTTAATGTGACTGAGGTTTGTAGAGCTCTGAAAAATATTGATACGAGCAAATCTGCAGGTCCAGATAAGCTTGACCCTTTTTTCTTAAAATTGCTGCTGACATTATTGCTGAACCACTAACATATATTTTTAACTTGTCTCTTTCTCATAATGCAATTCCTGAAGTGTGGAAAATGGCATTTGTTCTTCCTCTCCTTAAAGGAGGTGATCCTTCAAGTTTAAACAATTTCTAAATTATGTGTCCTCGCTAAAGTTCTGGAAAAGCTTGTCAGTGAGCAGATAAAAGATTTCTTAAATTTGAATAGCACCATGGCCCAATATCAATCAGGGTTCAGGAAGCAGCATAGTACACTCACCGCTGCCACAAAAGTAGTGAATGACATCATTGAGGCCTTGGATGACAAAAAATACTGTGCGGCCTTATTCATCGACTTGTCAAAAGCCTTTGACACAGTCGATCATATCACGCTTCTGAATAAGCTCTTTTATATCGGCTTGTCAAGCCAGGCTGTTGGATGGTTTCAAAATTATTTGACAGCCAGAACTCAGCGTGTTTACACAGCTGGGTTCTATTCTTCATCCATTCTCGTGTCAAAGGGTGTTCTGCAAGGTTCGACATTAGGACCTTTGTTGTTCAGTATTTATGTTAATGATTTGTGTCAGGACATATCAAACAGTATGTACCACTTGTACGCTGATGACACAGTTCTATACTGTGCATCTCAATCATTAACAGATACCATTGATTTCTTACAGTCTGCTTTCAATGTGTTTCAGTCGCATTTAAATAATCTAAAAATGGTCTTAAATGCCAGTAAATCTAAGATGATGGTGTTCTCTGGTGGCAAAATTTTGTCTGCTAACCCTCAAAAAATCACTACAGCTCAAGGAGCAGAAATTAAATCTGTGACCTCATATAAGTATTTGGGCATTACTATTGACAATAATCTGTCATTTAAAGAGCACATTGACAGCCTTGTGTCTAAGTGCAAAGGAAAACTGGGATTCTTCTTTTCCGCTCAGGTTAGAGATTATTTAATCTCAAGCACATTCTTGCCTATACTTGATTATGGTGACACACTATTTATGAATGCAGCTGAAAAACATTTAAAGAGGCTGGATTCTGTTTATCACTGTGCGTTACGATTTATTACTGGATGTGGGTACGGTGTTCATCACTGTCGGCTGTATGCTGCTGCAAACCGTCCCTCCCTGTCGGCCGTAGACTGTCACACTGGCTACTCTTTGTCTACAAAACTGTTCTTGGGCTGCTTCCTGATTATTTGAGAACGTATTTAATTAGGTCTGATAAGTCGTATGGACTACGCTCACAGGATTTTATTACGATGTCTGTACCCCGAGTCAGAACAGAACTGGGGAAGAAAGCTTTTAAATACGCTGCACCCTTGTCATGGAACTTGTTCCAGAAGGACCTGAGGTTGTCAGAGCTGATCACTGTTGGGGAATTTAAAGCTCAACTATTGGACCGGGAAAGTGCTAATCTCAGACACTGTGATTGTTTCAACGTTTGATGCCTTGTTTTCAGGTCTGCTAGGTTTTTATACAATTGTATGAATGTATTTGTTGTTTTAATTGTTGTAACTTGTGTCTGTTGCTGCCATGCCAGGTCCCTCTTGAAAAAGAGATTGAAAAATCTCAATGAGGCTTTTATCTGGTTAAATAAAGGATATAATAATAAAAATATTCACAAAAGATTAGACAATTCTTGTAATTCTTGTGACAATTCTCCTTTTTAAAAAATCTTTTGTAGTTTTTGAATTATGGCAGTTTAAGTTTTTCCATTTTTTTAATCTTTTTAGATCTTCCACTGCATTTCCAGTGATGGAATGTTTGTTTCAGAGTGTAAACAATCTGCTAGAGTGGACGGCCCTTAAAATTAAAACATTTTTTTTTCTCTCCACAGACATCATTTATACATCAAAACATAGGTATTGTTGTCCTCTTTCTTTCAATGTAACCCTCGAAAATGAGAGACTGACTTTTCCTGCTAGAGCCCTCCAAATGACAGAAAGTCTGTCCTTTTTCCTGTATTTTGCAATGCAAAATCCGACCTTGTCTTTCAAAAGAGTTCAACATTTTCTCTTCTTAACTCGCTAGTATTTCTACAATTTTAGCCATAGAAACACAAATGTTACACCGATCTTTTCAGGAATGTCTTGCGGTTCCTACAATGTCAAGGACATTTCGTTGGGAGTTACCATTTTCCTATAAATTGCGGTTGTTACAGGCAATCGAGATTTTCAGTGATTCACATGGAATGTGCTTTTATCACTGACACAGAAAAGTGCAGGTGGTGCTGATCTGCAGCTGTCAATCATAATTAAGAGCTGATCTGCAGCTGTCAATCATAATTAAGAGCTGGAAGAGTGCAGGTGGTGCTGATCTGCAGCTGTCAATCATAATTAAGAGCTGATCTGCAGCTGTCAATCATAATTAAGAGCTGGAAGAGTGCAGGTGGTGCTGATCTGCAGCTGTCAATCATAATTAAGAGCTGGAAGAGTGCAGGTGGTGCTGATCTGCAGCTGTCAATCATAATTAAGAGCCGAGAAGAGGATGCTCTGCATTTCTATCCTGATTTGACCTTCTGGACAGTCAAACCTTGTTTCGAAATTGGAAAAAATTATTGATTTTAAATGCAAAAGCTTTCTTTTTTCTACAATGGCTTGCTTACATTGTTTTAATCTTTTGGTGCATTAGTTTTGTGCATTTTAGGTTATTTTAACACTATATTGAGCCAATAATACCTAAACTTATGCCTTTAAGGTGTTGAAACACTGCTAAAACTTTCTGAAAAACATCACTCAGTTTTGATTCTTCAAATGCTCAAATCTACATTGAACTCATTGCAATTATTTTTCTGACGTTTACTGTACATTTTACACATTTTAAGTACTTTCACATTCTTTTTGGGATTTCAACAGTTCTGCTATCAAAATGTTCAACTCTTTCTGATGATTTACGCTTTGACTTCTGTTTTTAAAAATTCTTTATACTTTTAAATGTTATACTTTACTTTAATATATTTTGGAAATTCTTTCAATTTTCAAATTTCAGTCTATTTTCCATTCTCCTACCTGAGTGACATTCAGCATATTGCTCCTGTGGTTGCCATACTTTACCTTTTCAGTGCATTCTGCTGAGACCTTTTGCTGAATTATACCGTGTTCAAAGATTATTCAGTTGTTCATATTCTTTTTAAATTTCATGTTCTTCAAATTATTTTGAGCAGATTTCATGCAATGTTCAACACAGTTTTCCCTACAATGTCGGGAAAAAAAAATGTCGGGCAAAAAAAAAAAAAATGCAATGCATGCAGGCGACACGGCAGCGCTTGAGAACTGATCAGCGCACATAGGTTTGTGTTATAATGAATTAATGTTGATTCTCTAGTGCTGCGCTGTTTGCCTGCAGTGCATTCTGCGCCACCTCTCTCTCTCTCTTTCACACACACACACACACACACACACAGTGATAACCTCTATGTCGATCACTCACATTTGACAGCTCACGTCTCGTCTCACTTCAATACAAGTTTTCCTCCGTTCGCTTTTATGTCGGTCCTAATTATTTATAGTCAGTAGAGATTCTGGTAAACTTTATTCGTAATAGACCAGGTGCTTTTGTTTTGACCAGACAGTGCGACCTCTCACTGCTGTTTTTTTTTTTTTTTTTTTTGGTTCACCAATTCATTAAAGTGACACACGCACACACTAATCAACATTATGTTTAACTTTGTCTTTAAAGGAAAAAAAAGAACATTAGGTATTTAAACTAACTAACTAACTAAATAAATAAAGACCAATGGGCGCACTGCCTGTCATCTGGACTCCAAGCTCACGTAGCTTCACTTGACAGCTGTCACTCTGAGGTGATTGATGACCAGTCCGCCCAGTCAAAAAGGTAACGCCTACTATGTAATTTACTGGTATGCAATTGATCAGTAGTAGAGTAAATGAGACATAGGGCCCTATCTTGCGCCAAACCTCCAAAACCTGCTATTAAGGGATATCAGGTATTGGGAGGGGCGTTCCCCCACAAAGAACGCAATCTTCCACCTCCAAAAACCCACGATCTTACCTGCGAAATCCACAATATAATGCATACATTATGCATGGGAGTGGTTAGGGCGTTCCATCTGTTCAACCAATCAGTACGTCAGTAGCCATTGCCTTTAAGAGCAGGTTGCAGTACCTGCAAACTGCTATGGAGCGTCTTTTCACCCAGATCAGAGCAGCTCTCATGGGCAGCTCCTCTGGGACTCTGCTGTAGAGCTTCCTCCTCTTTTTTCCTCCTCCTCCTCTGCACTGATATATACATAACTAGCTCTAACTAATGTGGAGCAAATGATTTAATCATTTCTTTTGTACTCCAAGAAGTTCCAACAAACTGCTCAGAAAAAAATAGAGCCAGTGAACTTCCAGGAAAGCATTTCTTAACTAGAAAAGCACTCAGAGAGCGCAGACCTCCGCCAAGCACAACAGTTCTCCCATACAGCGATTTACAGATTGTGATAAAATCCGCCTTCTGGATCAGATCCGGATCAGCCTCTGAAATTTTATAGAGGTTTTCAGTGTCAATACCTGAGTGAAATTTAATGAGCTGTGGGCATTAATTAACGGAGATGTTGAGAAACAAAATTTCCTGCCCCATTGAGCGCGTGTTATGGTCTCAAGCTGGGTTGTGAACCGCAACCTTCCACCTCTGGGGCTCCTGCGCACAACCCACTGCGCCACCTTCAATCCTCTACATAGACACTCAGATCCACCTCTGTTTCACCTTCCCATCCGACGAGCAGCCCAGGTGTGGCACTGCACACCTGTACCTATTCAGTCATCATTCAACCAGACTCGTCTCCAGATCTTCCCATAGAAACGCCTGATCCAGCCATTCCCAGTGCCACCTCCTTGCCTTCGTCATCCCCTGGATTGTTGGTTTGGCTGCCAACCCTCGAATCCTCCTTTTTTACATCTGAGAGAATTAAACTCTTAAAATTCCAGAACTCCCTTCCTGTCTCCATTGTGGTTGCTTTAGGGTTCAAGAAACAACTAAACAGCTCAATGTTATCGAAAATTTGAAAGTGATCCAGAATCCAGGAATTCTTCCGGATCACACCCAAAATAAAATCAGTTCTTCCTTTTCACATTTCTGACAACTCCTGAAAATGTCATCAAAATCCATCCATAACTTTTTGAGTTATCTTGAACATATCCCCTGCGCAAAGACGCACAGCTGCGCCAAGACGCATAGCCGCTGGAAGCGGTGCTTTTTTCACAACAGAGTTCTGTGATCTCCTCGTTTCCTCCACAGCAAACATCTGAATGAGATCATGTCACAGCGGTACAGAAATCATCTGCCCTTAAGAGAATAATAACGTATGAAAGTAATACAGTGATGCATAATCGAGAGGTAGAGCCGGTTGTGCAGTCCACATGTGACTGGGTGGACGCGCAATGACAGGATTTGGACGCGCTCTTTTACGCTGCCCCGTTTGCTCTTTTACGCACATGCCAGTTGCACTTTCCACAAACTCGGTATCTTGCGGTACTAGTGTCTCGCAGATTTTGGGTATTGGGTAATAGGTGGTCAGACCACCTGCTACCCAATACCCAAAATCTGCGAGATACCAGTACCGCAAGATACCGAATTCGTGGAAAGCGCAGGAGACACGCCCATTGCCGCGCCCACAATGTGCTTAAGGGAGACGGCAAAATGGGTAACAGGTTTTGGGAGGTGGAAGATTGCATTTCGGTTGGCAGAGGCTCCTAAATCTGAGATTTGCAGGTAATGGGTATTGGGTATTGGGTAGCAGGAGGTGCAAGATAGGGCCCATAGTCTTTTAGTTAAGAAACTGAGGTAGCCTACACTTTATAATGTTTTCCATCATCATGTTTGTGGGTTTGTTGTTAAGCAACTTCTTTCATATTTTGAGGGCAAAAATAATAATTGAACAATCTAATTAATTAAGTAATTTATCCTTTTTTTTGGTTCTCGGCTACCGATCTCGGCTTGAACTCCCCCCCCGGCCAAAGTTTTTTCCTGCAGGAAACCCTGTATATATACATATACATATATATATATATATATATACAGTTGTGTTCAAAATAATAGCAGTCTGTCCAAAAGTAAAGCCCAAAATCCTTATAATGGTTTTTATTTCCATGCATTGGGTACACTGCACATTATATTCTAAATCAAAACATGAAGAAAAGCAGAAATTCTTTACTCACTTTACAGAAAATAAAGAAAAATGAACATTGGGCTGTTCAAAAAAATAGCAGCGTCTCCATTTTACTTTACAAACTCAAATATTTACTGTATAAACTGAAAAATATCCAGGATTCAGCATTCCTATGAATCACTAAATTAATATTTAGTTGTATAGCCACTGTTTCTGAGAACCGCTTCACATCTGTGTTGCATGGAGTCGACCAACTTCTGGCATCTGTGAACAGGTATTCCAGCCCAGGATGATTTGACAACATTCCATAATTCCTCTGCATTTCTTGGTTTTGCCCCAGCATTTTTAATGTCACCCCACAAGTTTTCTATCGGATTAAGGTCCAGGGATTGGGCTGGCCACTCCAAACTCGCCAAACTCGGTATCTTGCGGTACCAGTATCTCGCAGATTTAGAATAGAGGGTAGTGGGTGGTCAGACCACCTGCTACCCTCTATCCTGACCCTGCAATCGTAAGATACCTAATTTGTGGAAAGCGCAAGAGACACGCCCATTGCCGCGCCTACAATGGGAGTAAGGGAGTCGGCATAATGGGTGGCAGCTTTAGGGAGCGGAAGATTGCATTAGTGGTTGGCAGAGGTTCCTAAATCAGCAATTTGCAGGTAGTGGGTAGTAGGTAGTGGGTAGCAGGAGGTGTAAGATCAGGCCCACAGTGTGTAATACTAGGAGTGACGAGATCCTGTGCCACATATTAAGTGCCACTCATCCAAGGCTCAATGGGGGGCAGTGACATCTGTGTATCACAACAGACTGCCGGACATCTGTGACAACCGCAAGTTACATGTCTGTGACCTGCCACTATCTTCAGGATTTTATTATGACCTCCCATCTCCTGGACTGTTTTGACTTGACAAACAGACACACCTCTGCTCACCTGGCAAGTGAACTGAAGAGAGCGTCAACTGAATGGGGTGTCAGTGACAAAATTGTAGCTTGTGTCACAGACATTGCCAGCAACATTGTGGCAGTACTAAGAGACCACCTGTACTGGGACCACATGCCATGCTTTGCCCACATGTTGAACCTCATTGTTAGAGCTGCACTTAAGAGAGGTTCAGGGCAAAATTAAAAAAATAAAAGGTGTGGTTGAGTATTTCCACAGAAGTACAGTTGCTTCAGACAAGCTGAAGGTCACACAACAACAGATGTACCAGAAGAAACTGCATTTGAAGCAGGATGTGATTGCAAGGTGGAATTCAACATTCTACATGTTGAAAAGGTTAATAGAGGTGAAAGATCCAGTCATCTCCACCCTGGCACTTATCAGTGCACTGCTATCCACACTGTCCACCGAGAAATGGGAAATTGTGAAAGAAACAGTGGACATTCTCAAGCCTTTTGAAGAAGTCACTGTTGAAATGAGCGCTGAGAGGTATGTAGATAAAGTTATCAATGTTTATAATAAATTAGAATAACTTTTATTGTACAGTATTTAAAACTCTGTCTGAGCTGATGCCCCTCTAGGGTCTACAAGCTTGTAATTCCTAATGACAACTTGCAGGCAGGTCCTAAACTGCTTGATACAGCCTTCTTGTGTAACTTTTTTTTAATTGTGCAATATTGTTGTTGTTGGTTTGAACGGGTTTTATTTAACTTTATTTAAATTCAACTTTTGCTATTTAACTGTATTCATGTCCCTTAGATGTGTATAGTGTTATTGTGTATATAATGTGTGAAGTGTGTTTGTTAATAAATACTTTTGAAAATTAAATCAACATATAGATTTTGTTATAATCTACCATACAATAATAAAATAATAATAAAAAGAAGAAGATTATGAAAAAAAAACAATAATGAGGACTAGGGATGCACGATAACTGTTTTTTAAAACTGATACCAATAACCGATAACTTTCAGCTCCTAATGGCCGATACTGATAGCGATAACACACACATATACCTAAGATCATTATATCAATACTATGAACAAAATCAAAAAAGTTTTGACTTTTTATATGAACAGATATTTATTTTTTCCAATGAAAAACTATTGTCAAGCCTCTCAAACATTTTCTTAAAGCTATCAAACAAACATATTTGTTATCCCACATCAACTTAAATAAGGTTCATTACTGACTGATATAAAAAAAAATAAAGGCTCCTTGAACTGATGGAAATACATGCATCAAAATTACTAAGATTACTAAGAAGAAAAAGATTAACATTTCAAGGATTTTGGCTTGTGGTTGCATTTAGATAATACCTTTAATTAAAGTAAATGAGGTTCAGTAGTTTTTATTTTTAATCTCATGGAAGCTTTAGATGAGAGGAATGACGGAGAGCAGAGGGAGGGGAGGAGAGACTCCTGCTGGCTTGTGCATGTTAGCATTAGCTTCCGTTAGCTCACGTTAGCGCGATTTCAAAACTCCATGGAAGCGATTGTTATGTTGTAGGTGGCCGATCGGGTTTTACGTATTAAAGCTTGTGCTTCCCTCCTCGAAGAATTCGCTCGGAGGATTCATCACAAATAACCACCAAACTATCTTCTTCTGAAACTTAAAATAAGTTCTGCGTCACCATGTTTGTTGTGATCAGCACAATGCATGCTGCATTCAAGGTGTAACTTAAATTCCGACGTTTCCTTGTTTGCTAGTCGTTGTCTCAGCCTTTTCTATTTTTTCTTTTTTTTATGTGTAACATGTGGGAGAATACTGCAAATATCAATTCAAGTCCGCAACTACTAAAATTATGACTGAGTTAACAAGTTGTTTTCTGGCATGAGGGGGTATTCTTGATTTTCCTTATTGAGTAATCGTTTTTCTGATTATGCCGATGTTACTTGAACATAACATTTACTGCCAGTCATTCAAGGCTTAGAGGGAGCGAGGCACTGCTGTGTTGACAAATATATATGTTATCGGGGCTATTCATCGTGATATCGGACCTATCGGGATGACGTCATAATTTCCTGTTATCGGCCCGATTGATCTGATAGTTATCGTGCACCCCTAATGAGGACACAATTAATGCACCAATGTAATATTTTAAGGAACTTATTTTTATTTTTGTCTTACTCAATTGTGTAACTAACCACCCGTTTCGAATGCTATCAGTCCATTCAAAGGGAGTTTGTCACGCGTAATCAGAGCCTTGAATGGTGCGAGTAGCTGGTACTGTCTACCCGGTAGGTGTTTGTCATTAATCTGTGGGTTGATAATGGCTTTTCTATGGGTATATCCCAGTTACTGCTATTGAAAACGAAACTTAAGCTCAGTAGGTGTTTTGTCACCATTCTGTGGCTGGAAAATGCATTTAAAACAAATGCGGTAGGCCCCATTGATTCATCATACCAGTCACGTGACCATTGCCTGCATTATATCGTATTAGGGATGGGTATAATTAATCGGTTAATCGATGATTGATCATTAAGAATTTGGTCGAAGAAATTAATTTTTGTCGATGAACCGAACTTTTTTTTTTTTTTTTTTTTAAACAATCCGAATGCAGGTTATCAGTGCACGTCCTAAAACAATGCGATGCATTTTGCTGTGCCACCGATAGAAATTTGGCAGCAGGGGGCAACATTTCACCATCACCCTACCCTGGCTTGGCTCAGTTGTTACATGCGAGCTTCTGTCATCGCCTAATCATGAAGCGGTCGCGGCGAAGTGTGGCGTGGGACCATTTTCGCTTATAAAATGAGCAAGTGTACTGTAATCACTGCAATGCTAATTACAAATACAATTAATCGACAACGACAATGATGTATCACTTGAACAGCGCGCATCCAAGCCTTGTAAAGGACGGTGGAGGCGGCTCATCTCTATCTCAGCCTAGCCTAGCCTAGCCTAGCCTCAACTCGGTGTTAGCACGGACCAGAAGGAGCTGCAGCGCACATCGAGCACACAACAAGCGCATCTTTTTAAGAAACAAAAAGCCTGTAATACTGGCACCTTGATATAAATTGTCATTGTTAAGTAGTCTCCTCGATATCTCTAATTTTATTATTGTTGTTTTTTTAAAGAAAAGAAACAGGAAATGTCACGTTATTCTCGACCACGAACATCCGGGCCACTGAACACATCTGCGCATGCGCAGGCCATAGCAACCAGGCCAAAGGGGAAAACAAACGTCACGCCGATATTGAGAATATTTGTGATAGTTTTCAATATAAAAATGTTAATGATTAATCAATTATTAATCATTAATTCTCCCGACAATCGACGAATAAATCTCGACCAAATGCCCATCCCTATATCGTTTTATTATTTATTGTTATTGATGCGCACGCAGATTAGCGTGGCTCCCTGTCTGTTTTGGTTCGTTTTCTCTTTTTTTTTGGTTTTTTATCCCTTTGCGTTCATTTTTGGTTCGTTTTCGATTTTTTTTTCTTGGTTTTTCATCTCAAAAAAACCCCCCCCCCCCCCCCCCCCCCCCCCAAAAAAAAAAAAAAAAATCAAGGGCGGTGTTGCTGTGTTGAGCGGCGATCTTTGGGAGATGAGACCCACTGTAGTCGACCGGAGCCCCGCCACCTCCCGCATCCGCCCCGCAGCGTGCCGGTGGGGCAGCCGCTGTCGCTGCTGCTTTTGTGCCCGCTGGTGGACCACCTGGCACACACACCCGGGGCGGCCCCCGATCTGAGCCACGTCAAGAACCGGGATCGGGTCGCTGGCCACACGAACCCCGACCGGCTGGACGCGGCGCTGGGGGGCTGTGGTCGTAATTCTCTTTGGATCTTCTTTGTTTTGTTGATGCTTTTGTGTTTTTAATTTGAAGCGCTTTGTGTCCGGTCTGAGAATATGCGCCACACAAATAAAACATAACTTACTTACTTACTACTACTATGGAGTTTTGGAGGTTTATTGAAGCAGAGGAAAGGGGAGTATTGTTTATGAACGCACTTTTAAAATATTTATCTGACACAACTTCAGTTTGATTAAGATTAAATTAAATAAAACCCCAGCGATGAGATAAACTCAGATATAAACATACATGCCGGACACGTAACAGGTTGGTACAAACCAGTCTATGGTACAAACAAATGAAGTTAAATAGTTTGATGTATTTATAGTTAAATGCCAGAATGTGTATCCAAGAGATGTTTAGGATGCATCCGTCAGCGGGCTGTTCTGTGGCTACTTTGGTTGGATTCTCGATATCGGCGTGACGTTTGTTTTCCCCTTTGGCCTGGTTGCTATGGCCCGCGCATGCTCAGATGTGTTCAGTGGCCCGGATGTTCGTGGTTGAGAATGCCTCTTTCTTGTTACCATCCAGTGTATAACTAATTTGTAAATATTTATTAATACACTGACAAAATGCCTTATTTATGCTTGGTAATGGGTAATACTAGAATTTAACACCACCACATAACGCCATATTTATGTTTCTCTGTTTTGCGTTCCTACACTAAGCATGAAAAATATTTCTCTGATCATGTGTATTAAAAACTAATATTCGAGTTGTTGTTCTCGAATTTCATACGTCCGCTGAGGGCAGAACTTCACTTGACAGTTGTCTGTAAGAAAGAGAGAGAGATTATCTCACTACCCTTGCATACCTCACATCAGTGGGCTAAAAATATTATTAGATTATTGTCATTTTAATTTGTGTAATCAAAACAGAAACACCTAAATTAAGCTTTATTTTCCCTTCTTTTAAGGACCAATATGGCTAAAAAAGGTAAGATCTCTGGTATTATGTGTGTAGTGTAGCCTATATCCTGTGATGTCTTGAAAGTGTAATGGTTAATGTTTAAAAATGTAATGGTTAATGTTTATTATTGCCCATAGGACATCATTCTAGTGGTTAGGGTACCATAGCCAGCTGCCCAGCATGTATTCAAGCATATAAAGTGTCTAAATTAAGTTCCCAATGTGTCATGACATATTAGCTTTGTTAGGTTACTTTGTCACTTTATTTTTGTTCTGCAATGCCGTTAACACTGTGTGTGTGTGTGTGCATGCGTGCGTGCCCCTCTGCTCTCCTGATTATTCCATAGGCAGTAGAACATCAATTTCTGCAGAGCAGAGGGAGGTCTTGGAGGCCCTTTACAAACAAGGGCTGTCAAGCACCTCCTCGTCCAAAGATGAGCTGCTACAGGAAGCAGCTCGGAGGACAGGGTTGTCAATCGTAGTGATAAAAGTAAGTTTCCTATCAGGTAACTCTAGATAACATAACATTATTGTATCTAAATTGTGCATACCGAACCTCTCTTTTTCCTTTTGACTTTTTCCATTTGATCCCATCCTCTAGCGCCTCATTTGTCCTTTTAGCACAGCCAAAAATCTCAATAATGTTTTTCCTCTAGACCTCTGGCTATTTTATTTTTATATTTTCATTGTTATAATAATTTTAGTATTTTACAGAATTGGCATTAGTATAATAGAGCATGTAGTAGTGATAATAATACTAGTCCTACTCCTTGATTCAATTTTCAATTCAATACAGCTCTTTTTACAAGAATAAACATATGTTTACTTTCCTGACTTACTGTTGGAGAGGTTACATCACTGTGTAAACAGGACTATGTCACTACTTATATATATATATATATATATATATATATATATGGATGTGTGTGTGTTCGTGCGTGTGTGTATAGAATAATGAAAAGTAAAAAAGAAAGAAAGAGGAGATAATGGGGTTTTAAAAGTCAATTAAAATAAATACAGGCCTGGCAGTCCCCTAACTGGTTTCACCACCATCTTTTCCACACTCTTGATTTTTTAGGAATATTGACCGTAAATATACTAATTGAAATCATCACGTTCTTTCAATTAACTGTGTAAGCTCTGTGTCACCTGTGGTGCATTTTGATTTTAAATGGTAATCACTCATTATGACTTGCATTAATTACGTTTTGTGTCATTTCAGACCTGGATCGGGAACCATAGAAGAGGGCAAAGACCCCCCTTATTAAAGGCCCCCCGGCAGCGAAAGCACAAGATGCTTTACACAAAAGGCACCTCAGGGTATAATGTCTTTGTAGGAGAAGAAATAAGGGCTGGTGAGCGCCTTTTAACTATAGTATGTGTACAGTAGCATAGCATAAACCATTCTGCATTATTGTTAACCTTTTTAGGGATTAGTTTTAACAATTGAGTAATAAAGCTTTTGTCTTCATTTCATAAAGTTTTAATTGAATTGATAAAGTAAGCTTGTTTAATTGTTATTAATTGCTAGTATTAGAATATATATTGCACTGTTCTTTGTTGAAAATTGAAGATGCACAGCTTGCAGTATCAGTAATGTGATCTAGATATACTAAATAAATTGGGTAAATACAAACAGAATATTACACACGTGGACAAAATTGTTGGTACCCCTCAGTTAAAGAAGGAAAAACCCACAATTCTCACTGAAATCACTTGAAACTTACAAAAGTAACAATAAATAAAAATTTATTGAAAATTAAATAATCAAAATCAGCCATCACTTTTGAATTGTTGATTAACATAATTATTTAAAAAAACAAACTAATGAAACAGGCCTGGACAAAAATGATGGTACCTCTATAAAAGATTGAAAACTATTTGACCAGAGTGACATGATTAACTCAGGTGTGTCCTTTAATTGACACCACAGGTGTTTCCAAACTCATAATCAGTCAGTCTGCCTATTTAAAGGCAGACAAGTAGTCACTTTGCTGTTTGGTGAAAAGGTGTGTACCACACTGAACATGGACAACAGAAAGCGAAGGAGAGAATTGTCCCAGGACATCCGAAAAAAAATTATAGACAAACATCTTAAAGGTAAAGGCTATAAGACCATCTCTAAACAGCTTGAAGTTCCTGTGACAACAGTGGCTCATATTATTCAGAAGTTCAAGACCCACGGGACAGTAGCCAACCTCCCTGGACGTGGCCGCAAGAGGAAAATTGATCAAAAATTGAAGAGACGGATCATTCGAATTGTATCCAAAGAGCCCAGAACAACCTCCAAAGAAATTAAAGGTGAACTCCAAGGCCAAGGTACATCAGTGTCAGATCGCACAATTCGTCGTTGTTTGAGCCAAAGTGGACTTCATGGGAGACGACCAAGGAGCACACCACTGCTGAAAAAAAATCATAAAAAAGCGAGACTGGAATTTGCAAAAATGCATGTTGACAAGCCACAAAGCTTCTGGGACAATGTCCTTTTGACAGATGAGACCAAACTGGAGCTTTTTGGTAAGGCACATCAACTCTATGTTCATAGACTCAAAAACCAAGCATACGAAGAAAAGAACACTGTCCCTACGGTGAAACATGGAGGAGGCTCAGTAATGTTTTGGGGCTGCTTTGTTGCATCTGACAAAGGGTGTCTTGAATGTGTGCAAGGTAAAATGAAATCTGAAGACTATCAAGGCATTCTGGAGAGAAATGTGCTGCCTAGTGTCAGAAAGCTTGGTCTCAGTCGCAGGTCATGGGTCTTCCAACAGGACAACGATCCAAAACACACAGCCAAAAACACCCAAGAATGGCTGAGAGAAAAGCGTTGGACTATTCTAAAGTGGCCTTCCATGAGCCCAGATCTGAATCCCATTGAACATCTGTGGAAGGAGCTGAAACATGCCATTTGGAGAAGACACCCATCAAACCTGAGACAACTGGAGCAGTTTGCTCATGAGGAGTGGGCCAAAATACCTGTTGACAGCTGCAGAACGCTCATTGACAAATACAGAAATCGTTTAATTGCAGTGATTGCCTCAAAAGGTTGTGCAACAAAATATTAAGTTATGGGTACCATCATTTTTGTCCAGCCCAATTTCATTAGTTTGTTTTTTTTAATAATTATGTTAATCAACAATTCAAAAGTAATGGCTGATTTTGATTATTTAATTTTCAATAAATTTTTATTTATTGTTACGTTTTGTAAGTTTCCAGTGATTTCAGTGAGAATTGTGGGTTTTTCCTTCTTTAACTGAGGGGTACCAACAATTTTGTCCACGTGTGTATATTAGAATGTAATATATTGCTGCAGAATATTCTCAATACAGCCTTTTAGTTTGCCACACTGACAAATAAATAATATAAATAAATAACATAATAAATTGCAGCTATTGCAGCTCATAAAGCAGACCTCCAAGCTCACAACGGTCGCACCCACGACACGGCTGTTAGTTTCTATGTCAGTTGTTCTCGGCTTCGCAATACCATATTGGGGTTAATTATACTCTTTCTCTTTTCTTTTTTCCATTTTATTCATGGTGGCCTTGTGTACTTATTATGAATTAAAAATTACAAATGTGAGCTTTCTCTTTCAAGGTGGTCAGTGTTCTTCAGAGATGGAAACATCAACTGTTGCTGGGGTGGCAGCTGTGTATGGTCAGTATAGAGTACTCTGATAACAAAATGCATCCTCAATTTTCATTTGCCTTGGGGTCTTATTTATGAATGAGAGAAAAAGGGAAGATGGAGAGGGAAATCAGTCGGAGAATCGGAGCATCAGGGGCAGTATCATTTATCTCAGCGTGCGCCAGCGTGAGCGGCAGCATATCCAGTAGCTCCGTCCGTGTCGTACTCGTCTGATGTTATTCGTCTGTTTTGGCTCTGTGCCAACACTACTTTTATAGTTCTTATAGTATAGTTTTTATAGTACACTTTCAGTGTATTTACTTATGTATCCTATGAATACTTTTTCGTGCTTTCGTGGAAATAGCAGCGGAAAACTTCCTTATTCAAGGGAGACGCTGCTCTCACTCAGGACAAGGGGACCAGCCGGCGTCGTCCATCCGATACCAGTGGAGCTGAGGCGGAGGTACAGAGGCTGTCGAGCAGGGGCTATGCTTAAAGCTAGGCTAGCGGCTAAGCGATGGAAGCACAAGCCCTCGGTTCCGGTGATAGTGATGGGGAACATAAACTGTCTAACCAACAAGACAGACGAGCTGGCTGCTCTTGTGAGGAATAACCGGACATTTAGAGAGTGCAGTTTAATGTGCCTCACAGAAACCTGGCTGACTCAAAACATCCCGGATGCTAACGTGGATCTACCGGGCTTCACGACAGTGAGAGCGGACAGAGACACGAAACGCAGCGGCAAACGGAAAGGAGGAGGACTCGCGCTGTTTAACAACAACAGATGGTGCCATCATGGACATGTTACTGTGAAAGAGGCAACATGCAGCAAAGACATCGAACTGCTGGCGGTGGGTCTCCGTCCTTACTACATGCCCAGGGAGTTTTCCCACGTGATCGTTGTTTGTGTGTACATACCCCCGTGTGCACACGCAGAGACGGCGTGTGACGTCATCCACTCTAACATCGCGAGATTACAAACGCTGCACCCGGATGCTTTCATTGCCATCTCAGGGGACTTTAACCATGTTACATTGAACTCCACACTACCGGACTTTCACCAGTTTGTAAGCTGTCCCACCAGGAAGAACAGGACAATAGACCTCCTGTATGCAAACGTGAAGGACGCCTACACTGCCACACCCTTACCACCTCTGGGCAAGGCTGATCACAACCTGGTCCTATTAAAGCCACAGTACAAGACTAAGATCCAGAGACAACCGATAACCACTCACACCTTCAGAAAGTGGTCTCCTGAGGCAGAGGAGGCGCTCAGAGACTGTTTTGAGACCACCGACTGGAGTGCCCTGCAAGAGACTCATGGTGATGACATTGAGGGGGTCACACACTGCACAACTGACTACATGAACTTCTGTATGGACGTTGTGGTTCCCACTAAAACTGTGCGCTGCTTCCCGAACAACAAGCCCTGGATCACCAGCGATGTCAAGGAGATCCTTAACAGGAAGAAAAGGGCATTCAAGGAGGGAGACCAGGCAGAGTTGAGGCGCGTGCAGGGGGAACTCAAGGTCAGACTGCGAGAGGCAAAGGAGAAGTACAGAAGGAAAGTAGAGCAGAAGCTGCAGCAGAACAACATGAGGGAAGTCTGGGAGGGCATGAAAACCATCACAGGCTGCAAAAAGAAAAATAACAATGCAGAAGACGGGGACCCTGAGAGAGCAAACCAGCTCAACTTGTTTTTTAACAGGTTCGACAGCCCCGTCGCTGCAGCCAGTGCCTGTCCCCCCAGCACCCCTCTACACCCCCCCCCCCTCACTGCCCCCAACACCTCCACCAGAACAGACACAACCTCCAATGAAAATCCATCCACCCTCCCCCCCACCATTACCAGAGACCAGGTTACAAAGGAGCTGAAGAGACTACGCCGCAGGAAGGCAGCAGGCCCGGACAGGGTGTGTCCCAGGATGCTAAAGGCCTGCTCTGCTGAGCTGGGGGAGCCACTTCAGCACATCTTCAACATGAGCCTGCAGCTTGGGAAGGTTCCTGTGCTCTGGAAAACCTTGTGCCTCACCCCGGTCCCCAAGAAAAAAACCCCCAGGGAGCCAAGCGACTTCAGACCAATCGCTCTGACATCACACGTCATGAAGACCTTTGAACGGCTGCTGCTCCAACACCTCAGACCCCAGGTCCAACACGCACAGGATCCCCTGCAGTTTGTGTACCAGGAAAAGGTGGGCGTGGATGACGCCATCCTCTATCTCCTACACAGGGCTTACTCTCATCTGGACAAAGGGAGCAGCGTGATGAGAATAATGTTCTTTGATTTCTCAAGCGCCTTCGACACCATCCATCCCCCCCGACTGAGAGACAAACTGACCGAGATGAGGGTGGACTCGTACCTGGTGAGGTGGATCACGGACTACCTCACAGAGAGACCACAGTACGTCAGACTGAAGGACTGCACATCTGACACTGTGGTCAGCAGCACCGGAGCACCACAGGGGACTGTGCTCTCCCCCGTCCTGTTCACCCTGTACACCTCTGACTTCCAGTATAACTCTGAGCTCTGCCACATGCAGAAATACTCGGACGACACTGCGATAGTTGCTTGTGTCAGGGATGGACAGGAGGAGGAGTACAGGAGCCTGATAGAGGACTTTGTGACATGGTGCAGTGACAACCATCTGCAGCTAAACACCTCCAAGACCAAGGAGATGGTGGTGGACTTCCGAAGGAACAAACCACATCCAGAACCTGTTTCCATCGGGGGGGTCGACGTGGAGGTGGTCAGGACCTACGGGTATCTGGGGCTGCAGCTGGATGACAAGCTGGACTGGTCACCTAACATGGACACTACCTGCAGGAAGGGACAGAGTCGCCTGTACTTCCTGCGAAGGCTGGGGTCCTTCAACATCTGCAAAAAGCTGCTGCAGATGTTCTACCGGTCTGTGGTGTCCAGCGTCCTCTTCTACGCAGTGGTGTGCTGGGGAGGAAACTGCAAGAAGAGGGATGCAGCACGCCTGGACAGACTGGTGAGGAGGACCGGCTCTGTGGTGGGTACAGAGCTGGACTCACTGGTGACAGTGGCAGAGAGGAGGTCCCTGGACAAAATGCTCTCCATCATGAACAATACACACCACCCTCTGCACAGCACCTTCACCGGGCAGAAGAGCATGTTCAGTGACAGACTGCTGTCACAGTCGTGCTCCACGGACAGACTCAAGAACTCTTTTGTCCCTCTGGCCATAAGACTGTACAACACCTCACTGTCACGGCAGGGAAGAAGCACAGAGTGAACCCTGGACTCACTTTTTCACTTTTTCACCCTAACTAGGTCAAGTTTCACTCACAATACTTAATGCTAATTCTTGCTAATCTGCTCCTCGATAGTTGGGTACTTAAATGGCAATCACCCTAATTCACTCCTGGTTTTACCTTATTGTTTCGAACACATTAATGCTAATCACTGCTCCTTTGTCTTGTGCTGCTAAATCTTGTTTGGGGGAGTATTGTATAGAGAGGGGAGGGGGGGAAAGTGGGTGTGTATTGTGACCAATGTCTTGTGTCCCGTCTGTAAACTGCTACTGGATGCCCTGAATTTCCTTCAGGATCAATAAAGTATCTATCTATCTATCTATCTATCTATCTATCTATCTATTGCAGTCACTGAATCGCACTGTCAATGGCTCAACACAAAAGATAGTTGAGCGAGAAGGCAAAGCTCTCAGTCTACCGAGCAATCTTTGTACCTACTCTCATCTATGGTCATGAGGGTATGAATCATGACCGAAAGCATAAGGTTGCGGGTACAAGCGGCGGTAATGAGTGTTCTAAGAAGGGTGGCTGGTATCTCTCTTAAAGATAGGGTGAGAAGTTCAGTTACCCGAGAGAGACTTGGAGTAGAATCACTTCTCCTAAGCTTGGAAAGGAGCCACCTTTGGTGGATCGGGCATCTAGAACGAGTGGACATACTTTGTCAGTTCAGCTGAAGCAAACCATGTTGCTTTCACTGTTAAGTGTTGGGAACCATGGCCTTTTTATCTACGATGCCCACGAGTGGGGTTACAACGCCACCTGCTGTAAAATGAACGAAATGAACAAATTTACTTTAAAAAAAGATTTGTTCAATTTACTGTCTGGGAGTAAAAGATCTGAGTCAGTAAAAAGAGTCGAACTTCACTCTGTGACTCAGAACACATTCGTGAACTGTTTTTAATCAAAGCCACCTCAGGTTGACAGTGTGTTTCATGCATTCTCTACACTCACAAACTTTTATCAGTCTAAAATACAGTTTTGTCTTCAGGACATGACACTTCAGTTTGACTATCTGACCAGAACAAAATGTGATGTCCCAATAACAGATATTATTGCAATAATTGGAATTCAGCTGATACACAGTTCGACTGTCTGGAAATAGGAAGTACACTATGATGTAGATGTAAGGCAGTTGTCTAAATAGGTCAGCAGGTGGCACCATTGTGCTGAATATGCTCTGGTTTTAGCTGAACTCTCTAATTTGTCCCTCACCAGACACATTATTTTGATGGGGGGGGGGGGGGGGGGGGGGGGGGGGGGGGTTGTTTTGTTATTTTTAACTCCACACCAGTGCAATTTCGTTCAGTGTCCATTTATGATTTGTAAGGTCAGCACCACAGATCCCTCTCTCTGCATCATGGTCAAATATCTTGACCATAAACATTTATTACAATGTTTATTCTAAATTATATGTTTATTGAGATGTTTGTTTATCATTGGACAAAGTTTTGGGAGTTTGAGACTTTGTTTTATATGAGTATGTTAGCTATAATTTTGGATAGCCTTCTCTTTATTATTTTATTGTCTGTACTTCACAGGCTCTATTTGCTATTTAACTGTCTGCACACTTATTCTTTGTCTTGAGTCTGGGACCTTGCTGAATCATTGTAATGGTGCAGCACTTGATTTTTTTCTTATTTAATTGCATCTAAAAATTACGTTTATATGAGTTATCTTGACTGAGTGTTTGTGGTTTGCAAGGTGGAGCTGGCAGCATCAACACTGAATAAACAGCGTGGTCTGAACAACAACCTTGACCACCGTGTGTCCGACTCTTGCCTCACTTTGCATCCCAACAACCCTTAACACAACACAGAGTCCTCAGGTGTAGAGGTGCAGTCCTACATGTAACATGAACATAAACCCTGCTGAGTACAGTCAACATGAAACCAACTGTTTTATGTACAAAATTAACTTCACATCCACCAAACCCAATCAGTCATAAATATTGGACATCCATTTAACCCTGCTGTAAAAGTGTCTGAAAAGGAGCTGATGTGATGCTTTTATCTCATCCAATCAAGCACTGAACAAAACATTAAACAGCACAGAAATAGCTTTGATAACTTATTAAAACATGTTGAATGAGTGTATTTTCATGCTGGTGTGTTTCTGTTAGATACATGACTCCTAGTGAGAAGGAAATTACTGACACGCTTGCTAAAGCCTGTTGCTCTCAGGTTTAAAAGCTGCATATTTGGTTCAACTAACAGATTTGTTCTGGTTAGTCAACCAAGTTACTGGGAATTTCTTTGGAAGCTTAAAACTTTTTTTAAAGGCCTCATTCCATCATATTTTCAATAATTTTGCAGGGGTCTTTAGTCTGAAATAATGCCCTGAGAGTTGATTTCAACAAAAAATTATGCTGCGGTTGTCTTGTTTCAAGCTGTTTTAGATAGGTGAAAACGAGGGCGGGGATACTACGGAGAGGATTCTTATGGTAGGGCCCTATGAAATCCGTTTTATTTTTTCTCAAATTCTGTTTTAATTTTTTTCATTTTCGTTGTTTTTCGGTTTTTAATTTTTGAGAATTCCGTTTTTAAGCATTTTATGCTAATTTAACCCCAAAAGAGTATATAAAGTAATGAAATATAGACAATTTATGCAATTATAACTGTAAACTTTAATGTTTTTATACTTTTAAACATATTGTGTCCAACAAAACATTGTTTTTTTTTTTTACAAAAAAAATCTAGTTTTTTCTATGTAATAAATAAGAAAAAAAATAATTCAAATAGGTAAAATCTATTTAAAGTGCAAAAAGAAAAATTGCAACAGCAGTAAACTAATCATTTTAGTTTGTTTGATTTATTCTGTTATTAGACAGTTTGTCATAACGTACATGATATTTTTCAGGTATGTCATGACAAACTGTGTCTGATAACAGAAAAAACTATATTTACTACAGCTGATGTAGATGCTATGAAATCCAAAGCAGTGAACACTGAACACTGGTTGTGTGTATGAGTGTGTGCCCGGGTGTTTTTTTTTTCTTTAGGTGTTCCATCTATTACAGACAGCCGTTTAAATAAATAATTATCAGCCTCTTTGTGTTTAGCACGTTGAGTGATTCTCGCCTTTTTACGTTTGTGCTTTTCACTTATTCATTGATCCTCGTTGGAAGACCACGGGGCAGACCAGGACCCGCTGGAGAGATGATATCTCTCAGCTGGTCTGGTGGAAGCGGCCGGGGGCAGGGAGGTCTGGGTCTCAGCAGCTGCTGCCCCCGCGAGCCGACTACGGACCAAGCGGAAGCTAATGGATGGATGGAACTCATCCTTGCACGTATATTTTTGTGTCCATTCAATCGCGTGCTGGCAAAACTTGCAGAATTTCGAATCGCCAGACACATAATAATTTTGGATAAACTGCTCTGCTCTGTACCTGAGAGTAAACCGCTAGTTCCTTTGCTTCTTCACTGGTTTCTCGGTTGCCGCTTCGACGTGTTTTTTTTTTTCTATGATGAGGAAAGCGGGGGCAGAGAAGCTAGAGTGTCCTCACCTTTTCGTGAACCCTCTTGGAACATTTTCTCAAAAGAAAAGTTCCTTTTAGTCCGGGAGAAAAAAAAAGAAAAAATTTTTACGCAAATTGCCGTTCAGTTCTGTTATATTCCGAATTTAAAGTGAATTCCGTTTTTAATCTCCAATTCCGCGATTCCGTCCGCGATTCCGTGATCGCGGATTCCATAGGGCTCTATTATGGATATTAATGATATGCAAACGTCTCACCTCTGATTGGCTAACAGAACTCTGTTGCTCCCTCTAGTGGGTTCTTCTCCAGTTGGTTTTCCTCAACTTAAATAGAGATAACGGGCAATAAAACACACAAGTAAAGTTGCAATATACTTCGCTGGTGGTGTTCTGAAAATAAATTCCAACCATTTCTTCCATAGATCATCTTTCTTAGGCAAGACATGCAATGTAGATTTGATACTGTTGTAAACAGTACAGCCACAAACTTTCTCTGCAATGTTTTTTAATTGTTAGCTCCTCTTTATTCACTTGTTAGCGACCTACAGCCTGCAGCCTGCAATGTTTTTCCAGGGCTTTTCCGATCCAACGTCTTTTCTAATCTGCTCATTTTTCCAGCTGTTTTCTGTCACAGGCTGATACAGACTACAGGTAGAAGAACATTTTGAAGTTGAGCATGCGAGTGCAACTTGAACTGACCTATAATAATAAAAGAAAAGTATTAAACTGTTTGCTGTGGAAGGAGACCTTCCAGGACGGCATTAGAGCGCCAGGCATTAGACATTCTGTTAAAGCTTACTGTCTGTTATTGTAAAATTGTCTTTTCTTACATCGATTGCTGAGGTGTAAGGTATGACCTGTTTTGCATGCAAATGGAGAATAAATTTACTGAAAATCAAGCCATTGCTAAGTCTTATTATTTAAGGTTAAAATTTTGATCTTAAATAACAAGACTTAGCAAATCTGTAGACTTTTAGAGACTAGAACAAAGACGATAATTTTTCCACAACCATCAGCTGTCCTTATTCAATTCTTTCCGTCTGATTATGGCTTCTCTGGTGTGTGGCGCCACCTCTACCCAAACAGGAGAGAGTCATAGTTTTTTTCCTCATGTGCACCACACCTTTTCCAGGATTGACCATTTTCTCATTGATAATCTAATTGATAATTGATAATCTGTGTGTATGAAAGTATTGTGATATCAGATCATGCACCTGTTATATCACCCATCCTGGCCTCCCTCCCATCAAAAGACATTGGTGTTTTAATCCAACCCTGTTGTCAGATAATGTTTTTTTTTTTTTTTTTTTTTTTTTTTTAACATACAAATAGCACACCTGAAACCTCTAGTTTGATTGTTTGAGGTCCTTTAAAAGCTTATCTCAGGGGGCAGATCAGCACCTATACTGCAAACATGAAAAAGAAGGCCCGTAAAGAACAACTAGAGCTAGATAATCAAATCAACGTACTCCCAACGTACTCAATTAAATAGCATCTGTTAAAGAGTAAAAGGCAATTCTATATTCATGGGATTAAATATGGAAAAATGTTCACTAATTATTTGAGGGGATTTGAAGCAACTTTCAGGACTATAAGTTGCACATTTTTTTAGTAGTTCAGCTGGTCCTGCCACTTATATGTAAATGTATATATACATATACATATATATCTACATATATATATATATATATATATATATATATATATATATATGTAGATATGTGTGTATATATATATACATATACATATATATATATATATATATATATATATATATATATATATATACACACATACTAGGGATGGGCATAATTAATCGATTAATCGATGATTGACCATTAAGAATTTGGTCAAAGAAATTAATTTTCGTCGATGAACTGAATGTTTTTTTTTTTTTAAATTAAACAATCCGAAAGTAGGTTCTCAGTGCACGTCCGAAAACAATGCGATGCATTTCACTG